>PPLZ03000009.1:0-416299 GCA_003706705.3 Barnettozyma populi
ACAACAACAACAACAACAACAACAACAACAACAACAACAACAACAACAACAACAACATCAACAGCAACAGCAACAGCAAAGAATGCAGATGCAAGCTACTCAACAGGCTGGCATGATGAATGGAACTAATCCTGCGATAAATACACATATGATGCCATATGCGATGTCTCAGCAGCCGCAACAACCACAGCAGTATGGTGGACAGTCCCAGCAGGCGATGAACCAGCCCGAACCTGCATTTCAACCGCAGAGCTCTGCGCCTACACCAACGCCTACAAAGGAGAAGCCTGATCTTGATGACTCTGATATGAATGGTCAACGTCAGCATCTACAACAACAACAACAACAACAACAACAACAACAACAACAACAACACCAGCAACAACTACATCAACATCAACATCAACAACAACACCAACACCAACACCAACACCAACACCAACACCAACACCAACACCAACAACAACAACAGCAACAACAACAACACCATCAGCAGCAGTTTATGCTGGATCATAATGGGCTAGCCATTGACAATCCGTCAGCACTACAAGACTACCAGATGCAACTTATGGCACTCGAGGATCAGAACAAGATTGCCTCACAACAACAAGCATCAATCAGTGGGAACAAGAGTACCAACAACAACAGCCTCAAGCTCCCCACTACTGGTGCAGGTGCCTCTGCAGCCAAGTCGCGTGGCTCTTCCATTGCGGTTGATCCATTAAATCCAGATCCATTGCTAAATAGTGCACATTTTATGGATATGTTTCCAAACTCTGGGAACTTCAACGTGGGGTCGAGTGGGTTTGTCGGTGGGAGTGGTGGTTGGAACGGCCAAGTGGGTTCAAGTGGTCATGTCGCTGGTCCTGGTCCTAATACTGGTGATGCTCCTCTTGGCGACGAAACTGACTTTATGCTCGGTGGGAACACAATGGGGATGATGAATGGATTTTAAGATACGATGATTCGATTCACATTAACAATAATGAGAATGAAATACGCTGTAGAGTAGGTAGAATGCTAGGGAGGTGCCCAAGCCCAAAGCGAACTTAGCGCGGGAATTCTTTTCCTGATTGGGAAAAATGCGCCCGGGTTTGGTAATTTGTGAATGATAAAGAATTCCATGACAGGCATTTAAAAGCTAGCCAATATCCCCAAACAGCATTGATCACCTTCTTAGTCGATTGTCAACACCATTATCATAAGACATGTCTGATCTATTCGTCGATATCCAATTGCCAAATGGCATCACTGTAAAACAACCTACCGGCTTGTTCATTAACAACGAGTTTGTTCCAGCAACAACTGGGGAGTTCATCGAGTCAATTGACCCATCCACTGGCGAGGTGATCGCCAAAGTGCACTGCGCCGGCGTCGCTGATGTCGATGCAGCTGTCAAGGCTGCTAGAGCCGCATTCCCTGCTTGGAAGAAGCTGGATGGTGCGTCCAAAAGGGACTTATTCTGGAAACTGGCTTCATTGGTAGAGAGAGATGCCGATATCCTTGCTGCCCTGGAGGCTCACGATTCTGGTAAGCCATTAGGTACCAATGCCATCTACGATGTTCAGGAGGTGATTGAAGTGTTGAAGTACTACGGAGGCTGGGCCGACAAGATCACTGGTAAGACTATTCCATTGGGTAACAAGCTTGGGTACACATTGCATGAGCCATACGGGGTTGTTGGCTGCATCACTCCTTGGAACTACCCACTGGCCATGTTTGGCTGGAAGTTGACCTGCTTGGCCGCGGGTAACTGTGCCGTTTTCAAGTCTTCTGAATTGACGCCATTGTCAGTCTTGTACTTTGCCCAATTGTTCAGGGAGGCTGGTTTCCCTCCTGGTGTGGCCAACATTGTGTCTGGTTATGGTAAAGACGCTGGTAACGCTCTTGTTGAGCACATTGACGTGGACAAGATTGCATTCACCGGTTCCACTGTAACTGGTCAGGCTATTCAAAGGGCTGCGGCTATCAACTTGAAGGCGTTGTCTTTGGAGTGTGGTGGTAAGACGGCCATGCTCGTCTTTGACGACGCTGACTTTGACCAGGCTGTAAAGTGGGGTGCTGTTGGTATCTTCAGCAACATGGGGCAGATTTGCACCGGTTCCTCTAGAATGTATGTTCATGAGTCGATCTATGAGAAGTTCTTGGAGGCCTTCAAGAACCATGTTTTGGAGGAATATAAGCAAGGTCACCCATTCCACGAAGGCGTTGTTGTTGGTCCACAGGTGTCCAAGTTGCAGCAAGACAAGATTTTGGGATACCTGAAGTCCGGTAAGGAACAAGGTGCCCGTGTTGTGCTCGGTGGTGACGTCCCTGAAGGTGATGCCCTAACAAAGGGTTACTACATACAGCCAACCATCTTCGCTGATGTGACCCAGGACATGAGGATTGTGCAAGAAGAGATTTTTGGTCCTGTTGTTGCCATTGGTAAGTTCTCCACTGATGAGGAGGCCGTTAAACTAGCGAATGACTCCAAGTTCGGTCTTGGCGCTGCCCTCTTTACTCAAGATATCACCAGAGCGCATACCGTTGCCGCCGATTTGGAGGCGGGTATGGTTTGGATTAACTCCAACAATGACTCTGACGTTAAGATGCCATTCGGAGGTGTCAAGATGAGTGGTTATGGTAGAGAGCTTGGCGAGTATGGTTTGCAACACTTTACTGAGGCCAAGGCTGTCCACATTAACTTGGGTAACAAGTTGTAGAGAGCGGATGTTTTGTTCTCCGGGGTTTGAATACATGGTTTTTCTGTCTGCGATGATCGTAAATGTCTGAGAGTGAATAGGGGTCGTGACTCAGCGGGGCACATCATGGAGAAAGATCGTTGTGTCTTCACTTCGTTCCCGTTGCATTTATTATAGACATGAGTACATCTGTCGGACATAAATATTTCCGCATTCTGCAAAGAGAATGTGACGTAAGCATACAGGAGGATATTACATGTTCTGGAACCTAAACGAATTGTTCCAGAAACTACAGTCTAGAAAGACGGCGGTGGGTGTAACTACCAGCTGTCTATTCGTAGTAGTAACGTCAAAAGTTGCCGGAAAAACATTACTCTTAGGCATGCTGGCTAGGTTGTTTAGCGGTCATTCTTATACTAGTATCATTAGCAAAAGTGATCAAATTAGCTCTTTACTCAATTCAACAAGAGCTCCCTCCTTTTGGGGAATATAATAACGAGGGTTTGAAAAACCTCCCGACTCGAAAGTGAAACGAATCACAAACGGACAAAAGTAAAAAACAAATGCCTCTAGATTCCATCCCCCAGTAGTAGTGTCTCCAATTTTGTTAGCTCTGATTGACTTTAAAGCACGTAAAACGCCACGTTGGGATAGTTCAAATGAACACGGTCGTAAACTTTCGAAAGATGGACCATATGAACTCAAAAACCTTTAGAGGGGGTTACTGCGTTGAAAGTGGCAACACAGCCCAAAAAGCGTATTTTCGAAGACGCCCTTGCACTGTAATCACCAAACCCAACGAGCCACAAAGTGAGATAAAAGAAGATAAATTTAAATCTCCAGTAAAAAATAAATAAAGTTAAATTCCCGCGCGATGACATAAGCTGCAACTCTATCGATCGTAAATATTACGAGCTTGGTCGGGTTACGTCCGAGATTTATGTTTCGCGGCATCAGCGCTCATAACTGAGGTAAACGTTTGTTTCGACGATGGTAGCATATGGAATCTAGAATCCACGCCTTCTTTGAGTTTACGACACCGAACTCCATTTTATGTGCATATGTTTGTCAATGTTAATCTCGGCCACCTTACGGGTTCAGTAATGTGCACATCGTCAACTCCAGTCAATAAAAAACTCCACCTAAATTAGACAGAGAGGAACCGGACAGGACGTTGTATTATGCGACCAGAAGCCATTTGATGTCAGAGGTTGCTCGTCCCTTGGGAATGGGGTAATTACCACTGGGCTATTGCGAGCAAATTATTCATGTGTGTTGCATCCGGCCCCACTGATTACCTTGGTGGAAGTCTGTTATGAACGCTAGATCGGAGAAACCACCAAGTTTAGTGATTCCCTAGTCTATGTCCGATTGGCCTTGAACGACGTTGTGCGCATGTGTGGCAGCAGATCTTGTTTGTTGCTCTGATCGTCAAATGTACAGACATGCAGTTCGTGAATGATCTGCTGATTGGAATTGGTACCTGGGGCTTAGGGGTCCAAATGAAGAGTGATCAACAGACTCCAGAAATACGTTTGGTGTTCGATTATGGCAATCATTGAACCTACACTACAGTCACTGGCCCTTAAATGATTTGGTCAAATCAGTTCAACCACTTACTTGTTCTACGTGTGTCCTGTACCAGCAGCATCGCGACTGACCATGCATTTCCAAGGCTGGCTAGTGGCCTAGATTTCCTAATGACAACCCAGTTGGATCTTGGAAGCTGGAGCGGAGTTGGCCTGTGATATGATCATTTCTGAGGACAGTACTAACCCATTTAACCATTGCTTGAGTTATCACAATTTTTGCTGCTTTACAGACTTTGTGCATGCCGCGGTCCACTGCTCTCAACAGATATTTTAAGGTCTGAGTTGTGAGCGTATCTCCACAAAACTTACCCACAGCTCCCATATGGACTGCACCAAGAGCAGCAGCCTGGGAATAGAGGTAATTCCTGCGATAAGCTAACACGTGTAGGTGTCTTTTCTGCTCGAATTGGAGGTTGGGATGCTTTTGTCGATTAATCTGCGATATCATACGCTGAACCGGTAATATGCTTGTCGGTATTCTCATGTGCAGCTGTTTGCATTCAAGCTTTACACATTGACGCAACGTGAGACAACTTAGGCCTTTTAAGGTTCTAGTTCCTGGCCAGAATCCACCCTTACATGACTTCGTTGGACAGTTACAGTCAGTGCCTTATTGTTATCACCATAATGTTAAGATGGGCGACCTATTCGATACATGATTTCCATCGAGAATCTCATAACTATTATAATGCGTGTCATCTATATCACGGGTTCTTAACTCCACTTCTCTCCCGGTTGCAAACTTCAACTCGCTGAAGGAGACTGTTTGGTAATATTCAGACGTTGGGGTGAAAGTCACATCAATGGGTTCTTTATTGATAATTTGACTAGCTCACATCAACAAGATATCAGGTATCCCTAAGCCAGAGTACCCACGCAGTGCTACTGCACGCCAGCTTCCTACATGCTTTTTTTTTTTGAAATTAGGGTGACTTGCATATCCTGCTACTGTCACAAACAGTTTACCTGTGCTTGCTTCAAACCTGACCTACCTGAACCGATATAGTCCTTCTTTATACGAGCCTGAACTTGTTTAAAGGGATTGCGTGTGATGGCAATTTGTCTTGAACCTCGGTTAGATTAGACGTCTTTACATTTACAACCTTGAGATCTGATTAAAAAACTGACTATGCTTACATTGGACCCGCGATTTTAAGTTTGGAAGACACGACTGCATTGTGTTGCCTAGGGCTACAGTACTTACAACAGTTAAAAGCAGGTGCATCACTGATCAACGGTTGGCACACTTTGAATCAGAATTTGGATCACCTGTAGAAGTACTTGGGACTTGGTTGAAATTTTGGGTTATCTCAAGATCTCAGCTGTGGCGATTCTAACACAATTCCATATACTTCTCAGCCGTGAGCTGTTGTGACTTATTCTTGTTTCAGATAATCCCTGATACATCTAAGGTCAAGCAAGCTCAAAGGCATCCCAATCCTTTGCCTATTTTTGTTTTTTGCACTACTGCTTTTCTGGATCTTTCACACTCGATTTCATGACACCCTTTATATTTTGAGAAGCTGTAACAAGTCGTTTGTTCTTTATTTTGCCTGATACAGTCAACAGATCGCAGAATTACTTGTTTCGCTTAGCTCTTTGAAGAAACGTGATCAGTGTGGATGAAATGGGACAGAACAGAAGTGATGATTACTCCCACAATGCTAGAAGGCATCGGGTCTGGAGTATTGGGAGTTCAAGTCTTTGCCCGTACTCTTCCCATTTCAACAAGGTTTTCTCGGACGAATTTACCACAACCTCATTGTGGATGAAACTTTGCCCACTACTAGCTTTGGGAAAGTCGCGATCGGTAAAGATGGAATCACATTTACTTGGTTGACATTTTTCTACATGTATATGACTACGCATATTATAACAGACTAACTGAATACGGGTTACCTCGTTTCAAGTTCGAAGATACCAGAATGTGACTGACGTTGGAGCTTCGACGAAGTACTGTTACACCACTGAATTAAGTCACACACCACCCGTCAGTGGCCAAGTACAAGAAAGTGCTCCTATGTGTCTGTTATCTTTAACTGTTAGGTTAGAGCTAAGTAGGGTGGAAAAAAAACAAGGTAGTCTTGCACAACTAGTTAAATTCAAGTTTCAACTTTCATATTGACGGGATTTTCGGTCCTGCAAGTTTATGTGCTCCGTTTTATTGAGAACTGAGAAATGGTTACACACACCAAGTTACAGTTTGAGGTCCGATGACTGTAGCCTTAGGCATATTTCTGCATATGATTCTCGATTTTGACGTTCTACGGCTTTAGCTCTAGTCACCACAGTACGAGATTATTCAGGATCGAGACGTTTTAACTTTGAAGACTTAGACAAGAAGCAAGCACTTCCGAAGTCTATCTGAGCATGCGGTTGAATGATTTCCTCTACTGTAATACCTCGAAGTTGCATTTTGGTAAAACAGAACCTAATTTCGAGCGTATTTGACAATGTCTAGAGAACTTATGCGCTCCTAGTTATAACTTGCATATCACCAGTAAGTACCCACTGGCCAGATGTTTAAACCTGGCCCCAAGCTGCTTCCGCTGCACTACGATATCTGCAATGTTAAAGCAATTTCACTTTGACGTTACAGCCTCCTGTTTGTTGTCTAGTATTTTGCACTTCAATTTCGATTCCTATCATGTATCTTTGTCTGGAATCAAGTCCTTTCCAAGGTAACATTTGCCGCAAGAGGTAAGCTATATAACGCGAGTTGTCGTCATTGTTCGTTGAGCATCAATAGAAGCTGCTATCTGAATTCGAGTACAGTATAACCATGACTCAGATCCTGATTGCTTCAATATCAAGCCATCTTATATATAGATCAGTCGGAAGTTGCAAAAGTAAGCTGTCAATATAGCACTAGTAATGAGTCGGGTCTGGCCTTGCTAATGACAATAACCCTTCTAGTGTCCGCAGGATACGGCTGCAACCTCGGTTACGCTTCAAATTTACATGTTTCAAAGCTCATCAGTGATCATTATTTGGTTTAGTTGGAGTCATCAATAATTATAAAATGTCAAACTGCAGATCCCCCAGTGCAGTGCTATTTTAGGTTCATGCTTGAACCTCTATTCTGCACAGTTGGATCACCGTCCATCATCGAGCTTCAAACGATGAACGACTGCTTTTAACTGAGGCTCAACGAAACCGATTATTATCTGATTTTCTGTGTATGTCTCAGTTGCAAGAACACACGCATCTGTTTGACACGTTTCATCAACTTGCCACAACTACCTAATAAGTTTCGAAGGAAAGTCATTACAGTAAGTGTCTCACAAAGCATGATCTGAAGTATCACGCCTCGCTACAAAGTATAACGTATTCCCCTGCACGAATCAAGAAAGCCGAAGTAACTCTCCCGTATGTGGATCGCTCAATACCTGCCATCTGGTGGTGAAGGCCAATCTTCTATATTTGAGGTACACAAAATCCAAGAGTTATACTAGCTCAATTGGCTGGTTGGGGCAGGCCGCTGCGGAAATTGCCGTGCTTGTCGAAGACCAAAGCCCATTTCCAGCATGAATTTCAGTCATTCGATGATGTGCATTTACCCGTAAGTGACTAATAAAGCCCGATAGACACTAATATACGTGCACTTACTACTACACAGCTCTCCCGTAGAAGTTAGAAGGTCCACATAATTGCACTGTTTGAAACTTGAATCTGTTGTGGGTACTCCGGCATTCCCAATAACTCACAATCACTTCAACAACATCCGGGAAGTTATGCACGAGGCAAAAGCATATGCATACATATGCATCGGGCTTGCCAGTTTGATTTTTTGTTTCGTGCATATGCATGCGCTGCGTAAATTTTAAACTCAGGCAAGCAGCTTTGCGCGCCAATTTGCGACTTTCACCGCAGCCTCGATTTTCAGGAACCAAACGCAAATTTAATGCGAGCTGGATATTCTTTTCTAAAGCTCTTCTCTGTGTTTAATCTCTACGCACTTTAAATCTCTGTGGCTCAGTAGCACAGACTGCTTGTCGCCAGCTCCCGCATAGGTCAATCTTTCCGTACTGTCCAAGCTAGCTTTCACTTTGCCCAGCTCCGCCTGCTTTCATTTCCCTCATTTCCCTAGGGCCACCTACCCCAGTCCGCCACCCTTTGTCGGTATTTACTCTGTTATTTCTTCATAGCAATCGCTGCTTTGACTACTCTACTGTCACTATCGAGCACTTGCCGTTGTTATCAGCCGCTGTGCTTCAACCTTACAAGAACTTGACACATTTTGTCAAGGGGATTGAGTGTGCAGTGTGATTTTTACAGAGTAATTTGGTTGGTGCTCTGTTTGATATTTCAACCCCTCCCCCCGTGCTTACACCATGAACCCAGAAGGGAACCAGCATCATCAGTTCCAAGGGCAGCCCTTCCAGACTTGGTCTCCGTATTCTGGTCACCCTCTTGAACCCCAGCCCCAGTCCGGAGTTCCAGTGCAGATACAGGGACCGCCTGTGCCTGGTCAGCAGCGCCAACAGCATCCACCTCCACACGGCACAATACCACATAATCCAGTCTACTCACTTCCTCCGCAGTCACAACATGCTTGGCCTGTATCGCAGTTCCAGCAAGTACAGTCCATTCCACAAGTAGCCTTCCCATATTTGCATACAGGAAGCCCGTTTCCTACACTTCCCCAGCATTTCTACCCCCACCAACCATATCCTACGGTTCCACACTCTGTTGAGCAGTTAGAGCACAACCACACTCTTCAGTCTAGACCCATTACTTCAGTTGCTGGCCGCCAGAACTTGGAATCCTTGAGTTCTGCGTCTGGAAAGAACCCCTTGCCCCCATACGCCATTGCCACAGTGAATACTTCGCACTCCAAGAGAGTAGTAAAGAAAGCCTTACCAGCGTCTGCTGCCGTAACTCTTTCCACCAAACGCGAACAGAGTGAGCCCAAGGGTGTCAAGAAGGCGCTCAGAAACTCTAGAAGAAGACATCGAAACTCGCACTTGGGATGTGCAACTTGCAAATCTCGACGTATTAAATGTGACGAGCAACTCAAGTCGTGTCGAAACTGTATACGAGCTGGTTTGACTTGTGCATATTTGGCATTGGATGATGCTGCAATTGAGGCCCTCAGGTCTGCACAGAAGGCTCATGCTAGCAGAATTGAAGCTCTCGATTCTCAAGAGTCGGCGAGAGAGGCTGGAAAGGCTGGAATGTATCCCTACTACGCTGATGGACTTCCCACAAAGATTTTCTCACATCCACCAAATGGCAGTGTGCAATTGTCAGCTGATGTCCAGAACTTGCAGATTAATCTCCAGAGACCATCATTTCAATTGTACTATCCCACTTCTCAGCAGCTTGCCAATTTCCAACAAAGTCAAGTCTTGCACCATCCAAGCAAACAACTCCAAGGCCAGTCATTTCCGTCACCTTCACCAAACTATTTCATAACCACTACTGGTAACACTCAACCCCTAGAACTAACAAGTGATAGCGACCATGCACCTCGTAAATCGCCACGAAGTGCTCCTGACTCGGCAAGTTCCTTGAGTACATTTTCTGGTGACCTCATACCTGCCTTCAAAACTCCTTTGGTGTCTTCTCTAGACTCTTCGAGACTTGAGATCAAGCCTGACTCACAGTCTGAATCCATAGATGGGGCTGAATCTGTAAATATACAGAAGCAGGCATCTCCAAGTCCGGTGACGTTGCGAAGGTTTCTACAGAGTGTTCCAAAAACTACAGAGGTGGATAGTTTGTCAGCAGTTGACAGCGAGCATACGGAGATTGTTTTGGACCCAGAATGCACTAAACACCTCAACAAGTTTTGGACAACTATCGATGAGAGGAAATCGGAGGACTTTGACCATGGATTTGAAAAGGAAGCTTTGTACAAGGAGTATGACTGGTATCACGAGACCCTTATCAAGGAGGCCCAGAATAACATTGTCCTATTCAAGAGTTTTATGTCTCATGGTGCTATTCTCGTTAGTCAATTCTCCCAAAACCCCAAGGCGAGAGAGGCTGCTACTACTGTTTTGAATAGAGATTTTGAGATCACATTAAGATTCCTCAACAAGTTCAACATCAAGTTTTTAAACACAATCACCAAGATCTACCCATTCTACGTCAATGTTAACCTGTGCTTTTCCAAGTTTCAGATTTACCAGACTGCCATGTACTCCACCGTCTACGGTTCACACACCTTCAAAGACAACATCGAGCTGAGCAACAGGTTCTTCAGCTTTGTGATCAAGTACTTGAACAATGAATTCACTGTCTTCCTAGATCCAGAAGTCAAAGAGAAGTTCAAAAACAACACACTATTTCAGAGAGCTTCGGTGTATAACAGCTTTATCCACGTGTTCATTAAATACTTTGCTCAGTGTGTCAAGTCATACCACACTAGGCCATACGATCCTCAATTCATGAATGAGTTGTTTACCAATTTTAAACTAGCTAAGCTGGCTATTTTTGACAAACTTTCTGATGAACACAAGCAGAGTTATCTTGATCTATATGGCTTTTTGAGAACTTTGCTAGAGTACTGGAAGGAATTGCGTGAGAATAAGACTCCAACCAACAGAATCCAGGTAATTTACTATACCATGAAGAAGTTTTTGTCAATCCTCCCAAGCGGCTCGCACATACGTTCTAGTCCCAAGAGTTTTGAGAGCCAGTTACTATTTGCCTACTATCAAGCCGTAACCAGTGCGTTGAAGGCCATCTTTGCAGAGACGAGGTTCTACTTCATCCACTCATTCAATGGTAGAGATGGAACACGTGCCGAGGGTCCGACCTTGGAAATGTTGAAGTCTGAAGGTCTGTCTGTCGGAGAGAGAGAGTTGTTGGAGTATCCTGTCAAGATTATTGAATTCTTCAAGACTAGGACTGATTTGACCTCCCAGTTTTTGAGTCAGATTTGCTCATTCCCAGCAAAGATTATCATGGATGACCAGAACAAGAGCATTTTAATGAACTTGGTTCAAGAAGAACAAGTTAGATCATTTGTCCCTCCAATCAAGGCATCAGCATACCCACACATTGACCACAAGTCCAGTTTTTACAGGAAAGAGACCGACTCAATTATGATCCCGTCAGTGTCCACCACCAAGAGCTTTAACAACTTCGAAAAGTCACAGAGCAAAAGATGTGAGAAGATCATAGAGAGTTTGGACCAGGAGTTGACAACCGTGGACCAGAAACTGATCAATTCATTTTTCAAAGACAGTCAACCCAATCACGATCAAACGCCATCGTCATCGTCCTCTCCAGTACTACCGCCACCGGTCTCTTAGCAGTTCTAAACAACACAGTCCGCGATTTGCGGGTCTCAAGTTCCACAACTCTGGTTGCTTCAACTGTACTGATATCTTTATGCATCTCATTTCAACTTGCAACATGTCAAGTTTTTAACATAACGATGTAGCAGAGTCTACGTCAGGTATCTTGCAGTTAAAAATAGCTCAAACTCCGTATAATATATACGAAGATATTCAAAAAGTGATGAATAAATTTGTTTGACGGGGGTATTCAACATCTTTCAAACACTTTGTATAAGCCTGGCAAGTTGGCGATCTCGACTATATCCTTATCCAATTTTTTCGGAGGTAAAAACTTTCGTTTTAAGGAAGGAATCAGGACATTCTCCATTGCGTCATTCAAGCTTTGGTATTTGGCAATCAACTCTTGCTTCTTTGGATCGTCATCGGAAAACTTTTCGCTCTTTTCAAAAGGTTCAGGAATGTACAGCAGTGCCAATTGTTTCAGAATCCCTTGTAAACACAGCTTCTCATCATGCCAATTAATTGCTGTACCCAACTTGTACAAGAAAATTGGAAGTTTTCCTAAAGGTGGAACATACCCGTTTAGCAGCAATGGAATGGTCCGTAGGACAAATTCACCATCGACTTCATCAATCTTGATAGAGAAGTACTCCAGCAACATCTCCCTCATGCCAGAAATCACCTCAACTGCCTCATCTAGTGACATAGCTGGATGTGACTCTTCATTCCCATAAATTACCGCTAATAATGTCCTGATATTAAGCTCATCATTCGATCCTTCAAGGTGAATGATACCAAAATTACTAAAATTGGTAAGTCCAGTTTGATAAAAGAATTCAGATAGTACAGAACCAAAGTCCAACAACATTAGCTTCACGTCATACTGGACAGCCACCAGTCTTTTTGTCTCATCAACGATCCCAATGTAGAGGATATTGGTGAATATTTCTGTTAACTTTCTGCTAGAGTTCTTCTGCGTATCTTTTCGTAGTTCAGAAATACTTTGGAGATTCACATCGATTCTCTCCTTGGGAACAAATCTGAAATGAGTTACTAATGGAGCTGCCAAACTTTTTCGACTCAAGTCGATCACTTCCCTTTGGGACTCCTCAGTTGGCTGTACTGGGATTGTCTGGATTTGTTGCGGATTAGAGGAAGAGCTTGGCAACAGTGACGCGCTATTTTGGCTGGGTTGGAGTACTTTAGGAAGATATGTGGTGATCTTAGCCTGGTTTGAATCTGTTCTGACTAGATTGTAGTCATACTTTGCCTTTTTTACTGGCTGTGATGATTTGTAGTCCTCATCAACAATGGTACTTTGAGGAAACAAAGGCATCTTGGTTTTGAAAGTTCTAGAGGAATCAATCTTGTTGAACTTTTCTGTGATACTAAGGCAGATCTTGTCAATGATTTCATCTTCGTTGAGAAAACGGACTTCTCTCTTCGTTGGATGGACGTTCACATCAAGATTTTCAGGTTTCATCTCAAGGCTGAGATAAATGAATGGTTTGTGGCCTTTGGGCAAGAAATGATTCACAGATGAGATAATTGCCCTTTTGAGACTGTCATTGGAGACTAACCTGTGATTGATGAAGAACACTGGTTGGATAGACTTCTTGTTATTATAGTTTGGATTGGTGATCTGACCAGATATCTTAACAACACCATACTCCTCAATAGGTTCCATTTCGATGGGAATAAGATTCTTAGCAATTTCGTTACTGAACACTGTCCTGATCCGATCAGTGATTGTCATAGTTTGTTTGGTGGCTAAAGAGAAGTGTGATTCTCCAAGCTTCTTGCAAGTGAACCCAACACCATTCGTATGAACAGCGTATCTCCCAATGACATCCAAAACTTTATAATATTCTTCACTCGCTGATTTTAATGCTCTTAGCCTCGATGGAACGTTGTAAAAGAAGTCCTCAACCTTGATCATTGTTCCGGTTTTGCTCGCCACTGGTTTTGGATCTGGCGATTCGTTGGCCTTCGCAGGCACCAGGTCTCCATCAGAATAAAAACCCCTCCAGCCACATTGGCTATCATCTGTCCTGGTTGTGACGGTGACATGCGCAATGTGAGATATACTAGCCAGCGCCTCCCCTCTGAATCCATAGGTGGTTAAACTACTTAGATCCTCAAATGTGGCAAGCTTGGAAGTGGTAAACCGCCGACATAGAATGGGAAGATCAGCCTTATCTATACCTGACCCATTGTCAGTTATTTGAAGTAGTTTGACTCCTCCATCCTTCAGCAAGACATCAATGGCTGTTGATCCAGCGTCAATGGAGTTTTCGAGCATCTCCTTAAGAGCATTGGCGGGAGCAATGATGATCTCACCAGCTGCGATTCTGTTGATGACAGTCTTCTCCAAAGGCTCCCATTGTTAGTAAACGGCTCTATCTTCCGGTAGCTAGATGTCACTTACCTTGATCTTGGACATCCTGATCTCGCCTCTATCCACGCTTTAAAGCAGAAGATTAGCCTGAAGAGCAAATCGCGAAAACACGATAGGTTCGTGCAAAAGATACACGACTTCCAAAACATCAACCACCTGTACAGTCAGTACGTATCATTGATGGAAAGACAATGAAAAGACCTGGCAAATCCGAAGAGGAAGAACTCCGGAAGAGGGGTCGTTATGAAGAAGAAGAGGAACGCGAAGAAGAGGAAAGCGAGTCTGAAACGGGTGACGATGAAAGCGAGAGCGAAGAGGATTCTGGCACTGAAATTCTAGAGGCTTCAGAACTACCGGAAGAACAGCTAGCAGTAAAGAAGCAGCAGATAATGGCTGAGTATCGTCGTATTGAATCCGAATTAAATAATGACAGAGCAAGAGTCGCTAGAGAGGGTGGTTTGAAATTCACAATGACACTTCTTGATAAGCTCAATGCCCTGGCAGTAGACGCGAAAAGACATGGATTTGAGAAAGAAGCTCAACTGCTTGATTCCAAGAACTTGAAAAACATTACTGATTTGGCTGTCCTGGGCTCAAGGAATGTCAAAATTGGTGCCGTTGAGAAGTCGTTGAGACCAGAAGAGTACACTGCCAAGCTGAAGCATCTTTTACTGAGTCAGGCTCTTCATGACTTTCAAAGGGACAATGGAGAGATGGAAACTGAACAAATTGAGAACTTCTTAGACCAGAAACATAGCTACAAAAAGCTGGACTTGTTCTCCTTAGGTACATTTTTCTATTCAAGAGCTTCTAAGGCCATTTCCACGGGACATTTGCTGGGCCCACTAGAGATTGAGAAGAAGGTGAGGCAAGTTCAGAAAAGAGTCAAGGACGACTTCTCTGACAAGACTGTAACTGCTCAGAATGTCACATCCAATGAAATCAACACCAAATCCACCAACCAAACTGCCAATGCCGTCCAAGAGTGCTACAAGGTCTTCATGAAGAAGGCCAAAGACAAGAAGATAAGTATCTTCGAGTATTTTATCAACCCACACTCATTTAGTCAGAGTATTGAGAACATGTTTTACACCAGTTTTCTAATCAGAGATGGAAGACTGATGCTAGAAGAAGATGAGGATGGATATCCTGTAATATCTGATCTCCCTGCTCTTCCGAGAGACCCTAAGGAACGTGACATAGAGGTCGCAAGAAGACAATCACTGCCTTCTAACCACATCATATTCCAGCTGGAGTATGATACCTGGAAGGGCCTGATCAAGAAGTTCAATATCACTACATCCTTTCTGCCGAATAGACAATGATCGATCTCTATTTGTGCTGCCTATAATAACATGAATCTGACGACAGTTTTATCTAGCTATGTACAACTTGAGTCCATTAGTTTCGTATCCATCCCTCTACTTCAGTGATTTCCGATAGTGGCCATTTGCTGATTGGGCACACGTTGCGCTCTGTTGTGAGCTTCTCCTGTTCATAAAGCTCAATACCGGCCCATCCAATCATCACAGCATTATCAGTGCACAGGTCAAGACGTGGATAGCTGGTTTGAATTCCCACGCCATTCAAATATTCATCAAGCTTAGATCTGAGGAAGTAGTTCGAAGCCACGCCCCCCGAAGCAACTAAATGGTTGACTCCTTGTAACTTTCCCTGGTTTTTTTTAAGTGTTAGTTTCACTTTTGTCAAGACATGATTGAAGATTGCTTCTTGGATCTGATATGCCGCAGCTCCAACTTGCTTCTCATTGGAAATATCCAAAATAGTGTTTTCGATGTGTTTCTTAACGGTTCCCTGGAATGGCCCAAAGGAAAAGTTTAGTTGATCAACACGTCCAGGCTTATTCATCAAAGGTTTCGGAATATCGAACTGTTGATAGTCCCAATGCGCTTCATTACTGAGAACAAACTGTTCCAATGCTTTCCCTAGGTTAGCACTCTTTAGGCCGAACTCTCTGGCGCATTTATCAATCGCGTCACCAGCGGCAACGTCTATTGTATCGCAAAGGATTTCATGCTGGAGAAGACTCTTTGAGAGGACCAGCATGGTATGTCCCCCACTGATTAACAGATTAAGAAAGGGGAAACCCGGCGTGGTTCCACTGCTTTCGAACCTGGGTACCAGAAGATGCCCTAGCATATGATGTACACCTACCATCGGCTTATTGAATGCAACACTAAGACCCTTACCAAAGTCCAACCCAATAGACAATGATCCCTTCATTCCAGGGCCTCGAGTGACACAAATCAGATCGGGTGGGTTTTCAGGGCCGATTTGATGGTTCTTGAATAACGTCTGGGTTATCTCAGCAATGTGCTGTTGGTGATGGTCAAATGCTTTTGTGGGTATGATTCCCCCGTCCTTCTTTGAATCAAGTGTTGCCTTGATGTGCTCAACCAACTCGACTTTAGTACCTTCACGGTTCAGAAGAGCGACACAGGTATCATCACAACTGGTTTCAATAGCAAGAACCTTGTATCCACGTGATGACCAGCGAAGCTGTGGTCGAAATAACCGAGCTTTGAGAAACATTTAGGCTATGGGGTCGTACCACCAATGTTAGAAAACGCTTGAATCTCTGCTTATGCCATCTTGCCGGAACTGTCTTCCATGATACCCTCGGAACTTTTCCACTCAACGAATCCAATGAGACTGAAAAAAAATCTGAACGCGCATGCTGGGGCGAAGGACATTCAACAGAACAAGAAAGCGGGTTTTTTTAGTGATTTAAGACGACCAGTACGTCTACTGTGTGTCATCAACTTGACTTTCCCCTTCACCCCTGCTTCTTTTTTGTCCGCATCTTCTTTTTGCCCCTGTTTGCCTCTCCACTTGTTTGAATCTAACGTTTCAGATTACTGGGTCCCTGATTGGCTACATGTTAGAATAAGAACACTGCACTGAAATCAAATCAATCGATATACCGATATTTGGTTCTTACACCAACATTCACAACGTCTTTTCCCACACAGCGCGAAGCACAAGGGCCCCAAATGCTCGCACAAAATGAAACACATATAGAACAGTATGATGACTCAAACAGCCCAATCCTTCACTGTATGGTAGCTGGTGGGTTGGGAGGCGCGATCGGTGACTCTGTCATGCACTCACTAGATACAGTCAAGACGCGTCAGCAAGGCTCTCCAACCACTGTGAAGTACAGAAATATGCTGACAGCTTATAGAACTATTGCCCTGGAAGAAGGTATCAGAAGAGGCTTGTATGGAGGTTATAGTGCAGCAATGTGTGGTTCATTTCCCTCGACCGCTATCTTTTTTGGTACCTATGAGTTTACCAAGAGAACGATGATCAACGACTACAAAATCAATGATACCTTCACGCACTTGACTGCTGGGTTCTTGGGAGATTTTGCTTCGAGTATCATATATGTTCCAAGCGAAGTTTTGAAAACAAGACTGCAGCTACAGGGACGCTACAACAATCCGCACTTTGACAGTGGGTACAATTACAAAGGCTTGATTGATGCGGTAAGGACTTTAGTCAAGAGTGAAGGACCAGGTACGCTCTTCTATGGTTACAAGGCCACTTTGTTTAGGGATTTGCCATTCAGTGCCCTACAGTTTGCCTTTTACGAAAAGTTCAGAGAGTATGCATTTTTCATCACTGACACTCACCAGGGGGATCTTAATATCACCCTTGAATTGTTGACAGGTGCTGGGGCTGGTGGTTTGGCTGGTACCTTAACAACTCCGCTAGATGTTATCAAAACCAGAGTTCAGACCCAGAACCCAGACACTCACAAGTCCACTACACCAACGGCTCCACCTCCTCCTGCCCAACCATCCAAGGTCAAGGCACCAAACGTCACCTCCAAAATGAACTACACTATTCCGTCCACAGCCAAACCAGCTATTCTCAACACATCGTCAGTCATCAAAGGAATCTCGATCGTCTATAGAACTGAAGGAATAGTGGGTCTGTTTAGTGGGGTTGGCCCTAGATTTGTGTGGACCAGTATTCAGAGCAGTATCATGCTGTTACTATATCAAGTAACCCTAAAGGCCTTAGACAACACATTTGTTGAGGATAAAAAAACGCTAGAATGATGCATAATGTACATAGATCATAATGGATAAACCTACATGTATTTGAAGCTAGACTTGTACCATCCCTACTAGCCATGTCGATCTGTGTAGGTTCTCGGGAAAGCATAGTTGAGCAATAAGTGGTGTCCGGATGTGCGCGGTTGTCTTTGTTTTGATTTTGAAGTGTTCTAACAATTTTTTTCTCTGTCCTCTGTAAGTAACTTAGACTGAGCTAAAGACTGCTACACAATGGAGTCCTCTAACGCCGAGTTGTCTTTTTTCAAAAAGCTTCAATTCCCTTACTCTGTTGAATTTAAGGATCTAAGAAAACAAATCAAACCAAACCTCAGATTTGACAACGAGAACCAGTCGTTGTACTCCATCATCAAGTACATCAGAAGTGAGATCATCTCAAAGAAATTGGGAAGCAAAAAGGTGCTGGTATTTGACAGATTCATCAATGATGTTCTGAATATTGAGATTGACGTTGAGTCATTCTATCCACCTGAGAATTTGAACAAGCTTGACAAATTCATCACCGATTTGAAAGCTTCAGAAATCTCTGAGTCTGATTTGAACTTGGTAATTTATTACATTCTGAAAGACTTTTCCTTCACTAGAGCAGAAGAGTTTATTAAGGACAAATCTAGTTCCAGTTGCTACAACCTTATCAACTCTATCTACTTTCTTGACAGATTCGACATCCTCAAGACTCTCAGTTACCTTAACACACTTGATCAGTTCGACATACCTAACAAGTCATTCATCAATCACATTATAAGGCTAGCAAACATAATTCCATTCCAACCAAGAACAAGCCTCAACGATATTGTCGATGTCAATCATATTCAAGCATATCTGGATTTCAATTCATCAAATGAAACAGCACTATCTGTGATATCAGTCTTCACAGCACTAAACTTAAACCCACTATTGCAGGATCAGGATATACTCTTGATGTATTTTGATTCACTGACAGAGGTTTCAGTCGTTGACTCTCTAAACTTTTACCAATCCATTGAATCTAATTACTCTCAAAATTTGCCATTGTCCCTAGACTTGATCCTCAAGATAATTGTGGTCAAGGTGCTAATCAAGACCGCTAAACAGAAACAACTAGTATCCAGATTGTTCAGATCAAAATTACTTGACAACTTCAAATTTGATCAGATATACGAATCACTACCAGTTTTCCAACTCCTGAACTATCAGATGGATGACAACATTGACAACAAGATCATCACTGTGCTTTACCAGGTGCTGAGTTCGTCGCAGACCCAGGATGAGAAATCCTTACGTCAAAAGTATCCAAACTTTTGGCAGAGATTGGATGAACCAATCAAAGACATTAAACCAATTGCCAGGGATCTCTTGGCCCTTAGGGAGATCATGTCACTCAACACTGATCCTCAGATATTATTAGACATTTCTGCTGTTGGTGGCCCATCCTTAAATCCAAAACACATATCACTGAAGAATCTTGCCACCTATCTAACGTTATAATCTTCTGGAACTGCATAAATATAGAATTGAGTTACGTCCTAATAGTCGTGGGACACGTATAATTTCGTTACACATCAGCGGCGGATGTCCTATCTATATCGCCCTAAGCATATGTAGAGCCCTCAGCTGGCTGGGTCAACTTCTTGTTAGTTGGTGTGGCCATGTCCTTTCTTAGCTCCACCAACACATGCTCAATAGTGTAAGATCTCTTCCAATTCCCCAAAACGTCAAACTTCGAAGGTTCTACAGAGCCCGTTGTCTGGTTGACACATGGAAGATTGATCTTAGAAACAAAATTCACTACAGGTGGCTTCTCTGGATACTCTTCACCACATGTTATCGTCAACATGTAGATTCTGTTCTCATGGTTACTATGGGGTGGGCCTAAGATTGTTCCATTCCAGTAAGTCAACGTGGAGTCACCGCCATCCACCAGCCCGTACGAGCAGTAGTCAGGACCACCACCTTTCTCGCCCTTCTCCAACTCTTCCAAAAGCTTAAAGTTACGTGGAACTTTAGACATGATCTTTGATTGGCAAGATGGCGTGAGACCAAGGGTTTCAATTGTTTGAAAATAATCACCTCGGCACACAAGGAAAATCCGCGAAATCTGTTTGATGTGAGGAGTCACGTTTTCTGGAGGTATCCATCACGTGATATCTTAGGCAGGGCCACGCCAATATTTGACATCACCCTACAAAAGTAAACAAACATTAGCTTCACCATCAAGGTATCGCATCGCAAAGCTTTGAACTGCCCACATTACTGCCAATGACTGATTCTAGCCCGTTTGTTGACATTCCTAAGAAGAAAGAGTCAGCACTTAGCTCTGTTTCAGGCACTCCCTTCAAGAGGTTGAGCTTCGGAGGAAGCTCAGAGCTGGAAAATCTGAAACTGCAGACAAGGTCTCTGTCTTATGAACTGAAAGAGTGTAACAACACATTGGACCTGGCCAAAGTCGAGCACGAAGGTCAAATAAATGATCTTATCAAGCAACTGAAGGACCAACAAGTCAAGTATGAGACAATCTCGTCAGATCAGATCTACTACTACAACCAAAACAAAGAGCTGACGGAAAAGTTGAACAATGCTCAGAAACAATTCAATGAAGAACGGGATGAGCTACGACTTCAATTGGCGAATTCTCATAAGAAGTACAATGCTCTTGAATTTCACACAGAGACACTTCAAGCTGATCTTGAATCTGAGAAATTAAAGCTGGCGGAGCTGCAAAACAGTTTTGACTACCAAGTAAAGAACTCCTCATCTGAGTTTGAGGAATTGACAAGGGAACTCCAATCCTACAAGGAACTTACGCGTCAGCTAAATTCAGCGAGCCTTGAGAAGGACAATGAACTTGAGAAGTTGAGGTCGAGATTGAACTCTATCCCAACTGAATCTGAGATTCAATCCAATCAAGATGTTGAAAGACGTTTGAAGGACCAGGTTCAGTATACCAAAGACCTGGAGCAGAAAAACCTTCAGCAAGCAGAACAGATTAAGAAACTTGTGCTGAACAAGCAGAATATTGAAATTCTTAAAGATGAGAAGGCGGCACTACAGGCCAAGTTAGAGATTGTTGATAGCCTGAACAACCAGATCAATGATCTAAACTTGCAAAATCTGAACTTGAAACAAGAGCTGTCAGGCTGGAAAATTTACCTGAATGATGCTGAAGATGTTGATACTTTCTTCAAGAATACGAAATTTCTGAAAGATGAGAATCTGATCCTAACTAATAATTTTGCCAAGCTGTCCACTGATTTAAGGAACCTTCAAAAGGATTACGATGAGCTCTTCATAAAGAATGGAACCATCATCAAGGATTATGAGACTCTTCAGGAAAGAAATGACAACCTCCTTAAAATAAATCATGAATTGGAACAACAGAAATCTCTGCTGTTTGAAGAATCGAACTTTTTACGAGACCAACTGAAGAACTTGGATCACGAATTGGCTCTGAACGAAGATGACAAGAGCAAGTACATTCAAAGTCTTGAAGCCATTATAGTCCAATATAAGAGGCAACTTAGTGACTTGACAGACCAGCACAAATCGCAAGTTGAGACTTCCAACAAGAGGCAAAGAACTAATAGCGATGAAGATACTACTAGAAACTTCCAGACCTCCATAATGAAACTGAAAGATGAACTACTCCAACTGAATAATGAAAGGGCTAGATTGACCAATGACAACATCACCCTCCTGAAGAAACTAGAATCTATCCAATCCATCAACGAACAGAAGGTTAGGATCTTGCAACTACGAAACAATCCCTACCAAAATGATCAAGTAATCAAAAAGGCACAGCTAGAAGTTCTTGAACGCATGAACGCTGATCTTCTAGGGAGAGCTGAGTTTGTTAACACTGTTCCAAAATCAGTCTTTGATAAGTCGGAACTTGACAAACAGGAGTTGGAGAGTGAAATCCATAATCTAAACAAAAGAATAAGAAGACTTCGTGAGATTTTTCAGGCAAAATCACTTGAGTTCATTGATGCTGTGCATTCTCTTCTTGGATACAAGATAGAGTTTTTGCCATCTAACAAGATTAAGTTGATTTCAAGATACATCAAGAACGACCAGAACTGTATCATCATTGACACTATGAACGGTACTTTGAAAACAAACAAGTTCAACGATGAAGACATTGAATTTTTCAAAGTTTACGATAACCTAATAGCATATTGGATAAAGGACAAGAATGAGATTCCGTGTTTCCTTGGTGCTTTGAATCTCGAACTATACGAAAAAGAGAGAGAGCGTTTTGAAAATGTCTAATAAATGTAATCGTTTCTATGGTTACAGTAATCATCACGTGAAAGGTAAACAAAAAATCCAGATCATGAAATTGATGCTTGAGTTGTAGGAATTAACTATCTAAGCTATATAAGAACAATCTTTTCTCTTCCTGATGTCGTCCAATCAGGCACCTGAGTTGGTGCTGTTTGACAATCGTGTGATTCTTCTCACAACGGGGCTCACAGGTGGCATTCTAGGAGGCGTCCAACTTTACAAACGATTCCTAAGACCAATCAGATCGGCTACAGCCATTCCACGCAACGCCTTCCATAAGCGCAAACTGTACGGTTTAGTCACTCGTGTTGGGGACGGTGATAATTTTCACTTCTATCACACTCCAGGTGGCGTCCTTACGGGTTGGAACTGGTTTCGATCTGTACCCAAACCCAACGCAAGAAACCTCAAGGGCAAGACACTCCATGTTAGACTATGTGGGGTTGACGCCCCCGAGCGTGCACATTTTGGGAAACCAGCACAACCCTATGGTGACGAGGCGATGGCGTGGTTGAGCCACTACTTGCTAGGAAGGAGAATCAAGGTAAAGCCTCTTAGTCTGGATCAATATGGCCGGGTCGTGGGAAAAGTGCAGAGATTTCATTGGTTTGGAGGCTGGAAAGATGTAAGTATGGAGATGATCAAACACGGTTGGGGTGTTGTCTACGAGGGAAAGACAGGTGGTGAGTTTGATGGGCAAAAGGCCAAATACGAGAAGATGGAAGAGAGAGCAAAGGTTGCTAAAAGGGGTATCTGGAGTAAAGGAAAGAAGATCACTACACCAGGGGAGTTTAAGAAACTGCATCAGAATAATTCATAAGCATGGCATATTACATCAATCATAACATATACTTTTCAGCACTTCACATCAATTCCTCTTCTCTTCTCGTCTTCTCTCAGTTCAAACATGACCTGGACGGCAATGAATAGAGCACCACTCGCAACAATAAAGAATCCGAATCCATCCAAGGTGCAGAACATCTTGTATAGTAGCTCTCTTGTACCCCTGTCTCCAAGACAGAATCCATATAGATTAGCAATCATCATCAACCAGATGTTAACAACACCGCCTACAGCACAGAGATGTCTGAACCACCATTGATCTTTGAACTGAGCAAAATATTGAGTAGCAAAGAATTCTGGTAACAGACATAGGACAATGGTCCATCCCCAGATCAACAACTTCAACTCAATATCGTGCCAGATCGCAACAAATGTGAAGACTGCCAGCGAGGCCAAAATTCTGTTCTTAGCACCACCTAACGGGATATAAACGTACTTAACCACAAACTTGTTGTAACTTCTGTGCCATGCTTTCCAAAATGATAGAGCGCTGTAATTGTTATCCATACAACGAATCATATTCTCCGGTGGGTCAATTCCATCAATCAAACTCCACAATCTGAAAAGTCTCCATGGGATTAACAACTTCAGCCAAATAATATTCAGGTTGAACAACCCAATCATAGAGATTTGAAATGGTGTGTCATTCTCCCATGCATTAGTCTTTGATACAGCAACAACATACATGAAGTGAAGCAGGAATTCCATCACAAGAACACAGAAAAGGAAGCGCAAGCCATACACGAGATTTCTTTGGAAGGTAGTTGAGGGTAAAGGAAAGCGTGACTGAAGGAAGAAGTCATTGAATGTGATGATTGGACCAGCAATGAAAAGTGGGGCATACGTTAGATATGCATAGTAGTTCAACAGAGAGTAGTTTTCAATCTCCAGTGGAGCATTAACTCTATCCTTCTCGTTGACATTAAGTGATTCGTAGAATGATTTCGTCTTTTCAGGAGTTCCAGGGCTTGAGCTTATATTTTCCTGATCCTGGGGACGCGTGTTGTCTTCTTTGGTCTTGATTTTGTGGAATCTGTTCAAGTAGTCCAAGTTGAAACTTAGGCATCTCAAGAGTGTGAAATTGTAAAAGACATCCCAACGTGCAACGATGCCCCTAAAACCTGGGTCAAAGACACTCAATGGAGCCCAGAAATATCCCAGGAGATAATTTCTATACTTGTCATTGATGAAAAGTGAGCCAATGCCATAAATCCATAAAGAAGCAATGGCAACTCTTCGCCACTTCCTAAAGATCCTGGCTAGGGCAAACAAAATCACAACATGAATACTCCACTTCAAGGCATTGACACCGTGAACTGCGAAAAGAAATACCAAACCAAACCCAAAATCAAAGTGGTTTCTCTGCATATTAGGACCAACCAGGTGTACACCTCTTCTCAAAAGAGTATGACCACCCACTAGAGCCAACAGTAGCCAGAAATTGTCTCTAAAGAACTTGTACTGTTGATCAGAGTTATCTACTTTACGACCAAAGATCCAACCTTGGCTCAAGAGATGCTCAAACTTTGGATAGTTTGGGTTGGTTTCATTGGATGCATCCATTGCTGTCTTGTACAGTAGAGGCACAACCATCAGGAAGCAGACCCAGTAGAACTTGAACTCAAAAGTATGCCACCGTGATGGTGTTGCGCGAGCCATAACAGCTTGCTTGCGTTTGGGGTCAGCTGGAGCCTGAAGACGCACATCCAGTACAGGTAGTGAAAAGAACGATAGCAACTTCAGGAATGACATTGTTACGGCCCAATTGATACAGCAAGATGACTGCGTGTCTTGCTTTGGGGGCCCTTTCAGCCCTCAAGACGACAAAGATTCGCGATTCGTGGTTTCCTGAGTTAGCTGACATAAGCAGGCAGTATATTTTTCTCCACCACTTTGGATTCCATTCCTTCAGAATGGTTCTGGATTCAACCAAACTTGACCCAGTTACTACTATAAGCATGGCTGAAGAGGACTGGTACCATCTACAAAGAAGGGCTAATCCACCTGGATGGACACAGCCCGCTCCAGGCTCCAATTTCAACCCTTATGATCCACACGACAAGCGTCCAGCTCAAGGTTACCCCAGCGAATTCAAGACACCAGGACGCCAGTCCAACTGGAGCACCACGCCTACCGATGCCACTCAATTCCAGCAGATGAAGACCACCATGCGCAAGCTGCAGTACACTCCCAGACCTCACTCTAAGCTTTACCCCGGACAACTGATGCAATTGAAGAAAGTCAATAACTACAGTAGATTTGACCGTGGTGTTCTACTCACTGGGCGTACTTTGATGGCTGGTGTTGTGATATACGGTGTGTTTATACACCGTTGGAATGATGGTTACGAGAACGTCTTCAGTGATCTATACAGGGCTCACTTACGCTTCAAGTGGTGGGTGCTTGGTTCACTGAGTGATCTTGAACATGAAGATTTGACCCCAAACTTGCGCACCCAGGTTCGTGTCTCTGAAGGTTTGCCCAGTCTGAGTGGGCATGACTCCAAGCAAGTTGTTGATCCTCGTTTTGCCATGGAGAGACCTGAAAGAAAGCACATTGTGGAGGCACAGCGGATCTTGCAGGAACGTGAAGAGAGGTTAATGCGTGCATTAGATATCGCTGAAAGCGAATTAGAGAACCAACAGTTGAGTAACTCAGCTACTCCTTCAGCCTCGAAGAAGAAATGGTGGTCTTTCAGTTAGTGTTCAATCTATTTATTTACCCTCTATTTATTCACATCCTATTTATTTGATGTCTTTTGTGTCACTTTTTGCCACTTTTCCTCCTGTTTCGTAAATTATCCCAACCAAAAACAGATCACCATCACCACTTCAAACTGACCGCCCAATTAGCCGCCCAATCTCCATCATCCGATGTGCTCAGAAACACGCTTGGTGTCGCAACGTGTTTTGCAATTTCACCGATTTCTCCACAAGCTCCTTGTTCTGCCAGTGGAATTCTTCCAGTTCTTGATAGACTACTACCGTCGATTTGTCGTAATGAATAATGAGAACAACTTTCCAGAACTCGTTGCTGCCAAAGATATCACTCAGATCTGTCTTCATCATGGTTATTCCATCCAAGAACACGTTGTCCAGACCAAAGATGGCTACCTTTTGACCCTCCACAGAGTGCTCAGAAACGGCATATCCCCTTTGAACAAACCAGTTGTTTACTTTCATCATGGTTTGTTGACAAACAGTGAAATCTTTGTTCTTGGCGAGACTTCCTCAAAATGTCTTCCTTTCAGGTTAGTCGAGTTGGGTTTTGATGTTTGGTTGGGCAACAACAGGGGAAACAAATACTCCAGAAAGCACGTCAAATTGAGCTGCTCTCATAGCTCTTTTTGGAACTACTCCATTGATGAGTTTGCGATTTATGATGTTCCCGCTATCATATCTTACGTATTGACCATTACTTCACAGCCAGATTTGGTCTATGTTGGCTTTAGTCAAGGTTCAGCGCAGGCATTGGCAGCATTGTCCATCTCATGTGATTTAAACAAACAGATCAGATTGTTTGTTGGATTAAGTCCTGCAATGATTCCTCAACCTTTGTTGAACCCTTTGGCAATAGTCATTACCAGATTTCCAAGGCTGTTGTACATGTTTTTGGGAAAGAAGGCTGTGCTTCCATCGCTCATTGCATTTTCAGGCACATTCTTAGGTCCTTTCTACAGAATCGTCGTTGACTTGGCTTTAAACTTTGTGTTCTCTTGGAAGACAAGGAACATTTCGAAAGAGCAGAAACAGATTGGGTACCCACACCTTTTCAGCCTGAGTTCAGTAAAGTCTTTAGTACACTGGCTCCAGATCATCAAGAATGACAGATTTCAAATGTTTGACAATGTTCAACATTCAGCTGTATCACACCTCACCTCTACGGGGTTTAAACTACACAAGCCAACCCCTTTCCCTATAAACACAATTACAACAAAAGTTATGCTTATTTATGGTAAGTGTGATATTCTTATCAAGATTGAAGATATGGCAGAAGGTTTGACAAATGCGGAAGAGTTGACCATACTAGGCTTAGATGGGTATGAACACATGGACACATTGTGGGCAAGATGTGTGGAGCAAACTGTATTCAAGCCAGTATTGGATAAGATACAAGATGTCATGATCGCTGGTAAACAAAAGGCAAATGAAAATGCTTCCATCGGTGTTGTCGGGGCTATTATGACAGGTCCTGATAACATTAGAGCATCTTATACAGATCTAGTTCAGAGGCTGGTTGCTCTGGAGCACAGTCTCTCAAGAGATTGGACGCTCAACGACGATGAACTACCAAGGTCACAGAGCTCAGTATTTGTTTGATTAAAGCTGTTCCCATCAGTAACACAATGAGGCTCCAAAGGTGAGTTTTGCATGTAATTATAGAGGATAAAGGCTAAGATTAATACACCACACTAATAGATTGCGTTAAATAACAGATAGGTGTCACAGTATGCTTTCTCTTATCTCTTTAATTTCAGTGATATTTGCCCTTCTTTCGCCACTATCAACATATAAACTCTTAATCAAGGTGATAATCTCTTCAGTTGACAAGTCATAGAGTTCGGCATTGTAAAAACTTTCCATCACTGCCCCCATGTTGTTCTTGATAATAAATTGGATTTGCTGGAGTTTAGCAAAATTGGTGATCTTATTTTTTTCAACTCCTGGTTGTCCAATGACCGGCAGTTGTAAAAACTTGGAAATGACAATGGTGAGGTACTCCCTCATATCGTCTTCAATCTCAAACATTCTCAAAACAACCCTGATGATTGACTCATACAAGTTATTGATTGATGCGGTTATTATCTCGCTGCGTAGATCCAACGTCAAACAGTCCATTTGTTGTTGAAAAACAAGATATTTTGATTCAATGTCCTTAATGACGTCAAAGGTAAAGGTTGAGGTCAGCCCAGGGTTCAGATCTTCCAGTTTGTTGTACGATTGAAAGATTGGAGTTTCCTGCTCCTGTGCTGCTTCTGTAAGCAGTGCCTCTATCGTTTGTTCATATTGAGCGATGTTAAGTCTTCGGGCAAGGCACTTGAGGTCATTGTAAAGAAGAAACTTGTTAGTGTAGAAGTCAAGGGATAGCATGTAGTAAGTGTAGAACAACTCGCCCAGTTTGGATTGTGTGGAATTACTGTGCTCCTTCGATGTGAACGAGTGGAATATTGGAGCAATGGTGTCAGGAATTGTAGAGGTCTTGAACTGGTCTAATGATGATGTTGATGATGGTGGTACTGGCGCTAAGGCCGCTACTGGGGTTGGTGTGGGTGTGGAAGACTTCTTTGAGAGCTTGGAAACGAGCCTCTTCTTTGGTGCTGGAACCTCGTCATCCTCATCCCATGCATCCCAGTCGCCGTCTTCATCTTCCTTCTCTGGCTCTTCGAATCCGATCTCATCATCTGGCCACTCGTCCCAGTCATCTGCCTCATTACTCATACCTGATCTTGGTTTTGACAATGGTTCCTCTGGTTGCAGTGGTGGTGTAGGATACTGCTGCTCGTTCTTGGACCTTATGACCAATTCATTAAGCACTGCAACATCTGCACTCTTGAAGAACTCTCGTATTTTGTCAATATGGGAAAACAAGTAGTAGTTATTAGTCAAGTCATTCAGTTCAGCTTTGACCCAGCTCTTCAAGTCATTGCGTTTGAAACCATGCGATATAAGGAATTCGTTTAAGTTAAGCAAGTCATCTTGGAGGGCTCTCTCGTTATGGATCTGTTCAATGTTATCAATCACAACTGTCTTCATCCAATCATAAAGTCTTGTGGTAATATAGTGTACGATTTTGATGCTTTCTGTAAATTGAGAGATGAAGTTCACGATTGAAACCACCGATGTAACCATCGTTTGGATGTCACTGTTCTTGACAGGGGTAAATCGAATCACATTGTCATCCAAGACAAAGATATATGTGTTTCCGGATACAAGCTTAGTTATTAGCTGTTCATCAATAATCATCGGAATGTTGATGTTCAATGATCTCCTTTGGGCAACAAGTCCAATGAATGTCTGATACTCAATCAGGGCACCTTCAACCTCAACTTCACCTTTAAACGCTAAAGCGTCGCTGGACACCACTAGCAACTTGCTCCATACTGTCTCAAGTGCAGCGTCGAAGGAATCATTAAGGGCATTTAACTTCTCTTTTGCAGTGTGCTTAACCTCCTTGTTGTGCAGTATTTCAATCTTGGCTTCAAGCTTCTCCAATGATAAAGACACAGGCTCAATCTCATAAAGCTCCAGGTTGATCTCAATCTCTTTGATAAAGTTAGCCACAACCCAAAGATTCTTCAATTCCTCCAACTCCTTAACAAGTACATCTTCTTTGTTCTGTACTTCACTCAGTTGCTTGAATGTAGGTTTGTTGTGCTCAATGAGCTCAGCTTCAAGATATTTTTCATCGGAGAGAGCATAAAGTTCTTCGTCAATGGCCGCTAGCTGTTTTTCGATCTCAGCATCTGTCATCTCGCTTCTCTCTTTGACCGCAACTCTTTGGCTGTTGTTGGAATTACACCTATGCGAAACCAAGCCCTGGCCCAAAAACAAAACCAGTATTAAAAACAAAGTATTATATCCGAGGTCGCATCCCAATGCCCTCGGAACTTTTACATTTATAAATTTTCCAAAAATTTTCCAACTCTTTAACTTTTTAACTCTTCTCAACGCATTTTTTCACAGCCATTCGCAACACAGGAAAGCATCTCCTTGAGGCTGACCTCTTCCCTCTTCTTGGGGGTCGACGGCCTGGCCCATGACTAGCGCGATACCTAGTTGCCCTTTGTCTTTTGGCGAGGTTACAAGTTTGGACTGGAGAGTAATTCTATCGATCTTGGGTGCAGCGCTCCATTTGGACTGGACTTTGTTCCAGACCTAAGGATCCTCCTTCGTGAGCCCGAATGGGGAGCGGTGCAAGGATTGATAAGACAGCTATTGTATAGCAATTCTACGGAATATGGTTTTTTTTTTTCATGAGAAAACTTGTAGCATTAATGTGATTATAAATTATAGTTTTGATTGGTTCTTGAAACTCGAGTTGAAGCCAAGAAGCTCATTGATACCTCTAGTCCAGTCATTCTCAGTATTTGCCACACAATAAACACCACTCTGTGTGTTCGGTTTTAGTGATGTTTTTTTCTTTATAGCATCAGGTTGGTCCTTCACATATATGGTTCCAACCTCATTGACAATGTGTATCTCGTCATCCACCTTCAAAAACTCTTGTGGTACGCCATCAATGGAGAGCCTGACATTGTTCTCTCCAGAGTGTTCTCGGCGAGCAATCTTTATCTTGATGTGTGAAGTCAATGGAACAATCAATGGCCTGAATGAGAGAGATCTTGGACAGATTGGGGTGATGAGCATCGATGGAACCAACGGATGCACAATGCTTCCTCCTGAACTCAAGCTATAGGCTGTGGAGCCCGTTGGTGTGCTGAGACAGACGCCATCAGCGGTGGTTCTCGTTAAAAATTCACCATCAATGTAGATATCCAAAGTGGTTAGGTTTGGGGTATCACCTCTATGCAAAACAATATCATTCATAGCATGAATCATCTTTGGCTCAGTTTCAGTGTGGCCCCTATCTCTCAACACATGACATTCCAGTCTAGTTCTGTGAAGAACCTTGGCTGTAGAATTGTAGACGTCTCCAAATGCTTGTTGAAAATGGGCAAAGTCGAACGGAAGAAGGAACCCAAGTGTTCCGAGTGAAAAGGAGAGAATTGGGGGTACAGAACTGTTGGAGAAGAGTGACACTGCTCTTAAAATGGTACCGTCACCACCCAAAGTAACCAACAGATCAGTCTTGGTGATAATATCATCAACCTCACCAGTGAACAACACATGAGGCGATTTGCTATTTTTCTTTGCATAATCCTTGAAATCCTGTGATATCTCCTCAGCCACGTCCTGGGTCACCATCACGTTGATCTCTGGGTGTTTGTCGTGGATGAAGGTAATAAACTCCACCATGTTCTGACGCACATGTTGCACCCACGGCTTCTTCATAACAAGAATATTCTGTGGCTGTTTGGTCCAAATAAGGTTAGCCAGTTTGGAATTGGGAGAGCGAATGTACTCAGGCATTGTACGGGCCCGTAGCTTTGTTGCAGGCCTAATCTCAACAAACTTGTTCCTCATGATTGGAGGCTCTGAAATTGGACGGATCGCCGAGGAACTGAACTGACGTGAAACCTGGCGAGCGGCTAGCTGTCGCATTAGGGTTAATGGCATCGTTGTTGGGTATCTTTCCCGTTTAATTTTGGATGGTGGTTGATAGCTAATGGGTTAATAGTTCAATTTTACTGTGAGTCAGCTGAATTTTGTGGAGTCAGTGAGGTGCATACAAAAAGTTCTCGGGTTCCTACAAATAGAAAAACAGAACACTTCAACTAAAGACAAGCAACTTCGACTTACAGATAATTTGTGTAGACATGCCCACACTCAAAGATCCCACTATTGGCTGATCACTAGAAGACTCCGCAGATTTAAAAGTCAGCTTAAGATAATGCAATACTAGTTCAAACCAAACCAGCCACGGAAGAACTGGGATATAATGTGTAATACAGCAGCAAAGAAGCCAATACCATAGTTTCCTTCGTCGTTTCTCACAACCTGGTCGTGCCCATTTGAGTTGTGGCTCTCGTCGTGATTCTCATGACTGTCAACAAAGGTGGTGTCCTGCTCATCATATTCGTTTCCGTTTTCGCCGCTCTTGACCTCCTGGAGTGAAGCTGGTCTGTCAACTGGCTTTGGTGGTGGAACGTCATGGTTTGTAATCTCTGTGGTTTGTGGAGCTGCGGGTCTTGAAACTGGCTGAGCCTGTGGGATATCGCCACCTTTTACCTTGGTCGCAGTGAGGAGTGCTGAAGCGGTGGGCTCCTCCCCGCTTACAGGGGCAGCAGTTGGCTCCACTGTTTTGAGTGCCTGTGTGGCCTGTACAGAACCAGGTAAGTTAACAGCATCAGAGGGGGTGTCAGTCACGGATGAGGTTTTTACGTTAGAGTTGGTGTTGACTTGCAAACCAGTAGATCCAGGGGTTGAATCCATTGGGGTTGATTTTGGCGTGCCAGCGGCGTACGCTGGAGCTTCTTCAACATCACCATTACTAGCCTTGGCCTTCTCATTTCCGTTTGAATCACTGTTATCAAAGAAGACAACATTGTTTTCGTTACCGGAGTGGTCAAACTCTGATTGTAGACTTGTTAGTTAAACTGAAGCTATAGGTCAATTGGAAGCATATAGCTTGAATACTCACCCGTAGGGTAGTCTTGATCAGTAGACCAGACACCATCCACAACAAACTTGAAGATGTATTTTCCTGCCTTGTTCTCCTGCTCTTCAATAACAAACTGGTATCTCTTGGTAACTGGATCGTAGGTCAACCCAGCTGGCTGCCAACCGTTGAAGTTCCCTGCAACCCTGACATCGCTTCCTCTAGCTGAATTCTTGTAGATCGTAGTTTTGAATGCCATCTTGAGCGCTTATGGTGGTTGCTTTTTTGATGTGGATCGGGGGCTTTAAATGAATTAGGCAGGCAGCCCCTTGATTTGGCTCACCTGATTCTTTCACATTTTGTGTCAACAACTGCCAAACGAAAGCAACAAAGATGTCAAACGACAGCAAATCCTGCTCTTTGAAAACAAAAAAAAATGCAGTTTAGTTCTCACCCAGTCCTTCTTGGAATTTTGAATCTCTTGTTTTCTTACCCTCTTTGAGTAAGATACTTCTCAGCTCTGTGAATCGCAACGTATGTATTGATGTTAGAACAATAGCTGCCATTTATTCATGGGCTGTGTCCTATTTGGGGAAAGGTTATGAGCTCGGTGTCTATTAATGTTCTGTTAACGTGATTTTTTTTTTTTTTTTTTTTTGGCCCTATAGGAACAACGAGCTGATAATCACGCCAAAAAGCCAACAACACAGAACGCGGGAGCTCAAAGGTACACACAGTCTGTTACCGCTTGACGGGATACTTTGTTGGATGAACTTCTGATTTTACAAACCCTCCCTTCAATTCACGAAAGCTTTGGATGAATTGATGAACCCAACACGCCCAACTCTCAAATCCAGACGCAAAACGTACAGGCATCTTAACAAGGTTCTCGAAAACCTGGACGAAGAGGAGGATGTGACACGAAGAGAGCTTGGAATCAATTTCATCACTGTACCAAGTATCAGGAAGTATATGGAGCATAGACTTTCACACACAACTCTAGCTGGAAGGGATAAAGGTAAGAGAAGGCAGCCTCCATTCACACCCACGTATCCCCTTACAGAACAGTCACTTCTCACTCCTTCTTCACAATCTACTTCCAAGCTCTCATCAAAACCACTTAAAGAATCATTGCCAATGTTGTCGGCAAATCAGCATTTAGACCAGGTTATTCACACCCCTTCGATACCAGTCAAATTTGACCTCCCCAGTACTGAGTCGTTACCATCCCAATCTCAGCCACCAACACGGCCCACAGTAAGGCGAATACCCAATCTAACAGTAATACCTAATTTAACAATAATACCCAACAATCATACGAAATTCATCAGTGTGATAAGTGACAACAGTGATGAAGAAGATGGAGCAAGTAGCCCAGAAGGATATGAGAGAGGCGAGTTTGAAGAACCTGACAGTACCCAAAGCAGCTCTTCTGACATGAAACAATCGTCTTTTCCTATCCCTCAACCTGATACTACTGAAGAGTGCGGTAACAAGATTGCCCCTTTTGAGTACCTCAAGAAGACAGATGATGATTCTGAATCCGATCATGACACTCGTTATTATAGCACTTCAAACAAAGTCAAAGGCGTAAGCACATGGGCTAACAGACAATGGGTATATGAAGCCGATGATATAGCAAACTTTGTTGTTGATGATGATGAGGAAAGTGACTATATGGATTTGGAGTCTGAAGACTTTAATGAGCCAACTGAGCCTCCGGCTGAGAAGAGATTGAAGAGACGATCCAAAGAGGAGGGAGAGGAAGATTTGAGGAGACGAAGAACAGTGAATGAAATTCGTACGTCTTTGAGAACGGATATGGTATTGAACCGAAGAAAGGACAAATCGCCTCCAGCTACGAATAGGAAGAGAGTGAAACGGATCATTGTTGATACTGATGGGGAGGAGGAAGTAATAGTAGATTTCCAACCAACACAGAAATTGCCAGGATCCAAGAAGCTGGAAAATATGGAGGAGTCACAAGCAGCTGCTGTCGTCAGACAGTTTTCGACCTCTTCTGTTGATGATGAAAGTGAAGTTGATGAAATTGAACAATTTACTTTCACGTTGTCTGGGGCTGACAATATGCCTAGTTTGGGTAATGGAGAAGCAGCACTAACTAGCTCCTTGAAAGCCGAAAAGAAGAAGGGAGGCATGTTTTTGTCAGCGTCGAGCTCCAGAAACTCCTCCCAATCTTCTCCAAGGGAGACAAGACATAGTTCAGATACCGAGCCTCACTCAGTGTTTGAGGAATCAGTTCAACCAAAGATAGTGCAAAGAAGTCCGATAGCTACTTCGGGTAAAAGACCAATTGCTCTAAAATCTAAGCAAGCAGTGAGTGAGATGTCCGAAAAGGTCTTTAACACGAATCAAACCTCATCTAGTGTTAACTCAAGTCCTTTTCTCAAAACATCCAACACAACATCATACCAAAAGATTGATGGGCCAACCAAATCATCGGCTCAATCCGTTCGACCAACGAACAAGGGTAGTAGTCATTCAACAGTCCTATCAGAGAAAAGGTACAAGGATGTTTGTGTCCCAAACAATATCATCCCTTTAACACCAGCAAAGAAACAACAGTCAACCGCTGCAAAGGAATCCTTCAGGACGACGTCCTCTCCTACTATTTTCACAATTGTGGAATCTAACTCTCCAGTCTCCTCTAATAGAAAACGAGCTCACGTCAAGAAACTCACACTTGAATCCCAGAAGCTTTCCGTTGTTTCCAACTATGAGATGGCGAGAAACAAATCACCAACTAAGGAGCTTTCTAAAGTCCAGCCAGTTAGGACGGAAGCCTCAGTCGAGAATGCTTCGATCTCAACAAAAGGAAACGAAATAGTAGCTGCCGTCAAATCGAAGCCAAAGCTCACAGATAATCAGTCTAAAAACTTTCAATCTCAACCACACAGGACGAGATACTCATTTCCTAATGTATCCCTTGCACCTGTTGTTAGTGCCCAATCAACACCGTTGGTGTCAAGAAGCTCAAGTATGTTTGTCTCTCCATCAGACTCTTCATCTCTTTCTGGTATTTTCCCATCACAGTCTCCAGTACTGTCCCAAAAGGTTCCATCAGCACAGCCATTTATCCCTGAAATTATATCCAGCTCACAATCTGATGGATTGTCACCGTCAATTCGGATGAAGGCAAAATCAAAAAAATTTGTCGATATTAGTGACTCGGATGATAACGTTTCTTCTCAAGGTTGTGTTTCGACAGAACAAATCAAAGCTACCCACAAGGTCCGGTATCACCAGAAGCTCAACATCCAAGATATTCTGAATAAGGGAGATATTGATAATGGAAGTAATGATAGTAATGACAGTGACGATAGTGACATCGAAATTATAGATTATGAAGAGTTTATGAGAGATATCTAAGCAGTAAACTGCTGTATAATTTGCATTAATGAGGATCTACTACGGAGATGTTCTATCAGGAATTGTATGCAATATATAGAAGCTACTGAATGATGTGTAAACTGAACACATTATAGGCAATGGCAAACTAAATAAACACATAACAAACAAAGAAGAAAATATTCTTGAGAATAAATGAAGGAAACTATGTATAATCAAATCAAAATAAAACAACAAAGGGGTATTCCATAAGAGCGTCACTAAAATCAAAAAAAGCTGAAAACAAAAGGAAAACAATATACATACTCCCTAATCCTGAGATGGAGGAGGTAAAGAAGTTGGTGGTGTGCTTTGTCTGTCACCAATGAGATCGTCAGAGTTTTCAGAGGTGGAAGGGAAACCACCGAATTGAGATCTTGGACGCTGGAAGTTGGTACTGTTATGCTGTTGATGTTTCCCATTCACAAACTGTCTTGGGATGTTACCACATCTGTCCTTACCAAAATTGATCTTCAAATCTTCGAAATCAGGGTCAATCTTGATCTTATCAATCGCCAGAATTGCATTAGAGATGTTTGTGAAGTTGATAAAGACGCAGTTTTTTTCAGCAAGGTAATTTATCTGCTCAATATCACCATACTCTTCAAATTTAGCTCTTAGAGAGTCTTTCGAAAACTTGTCCTCATTTAAATCGATGTTACCAATGTAAATGTTTCTGGACGCACCTGAACTGACCGCCAAAGTCAAGGCGTTGGACAAAGGGCCGGAGTGCTTACCCCAACCAATCTTAATTCTTTTATTATGAATGGTCAATCCATGCAACTGACTCATGGCAAAGAACTGAGCAGCAGCGATTGGATCAATGAAGGTGATGAAACAGACATGACGGTCTTGGAGGTACTTTACAAGTTGCAACAATCCACCTCTGACAACATTGCAGATCTCTTCAATCTTGACATCCTTTGGTAGGTTTCCAAGGTACACAGTTCTGTTGCCCAGGTTATTAGCACCTCCAGCAGTAGTGGCAATTGCTGCTGCTGCTGCAGACTGCTGCAATAGAGTGGATGAGATAAACTCCCTGTCAGCATTAGTGACAAGGTGTTCCATTCCAGGTGCCAGCCCCAAGTATTGAGCAGCATTGTGCTGTTGGGTCTTGGTGATGAAGGCACAACGATCCTTTCCATAAAAGATCTTCTTGTCTGAATAGAAGTTGTTGGCCTCAGCCAAAGAAGTAACAACCTTGATGGCACTCAGAATAGAGCAGAAGTGAACAAACGCAACTCCTTTGTCCGGTAAGATCTTGATGGTGTCAATAACACCGTAGTCTTCCAAATCATGGGCTAGTTGTTGTTCGCTGATGTTCTTTGGCAAGTTACCAAGATAGACGTTTCTTGTAGCACCATCTTTTTGAATATTGGCCAGCACGATGGATGAAATAGGAACGTTTCTACCCCAGCCAATCTTGATGTCATTGTCTTTGATCGTTAATCTCTTCAAAATGGCATCAGAGTGGAACAACAGAGCAGAAGATTCATCCAAGAAGGAGATGAACGCACAAGTCTTCTCTGGCAAGATGCGGATGTTCTCAATTACTCCGCTTCTTACGTGGTCCAATAGCTCTTTTGGAGTGATATCAGCTGGAATGTTGCCCAAATAAACCGTTCTGCTCGGGGCCGATGTGAAGTCAACGGTACCAGGTAAAGGCGCACCATTAATAATAGCATCACCACCAATATTAGGAGCCTGATTGTTCATCATATTAGGAGCAAAGTCATTCATGCCACCGTAATCGTACAGATCTTGACCCATCGAGCCAATGTTGGCATTATGCAAGATTCTGTCATTCGTAGTTAAGTGATCACCATGGATCTCAACCTCTTGTTGAAACCCATAGTGGTTGTAGTAGTCCTCTGTCTCAACAGGGTTTGCTCCAAAGTTGTCCATGTACTGGTGGTAGTCTTGTCTGGTTGGAAATCTATTGTTTGGAGCTTGTGTGACTTGTGTCCCCTGTTGGTATTGAATCTCTTGGCCTCCATTCAACATAATGTGCTGTGGAACCAGTGGCGTATAAGGCATTTCATAATCGCTATAGATGGACTGCATCGTATGGCTATCAAGGTGAGAAGCGCAGTGATGCCAATAAATGGGGGTATGCTATTTCAAAAATGTGAAGATATTATGTGTGAAAGGTCTTCAAAGGGGACAGATCGTAGATTGAGATAAAAAACTTCAAAAGGCCCTTAGAAGTGAACGAACTAAATAGAAGCGAAGTAAAATAATTGCCAGCGATGAGTGAAATGCACCAGTTGAGTATCTGAGGCAGCCAAAGAATGAGCGTGGTGGGGTTCTTTAACGAGAATCTGGCAGTCTTATACCGAAAAAAAAACTTTAGTGCTAATTTTTTTCGAATCTCTGTGATGTCCCAGATCGGTAAGATCCGGTTAGAAGTAGTGTGGTCGGAATTCTCCCTAATAGCCATCAGACTCCTCTGGATCTTCCTCCTCTTCCTCCTCGGTCAGTTCGTTGGCCGTTTCCTCATCTTCCACATCAATATCACCACCATCATCGACATCAGTCTCCCCCTCGTCATCAGCGGCCCCTTTTTCAGCATCGTCAGTTCCATCATCGTTATCATTATCAGTATCAGCACTAGGTTTATATTCCTCCTTACCCCCAGCATCTTGCGTATCAGGAATGGAAACGTGGGCATCCTCTTCCTTTATAGCACTGTCACTAGCGGTATTCACACGCTGGTTCCTGAACCTGAAGTGCACAGATTGCTCTGCGCCGGCTTTGATCGGCGGATGCAACGCATCCTTCATTTCGGTGTCTTTACCCTTTCGTTCCTCCTTATCCGCTTCCCCCTCCTCAATCTTGACCTTAGCGTTGATCGTGGCTTTGGGTCTTCCCCTCTTCGGCTTTGCTTCTTCCTTTGGTTTCATCTCTTTGTTAATGACCTTTCTCTTCTTAGGGACTGCAACCTGCTCCTCTGATACATCATTCACAAGACTCCGAATCTTGTCCAGATTGAATGCATCATCCTCATCAGTGATCTCTCCCGATAATATCTTAGAGTTGTAACTCTGGAAGTCATTGATTATTCGGGTGAAGACTTTGATTTGCAGGTCTTGTTTCTTCTTCATTTCAGTTATCAGGTCTTCTTGTGCCTGGAGGACTCTTTCCATCTCTTCTTGAATTTTGCCTTGTTTCGATGCCAGGCGATTGAATTTGAGCTGGTAGCTATCCCTGTTATTTTTGAGAAGTCTGGTCCATTCGAACAAGTCAAACCCGCTATCTTCCTCCTCATCCTGCTCCTCTTCTTCACTAACCAAAGAACTGGTCTTGAAAGAGATTAGCTCGTTTTTGATGCCACCGCCAATTAGTAGATTAACTTGTAAGAGGACATTTTCATTTGAGCTCTGTCTTCCAATGAGCTCTACTGATTTGCTGAACCGCTCAGGAAGTTGATTATTGAAGACCTCGTAAATCAGTCTTTTGAAATCATAGTCAAGGTTTGAAGCAGCTGTCAACTTTGACGAATCAAGCTTGGAGGAGTCAATCTCAGCTGAAACTTTGATCCCACCATCTGTCGCTTTCACCACAATGGTGTACTCACTTTCAACGCTACCAGATGTATCCACCTTCACGATCAAATCAGACTCGTCTCCCTCTACTAGTCACAATAAGTTAGTGCGTTGGCGAGACAAAATTGAGTGATCAAACAGGGGACTTACGGTTTTGCAAATATATAACATTCACCACTGAGTTCTCCGGTTCGACCATCAGTGGCAAGTCCTGCGTTTAGAGCTTGAGCGGGTTGTGATTAATTGAGAAATACACTCATATGCAAGCAAGAAATCACGTGAATCAAGAGTTTTTGAAGGCCGGGTAACCTCATCGGGTCGCTCCCCAAATTTTTCATTCACTTTTCAGAAGCTCCTTTTACTAATTGTGAAAGCCCTTATAATACTAAAGCATCGAAATGGTGAGTGCTTATGATATGTGAAAGTCTTTGGCCGTACTATTACTAACACCAAACAGCCCCCAAAAACTGAGCCGAAGAAGTGGAAGCCGCCTAAAGGCCCAAAGCCAGTGCAGCACAGGAACAAAAACACGATTGGTTTGGGAAGAGCCATCACCAATGTAAAGAAGAACGAGAACAGGATTGAGTTTCTGCCAGATGGTGAAATGAGATTTACAACTGACAAGCATGAAGCTGGTTGGGTGAAACTTAGATCTGTTACTCAGGAAAACCACTTGGATGACTTTTTGAACACTGCAGAACTTGCTGACACCGACTTCACTGCTGATCGATACAAGGAGGTCAAGATCATCAAGGTTGACCAGAACAAATCCAACCCATTCTTGTTATCTAAGACTCAGGAAGAAAACTTGAGAAACCTGTTTTATGCCCACGAGAACAAGTTGACCATCCCAAGGAGACCAGAGTGGGACCAATCAATGACCAAATTTCAACTAGATAGACAAGAGAAGCAGGCATTCTTGGACTGGAGAAGAGAACTTGCGCAGTTACAGCAGAGCGATGACCTCCTTCTGACCCCTTTTGAAAGAAACTTGGAAGTTTGGAGACAGTTGTGGAGAGTTGTGGAGAGATCTGACTTGATTGTTCAAATTGTGGATGCTAGAAACCCGTTGCTGTTCAGGTCCATTGATTTGGAGAAGTATGTGCATGAGTTAAACCCAAAGAAGAAGAACTTACTGTTAGTGAACAAGGCTGATCTCCTAACCCCTACACAGAGAAGGGCTTGGGCTGACTATTTCATCTCCAAGGGAATCAACTACACATTTTTCTCAGCGTTTGAAGCTAACCAATTGTTGGAAAAGGAGGATAATGAAGACTTCAATCCAGAGGTGAAATTCAGGTCAGAAGAGGAAAGCCAAGTTGAGGAAGATATCAGAATTTTGAGAATAGAAGAGCTCGAGGCATTGTTCCTCCAAGAAGCTCCAGAACCACTTTCACAATTCCCAAACGCTGATCATCCAATTTTACAAATTGGCTTGGTTGGGTACCCCAACGTTGGTAAGTCCTCTACAATCAACGCCCTTGTCGGTTCTAAGAAGGTCTCTGTCTCTTCTACCCCAGGTAAGACAAAGCATTTCCAAACAATTAGACTCTCTGAAGACGTTGTTCTGTGTGATTGTCCAGGTCTTGTGTTCCCTAATTTTGCATTCACAAATGGTGAGTTGGTATGTAACGGTATCTTACCGATTGATCAGTTGAGAGAATACACTGGTCCAACTCAACTTGTTGCCCAAAGGATTCCGAAATACTACATTGAAGCAATCTACGGTATTGCCATTCCAATCAGAGCTGTTGAGGACGGTGGTACTGGTGTGCCAACTTCTCATGAATTGCTTAATGCCTATGCCAGAGCCAGAGGTTACATGACCCAGGGATTCGGTAGTGCAGATGAACCTAGAGCTGCCAGATACATCCTGAAGGATTATGTCGCTGGTAAACTTTTATTTGTAAATCCTCCACCACGATTTGATGAGGATGGTGTTCTAGAACTGCTCACTGATGAGGAGAAATTTGAGTTTAACAAGGAGCTGTTCACGATCGATTCCTTGCCACAAAGCAGAAGAGATCAGATCCTGGCTGCCTCCAAGGAAAAGGGAATTGATGAATTTCAGCTGTCTGAAGATCTATCTAAGATCTCCTTCTCTTCTCACATTGGTGCCTCTGGTGACAACGCCTCTTCCTCTGTGAACCACGGTGGTAAGCAAGCTGCACTCTACAACGATGCGAACGATTTGGACAGGGACTTCTTCCAGATGAACGGTGTTCACGGTAAACTGAACACTCCTTTCCACAAGAATATTGTTCAAACTAGTTCCAAGAAACACAACAAGAAGAACAAGAAGGCTGCTAAGAAGGCAGGATTATAGACATGGTTTACACGATACGATACTGTACATTAGTTGGGAACTAAGGGTAATGCATTTTCTTGTACAATTAATCGACGTTCGTAGCTATATTCTCAAAAGTGTTTTTTACCAGAACCAAAGTTAACATCTTACTCAGACTCCTCATCAGATTCGTCCTCCTCGGCCTCATCTAGCCACTTGATGAATGGCTTAGCTGCCTTCTTCACCTTTTTGGAAATTTCCTTGGATACGTATCTCTTAGAAACTTTAGAGCCCCAATCCTTCAGCACTTCTTCAGAAACGATATCCTCTTCGTAAACAACCAACAAGATCTTGGAAATCTGAGCTAACAATTCTGGCTTGTCCAGACCTAAAAATCTCTCTAAGCCACCCAAGAAAGCCTTCTCATGCTTCTCAGTTGTGATCAACTTAGCTAAGAGACCTTGGTGCTCAATGATTTGCTGAACAATATTCTCATCGAACAAAACTTGCGACAACACTTGAACAGTCTCAACATCGCCAACAATGTTCAGCTCATTCAACTTCTTGTATATATCGACATCAGATGGCAGTTGATTCTTATCCTCGCCTGATTCAAGAATCCACTCACCAAGCTTGTCGTAACCACTGCTACCAGCACTGTCCAAGTTCATGTTTTCCAATTCTTGTGCCCTCTTTCTAACAGCCTCTTCAGAAACATCAACAGCCCAGTCATCGTCGGCAATAGGTTGTGCCTCTGGCAAAGCAGAAGCCTCAGCGTTAATCTTTCTAGTCAACGCATCTTCATCACCGTCAGCTGGTGCATCTTCCGCTCTCTTACCGGAGGCAATATCAGAAATGGAAACACCACCACCAACAACGTTAGCAGACGCAGTAGCAGCCTTCTTCTTGTTCTTGGAAGACTCAGGTGGGTTCTTCAAGATGTAGGAGGCAAGCTTGTGTCTTGGGTCGATTTTGGTTCTAGAACCACACGCCTTACAGTCTCTGATCAAGTTCTCATCTTTTGTGATGATGATTTCAGTCTCTGGGTTCTTACAAGAACCACAAAGAACAAACTTGTTGATGAATCCGTCTAGGGTGTCTTGCAGCTTTGGGGCATCATGAACACCGTTGACAAGGAAACGGTCTTGGTCCTCGTTGATGGAAGTTTGAGCACCCAATTCAAAACCAAAGAACTTAATAATGTAAGCAGATGGTCTACCTAGGGCTCTGGCAACCTCAGAGGTATTGACGATGGCGGTCTTGATACCATTACCTCTACCTTCAACCTTGGCCTGAATAGGAGGCATCTTGTAACGGTAGAAAGGATCATTGTTGTCACGACAGATGTTAATGAATGACATGATGGTTGACGCTTCTTTAAACTTAAGATCGAATGGATGTTATGGGCAAATTCAGAAGTGTGTAGGCAAAAATAGTTGGCTTCGGAGAATCACTCATAGACTTTTTTCTCTTTGATAAAAGACTCTTAGATAGAAGAAGATCCTGTGGAGAGATAGAAGTGAGTTCACTTTCTTGAGTCTTCGTCATCCAGAAAGACGAAATTCAGTCTTGAAAAATTCCTTCAAGAAAAAAGAGTTCCGAGGTCAAGATGTTTTAAAAGTGCACATGACTCCACGTGTGTGACAAATCCGACCCGACCGCATTGGTTGGGTTGAGCCTTTGGAAGGAAGAGGGAAACCACAACGCTTCACCCGTTGACTTCTGCCACTAGAATCAACAACAGCATAACTTCACAACAATGGCTGAGAAAGAATTCCTCCTGGAGATCCACAGGCTGTCCTCTTTTGTCAACTTTACACCAAAAAGGACGCTTGATACCTATGAAGATCTCAAAAAGTTTCTCTCTGCCCATATCAACAACCTCACAGATCTGGAGTACTTTGACCTTGTGGAGTTGAACTTCTACCTAACGTTGGTCATTGGGAAATTTGGCGAGACACAGATCAGTTTGGATAGACTTCTGGACAAGTTTGGAGATGTTCAAAGTGAGAGAATCGCAGTACTGAAGACCACATATCTCCAGATTGCCAAGGGGAATACTGAGGAAGCTGTAAAATATCTCAAACTTAGACCACTCAATGAGATGCAAACTATGAAAAGGAGGATAGCGATCTCAAAGCCTAACAATGACCCGGAAGAACTTATCACAGCTCTCGTTGCCTACACAAAGATTGCACCAACTGATGTTGAGACTTGGGCTGAGTTGGCAGAAACTTATGCAAAGATTGGACACTATGAACAGGCCATCTTCTCTTATGAAGAGACTCTGCTCGTTCAACCATTCAACTATGTAACTCATGGAAGACTTGGTGAACTGGGTCATCTTCTGTTCCTGCAAAACGAAGGCAACAAACCAGCATCAAAGGAGAAGAAGAGCAACAATCTTTTGAATCTCGTAAATGCATCCAAATTCTTCTGCAGAAGTGTTGAGCTTTGTTCCAACTTTGTGAGAGGCTGGAGTGGACTGTACATCGTCAGTGGTAAGCTGGCAGAACAGAAAACAGATGATAAAGTGGATTACAAGAAATTGAAAGAGCTGGCAGAATCGAGACTCAGGGATATCACCGACAAGAAACAAGCTTCATTTGAGGATATTGAAGCAGCCAAGAAGATTTTAAAGCTGCAATAAATAAAATCATCTATTTACGCAAGTTCTAAGTAGTCTGTAGTCTTGCTCAAGACAGGAGATTTCGTTGCGATCCAGTTCTGGTCCCTCAGGAAGCTTCTTGGGTCAGCCACCATTGGTGGGATCTTTTTCATCACATCATTATAATTAGCCTCTTGCTCCTTGTACTCTCTTATAACCACATTATCCTTGAACTCAATGTAAACTCTAGTGTCCCTTACTCTAAATACCACATCATCTACTCTCAAAAAGAACCTGCACAATAGCAATAATCTCTCTGGCATAACTCTTATTTTACAATTGATCAATGAGATACCATTATCTCCGAGTTCATCCTCATAAAGAATCATGTCGTCAAAAAACAGAATTGGATCTGGTTTGGCAAGCTTATCGAAGGGGATCATGATGTCCTCATCATGCACGAACTGGTAATTCTCACTAACTGAGCCCTTATAACTCGTCGTATACGTCCAGTCATAAAGCTTGGCCACTTCCTTTACCTCCTGTGTCTTCTTCTCTCGAGTGCGAAACCACTCTTTGGAATAACTCACCTTCAACAGATTCTCGGTGTCCTTGTCCACCAAACTAAGTGCATCTCTTGTATTGAAACTGATCAAAAAGTCTGGAAATCTGGCGTTCTTGATTTCAACCTTGTTATTACCAAAGATCATTTCAGGTACAGGGAATCCCAATCTCTCCTGCTCCTCGTCAATCTCATCACTGGAAAGGATTGGCCTCTTTGTGGTGTACACCTCCCAGTCTCCCACACTGATTGAAGGTGCCTCGCGGATTGGGTAGGACGCCACTGGGGACGGAATAACCACCTGTCCACAGTGGGCACACTGTGGGTTTCTGCACTCATTCTCATTATGCCCACCTGCTGGAATTTTAACCTTATGGATCCTGGTGGTGGTGGTAGTGGTGGTGGTGGTGGTGGTAAGAGGCACAGCAGGTGTGCTGAACTGTGATGGTGAACGCAATGGAGGTTGATGGAATGTCTGCTGCTCACTCATTGGACGTCTTGCATTAACTGTCGAGACATACATCTCTCTGGCAGCGTTGATCTGTACTGTTGGAATCCCAGTTTGTCTATGGCTCATTCTCTTGTGCTGTGTTCGTGGACACTTGTTTGTTTGACAAGAGACAGTAGAAATCAAAACAGAAAAAAGCGCACTACAAACCTTCGACACCCCCAGAAACCGCAAACCAGAAACCCACACACACACACAATGCGCTACATCAAGAGGAAGAATCTCGTCGTTGTGAGCTCGATGCTTCTCATTGTGCTACTCTTCTTTTTTCTCAACAGCTCCTCCCAGCTTACAGAACCAAAGCCACTGAGTCCTGACACCAAGAAGACCACATCAAGACCACCAGAGATCAAATCACCACACCTCATAAAGGATAGCCCTGACCAAGATTCATTTGACTCAGGATCCATCAGCGTAGAGCCCTTCATGCCACAAATGGGCAATGAGACACTCAAAGCTGAACTAGGACGCTCAACATGGCGCTTATTCCACACAATCCTTGCGCGTTATCCAGATAAACCATCACCAGTGGAAAAAGAGACATTATCACAATTCCTTCGACTTTTTGTGCAGGTCTACCCTTGTGGTGATTGTGCAAGACATTTTTCCGAACTGCTAGAAAGGTATCCTCCACAGCTCAACAGTCGTCAGATCGCAGCTACCTGGGGTTGCCATGTCCATAATAAGGTAAATGAGAGATTAGCAAAGCCCGAGTACGATTGTGCTACTATTTTAGAGGACTATGATTGTGGGTGTGGTGTAGATGAAGCTGAAGAGGCTGCTGTCGCTGCTGCTTCTGGAGGTCATAGTGTGGACCAAGAACACCTTGCATATGAACTTAATAAAGAAGAGAAGCAACTAGGATAAAGCCAACCAATATACGGATATAGAGGAATGAGTAAATTCTGAGAAAGAGCAACTGGTGTGTTAGTTCTCGTTTATTGGGTAGATCCAAGTTTCCCAACGACCTCGACTACATGAGGTTGACATGACTCAATGAAACGTAAACACTTGAGCCTCCCGCTGACTGATATACGTGAGACAGTTCCTATCCAACTTCTTTTATAATTTAGCTTTGGGTCCACGTCGCATAACGCTCCTTCCCTACCACCATAGTCAATAACATGTACTACATCGTATGTCATCATGCCATCCATTTGTATATGTCAAAACTAGATGGTAAATATGAAATAAGCTTTATTTTGTCACACAACCAGGATAATGCCTTCGAGGCACCGCTGAATAACGTACCGGTGCTTTTTTGGCGTCAAGGGCTTGGGGATCATACCTCAGGCACCTGTGTGCCACTTTTATGAGAGAGTGCCGCCTGATTGCCGTCGGACAAGCTAGTTGCACATTCGAAATATTTTGAGATTCAAATCAAATTAAAAGGTATGTTCTTTTGACCCAGTCCTAAAACTTTCTTAGTTTTGTCTATCGTTTTAGAAGTAAGAAATAGATAGCTCTAAGCTTGTTTCTTGATGTTATACCATTTTCAAGGTGAGTTGATTCAATATTTCTAGCTAATATAGGAACGATCGGAGTTTTAGCTCATCCACTCAATCACCGAGAGACGCAGGGGCCCGGCCTGAACACCTTTAGCGAATACTTCAGGCCCATTTCTGACTATATCGGTTGGCTTCGAGTTCTCGTAACTGACAAAACAAATAAAATGAGGGTGTTGGAACAAGTGTGTAATGCATCACTCTTTACATTTCGCATCGATTCTTCTATTCCACCTAGGCGTACATGAACCTACAGAAGCTGACTCCGGCATCGCTCGTGAGTCTTTCCACCATAGGTCATTCAAGCTCTCTATTGATTCATTCACATGTACCACTTTCTCATTCTTATTACATCCCTTCTTCTAGCTTTATTTCACATAATCATACAGCATCCCTCATTATCGGTCCCAGGGGTGCGCCGACTTCCTGGCCTCACATTGTTTCTGAATGGATTCTCACCGGGATTCATATACCCAGATACCTCTGGCAGTGCGTACTCCTTATTATTAGTCACCTGGTTGATGATGGCGTATGATGCATTTGAAGCGAATATCCTCTCCCTAGAGAGAAGCTGTCTGAGATTATTGTTGAGCTCATCAATACGTTTAAGCTTGAGCTGGAGGAGCCTCTCCTGGATCTTTGGGTTCTTCAACTGCTGCTGTGACATTACTGGGCTCTACAATATGGGCGAGTTCGATAGCACAGGGTGTTAATGACGGGTAATTATCTTTGTTTAGAAATGTTTCAGTTTTGAGCCTCAAATCAAAACCTTGTGGCAGCTTGAGAAGAGCACCAACACCCTAGTTCGGAGATAAGAGTGTGCCTGATACACATGTTTTTTTGGCCATGATGTATTCAGAGCCCCATCATAAAGATTCTTTCTTGCTTACTCACAAGGTGCTCCTTCTATCCTGAACGAACTCACCTGTGGTATTTGAAGTCAAGGGGGGGTTTCCACATATGGCATTCTGGGCAGGGTAACTACTTGGGCTGCCTGTTATTTTTTGAATCCCATTGAACTTTTCCATAATTGCCACCCTAAACTGACATCAAAAGAGTAACAAGAGCTCTTTACACAATGGTAAGTTGAATCATCCCATGAGTTTTACAGCTTTTAATGCTAACATGATTGCCATAAGGAACACCCTTCGTTTACTATTTCTGCACTTTTGTTGGCCGGTGGCGCCACTGGCTACATAAAGAAGAGATCAATTCCATCTCTAGTCGCTGGCCTTACTTTCTCCACCACTTTTGCCATTGCAGGCTACCTGTTGAAGCAGAACGCTGACTGGGGTCTAGAGTTGGCTCTAGGCTCTTCTGCGTTGTTGCTTGCTGCCGGTATTGCCAGAGGTGCCCCTGTCAAGTTCTCCAAACCAGTTCCTGTGTTGTTGACCACTCTAGGTTTGGCCAGTACTGCGTACTACACCAAGAAGTACAACGAGTTCTATCCATTCTTTTGAATGCCGTGGCATTGGGTCATATGAACTGCTTCTAGTCTGCAAATAAAAATCGTGTAAATAAATAAATCTGTTGAGCTCATGGCGAAAGGGTAGCGACACGATAGATAAGAAGTGTCTACGCTAGTCTCTTATTTAGTTGAGCCTCATTTCTTCAAAGGTCTGTAGATTGCGCACTATGTCAAACAATTGCAACCTACCACTTCCTACGATCTTTCTATTTGACGTCGAGTGGTTGGTAAATTCGGAAGACCAGTGCCAGTCTAGCGTAAATACCAGCATAGGATAACATTTAGGCGTAATTTTCAGAAATATAGAGTGATGTCATAGGAAAGCAGGCTTTGTCCTCCCAGCTGGTTGATGTTATGGTGGGTCTTGATAGCAACATCCTACTCAGGTTCCCAATCTCCGTGATATAGACAGAATACAACTATCAGTATATCCAATCTGGCTTAGTATAATTCCATGGGGTTTTCATAGGTATGGTTTCAGCCTTTTATGCCAGACTAGCTACTGTGTCAGTTTTTATCGCGGGGGCTTAAAACTGGGGTGGTACATTATCACTGACAGCGAGAGAGAGAGAGAAACGATACCTAGGAGACCGCAAATTGAATAAAATCCAGTACAACTGGAGTAACTGTATATCACTGTTTAATCTAATAGCCAACCAAATCAGGAACCAGTAACCAGGAACTGCTAAAACGCCAACCTATGTGAAAAAAACGAACCGTGTAAAACCTGTTTAAAAAGCAGCAGTAGTAATGACAGTGCTTCAAAACTCCAAAGGAGTGGAGTCGAAGTGAAGGTGAATGCTAGAAATTGTAAAAATGCCAGTAAAGTTATAGTAGCTTCTTACAACAGCGTGTGGACAGAGGAGACAGAAGATTGGCGAGTCTTGCTGTCCTCAGTCTTGGTAACTGGAGAAACGTTTGGGATAACGAATGGCTTGTTGATTTCAGACGATAGAACTAGGAATTGCATTGTGTTGTAGAGTTGTAGTTAGCTTCTGAAGATATTGAAGAAAGAAAGAGAATTAGACAGCGAACCCAGTGCCTTTTTATACACCTTGCAAATTTTTCTATGCTCTCATGGCAACCATAGTCATCTCAGCTCATGCACCCCGGATTTTCTCGCAAAGGATTTAAGAACCTGGAGATAAAAGCGATCCCACGTTTTTTTGTGCCAAACTGTAGAAATGAGGGACCCCCACAAACATGCGACAACCGTAGCTACGCCTGTAGAAACCGGTCCAGAGGAGCTTTTGTCCCTTGTTAGCAGAATGGAATGGCATACGCAACAGAACCAAACAGAACAATAGCCCGGGTTATTATTTGTCCACGGATAACATTCTGGAAGACACAAAATGTGTGGAATCTTGTTGTGCCACTTTTGTTCGCATGTCACCATAATTCGCGCAACCCCTATTATTCGAGTCATCGTTTGCTGAATAAGTACAGAGGCGTTGAAAAGCCTTCAGATAAGGTGACCATTAGTACCTTGTCACTTTGTCGTCAGTCCATTTTTCAATTTTCTTTGGCACTTATGAGTCAACTCTTACAAGCGGATGCGGTACACCTACGGACGGACCTTTAAGAGTTCGTGTAACATAAAGCTAGCCAGGAAAAGTTCTAATCTTTCTTCACCTGGGTTGGGAATGGGTCTTTCTTACTCAAAACGCAGATACCATTCGTGTGTGATAGGTAACCCTTCATGGATCCCTTGTAGATCAAGTTAGCCAACAGGCACTCCGTCTCATCGTTTGAGAAGGAGTTTGTAGAGTCAAGTGAATGATGGTTTGCAAACTCTATACCCTTTGATACAAACGTGATCGGCAAATGGCTTGATTCTTGGTTGATTCTGTAAATCTTTTTTATTAGTTTCACAAGCACATAGCTTCTCAAGTTTTCAATGACGAGATACAAGTTCTTCTTCAAGAAGAAGTCCTCAAACTTGCTGAAGAAAAGCTCAAACCTCAACAAGTCACCATTCTGCAAGGACAAGATCAAGTCAAAGTAAAGCGAATAGAGGTTAGGAGATTGGATCTTCATGTTGGACAGATCTGGGTATTTTCTCGTTATCAAGAACTTCAGTGGGATCAAGTATACCAACAGCAGCTCAAGATGTCTCAAATCTTGCTTGTTAGCTAGTTCGTAAGCCTTCTGAAACTTCTCATATGCTGTCTGGAAGTCACCATCACCACAGAAGATTGCACCACTGTAATACAAGTAGGAAATGCTCTGTGATTTGGGAATGCTGTCTAAATTTGGAAGATCTGCCTTCTTGGAGATTAACACCTTTTCCATGTTTTTTGCTAACTCTCTGTTCTGCAAGTTGAAATAGATCTTGAGTTCCTGGTTCACGAAGAAGTACACCTGATTTCTTCTGCTCAGGGACGCATCCAGATTCTTGTCATTCAAACACAACTTGAAGGAGTTGTGTATTGTTCTTGACGATTTAATCTGGCAACTTTCTTGCTCGATCATATTATGTGAAGTGCCATCCTTCTGCAAGCTTTCAGAATGCTGTGGGTTGTCTGCAATGTAGGCATCTGCTGCCTTTGCCACGCTGATCAACTTTCTTGTAATGACAATCAACGGCTTGATGAACCAATTGGTCTGCTGCTCAGCAAACCTATTGAAAACCCTCATTAAATCCAGGAACAGATTAAACTGTTCCACCACTTCATATTGCTTGTATGCTTTGTTTAGAGTAATCACTGCGTCAAGAAGCGCCCTGATATCATCTGAACATGTGTCGAACTCTTCAGTGGCGTCCACGCTGTCGAAGGGAAGAGCAGCCACGCTTTGGTCAACGATGTGCTTGTCAAAAGCCCAGGAAAGACTCGTGCCGTCCTGGCTGTTTAGGTACCCGGCAATTGAGACGAGTATTTCCATATTCGAAAGCCTGATGTCACTGCCGCTACCACCTGAGTTGGTGATCTTTCTACTTCTCTTTGTTGACGACTGGCAAGGTGTTTGGGTGTGGGAGATCCTTTCGTTGTTTACCTTTTGCTACTTTAGGAAGTGTAATGAAATGGGAAGTTTTGCAAAATTTTAGGGAACGTATGGAGTTGTTTCTTGTATCTTTCTGTAGAAAGTAGTCACTCGAAGATATACAAAGATACAGAGGCACCATGGTCCTTGAATCAATTAATAACCAAGCACACTTAAATTCTGGAACAGCAAAAGTTCACAATAAGCAGAGGGTTATCTCTGAGACAACTGGTCTGGTGAAGTTCAACTTGTCAAGTAGACAACAGTCTCAGAATGTCAAGGAAAGGGTGAAGAAATATTCCAGACTTACCCGAGAGTTTCAGAACTTAGAGAAGCAAATGGTTTTAGTCGATCTTTCAACACCAAACACGCCAAAGACTCTTAGATCAACAAAGAGCGGACTGAACCTGGGATCTTCAACGTACTCTCCACAGAGAACACCGATTCAACATTCCCCAAGAAAGCAACACTTTAATCCCTCAGACTCTCCTGCAAAGGATACTTTCAACACAGTCATTGAAAATGATGGACAAGCCGAAGAGCTCTTCACCAGACTTGCATCAAAACAGAGACAAGTTCTTGATTACAAGACTCAAATCGAGCACTTGAAACAAAGATCAAAGGAGTCGGAAAGAGAACTACGCGAACTGGAAAGGAAGTGTGGTAATTTGTATGCCAATAGACCATTGGCTACACCTTTGAATTTCAAATATGACCAAACCCACGATCCATTTGGAAACCCATTTGAAAGTCCGGTGGGGAGAAGCCCAGCTACCAACCCTCTCCAAACAAACGCTTCCATAAGTAAAATTAAGCTCCAAATCGAGACAAGTACTGCAATCCATCAAGAGAATTTCAGTAAACTGAAAAAGAAGATTTCCATGGTCAATATCCCAACAAGCTCTGAGTCTTATCAGACTTTACAGAGAAGCAAAACGAAAAGTGCTTTGAATTTGAACAAGTTTCAGAATGAAACCAAGACCCTCTTCAATAAGAGTATGAAATACGTCAATACATTGAGCAGAGGTATACAGGAAAAGATGAACAGTGAAGCTCCAAGGCATGATGATTTCAATGGCGACACCTCAGATGAAGAATTTGAGAAGTATGCTATAACCCCCAGAAGTATTCTCACCTCTGACAAAAGTTTAGAATCAGCGAGTAAAGGATCAGCTCCGCTTTCTTATGGCAGGACTGACGATGTGGAAAGCGAGCGGAGCTTTGATGAATATGACTCTGATGCTTGGGGCTACGGAGAAGCTGATCAGTCTGATTACATGGTGGCGGTGAAGTAAATTATAAAGTATGTCCACCCAAGAATACAATGGACGTGTTAATGGACCGTCTACACAAAATACAGAACAGACTCTATATTAGAAACAAAAAATACCAGATTTCTTTCGCCCTTCAAAAGGCTTAATCATTTCAAAGACTGAGAAACAAGTAACTGAGTTACCTTCAAAGCCTCGTATCTAACCTCGGCACTCTTATGAGCCAGTAGTTGCATCACCTTCACTTTGTAACCACTCTTGACCAAGATCTGCAAAGTGTTCGTGTCAATTCTTAGTAACTTGAACAGATCATCCAACAGAATTTTCAAAGTCGTGGAGTCAAGGTTATCTTCATCTAGAATAGAGAGCACCTCCTTGAACAACTTGTAGTTGTGATCTTGAAATTTGGAGATGTTATCCAAAAAGAACTCCTCCTTGAAATGCACTGGGGAGTTCTTGAACTTACGCATGCGCAACTCTTGAGCGTATTCGTCAAAGCTGGTCAACTTGTTAAAGATTTCAGCGGTGTTAGCAATCAAATCATCCAGCGCTGCAACCAACTCGTCATCATTTAGCTTTCTCTCCTTCAAATTGTTCAAAATTGTAACGAAATCAGCATTCAAAATCAAGTACTTCAATGTCTCTAGACTGGATTTGGCCTGAGGAGTGGTCAGGTTGAGTATGATGGATACACATAATCTGGAAACTTTATCCTTGATTGAGAGTTTCAAAATTTTTACCAATACTAACAAGTCCTCCAAATAGTAAGACGAAAGAATGGACAACTTGTCAGTTTGGAAGGTTAAGACCCATAGTGCTAACAGGTTCAAATATTGGAATTGAATAACCTCAACAGTGTTCTTGGTGTCAACGTGTGATAAAGTGGAGTTCAAGTTTTTGAACAACAAAGGCAAAAACTCATCTTGTTTAGACCAGAAGAGTAGTCTATAGTTCTTGTTCGACGACGATAGAATCTCAGCTATCAATCCAATGGCAAACATTTGTAGATTGAAGTTCGTTGTGCCTAAGAGTTCAATCAATTCACTAATGACCTTCAAAATCTCGATATCGGCGAAATGGGTGCCACCTTGAACCAAGAGTATTGAGGCATTGTAAAGGGTTAGGAGTCTGATAATCTCATCATCATTGTCAGATAGCCTAGCCAAAGCACTGAAGTAAGAGCTCAACTCAATCTTGGACATTAATTGCTCAACAAACGCATCAACGCCCAAGAAGTCGCTTATGGCAACCAAGGCGTATTTTCTGACATCGTTTCTCTCAACAGGAAGATCCTTGATAAGCAAAGAGAGCAAGGTTTGAATAAATGCGTCATAGGAACCATCGACAGCAGCATCTTTCAATGTCTTTTCTTTATTGAAGTATAGTGTCTCCAAGATTTGTAAATTCTTGGATTCGGTGGCATTGATCAATTGGGTTCTTGCAAAGCCATCCCATGCGTAGGTCTTGGATCTGATGGCTCCTCTGTAGTCGTCCAGATAGGCACTGTCCAGGTATAGTTCACGATACTGAACTGTCATCTCCTTGTCTATAAATGTGGCCTTGTTTGTGAAAGAATTGGCTGTATTCTCTGAAAAGCCTAGTTCCCTTTCGAAATATGGCAGCCAGGCCTGATTCGCGACTAATCACATGATCTGTCGCGTGATGCATTTTTTCTCCCACCGAAGGGGACGAAATAGAAATCGGGAACCAGGACAAAAGTTCAAACGTGTTGCACCTTCTACGAAATGTCTTGTCTGAGTCTCACAGTGTCCTAATAGTGTGGAGACAACCGATACCGAATAGGGGTCGGACTCAGACACATCTCTGATAAATGCAGCTCCTCTGATTGGCTCTTAGGACATTTCTGTTTTTGACAGGACAAGGGACATGTCCCAGAACCCCACACCACATCTTATCGGGACTTGTTATCTAACCAACAGAATCATTGCATAGAACAAGCTCGAACTCAAAGTTCCAGGCTGGAGGGGTGAGTGGTTGAATAGAACAGGTCATACGATGGCCCCACCAGCCATTATTTTCGCCATTTTGGCATAAAGCTATTGTTCTGATGTCTGGAGCTTTTCTCTTATCAAAGAGGAACACTCTTCTCGAAGGATAAGACGTACGCCATTAGGATCATGATTTTGTGAGATCGAGTTTATCTTATGCTGCTTGCAGCATAGCTTCCTCGAAAAAAGGAGCAGAGCTCAGCTGTAGATCGACAGAAGCAATTTGGAGGATCATTTGAGATGATCCTTTGATCGAAGTTACCTGCTCATTTTGCTGTAATAAGTCTTCACTCTTGATCAAAGAAGCTCTGATACGTAAACTATCAATACGTAGAACCATCATGAAATTACATGTTGCATCAATAAGGAGAGATTGTGTTTTGATGAGAGATCTTTCATCATAATGCTATGTTCTGCACCCCGCAGAACATGATGTATCAAAGCTTGGTACTGAAACGCTTTTCGAGGAATTTGAATATATGTACAATTAGTATGAGAAGGGATGTGCTTCGTTTACGCCTTCTGGCTGGACTGGTCGATACTTTTTTAGCGAGTGGAGTTGAATAAGACCTTCAACCTCGTTTGGACTATACCCAACAAGAACCACGGGTACAAGCCAATAATCAAGCTATGATCTACACTAGAATAGAGTCGTTGGCTCAAAACATTTAGTAACTGGACTATAAACGGATTCAATACCATGATCTCAAAAAACACAAAACAACTATAACTAAAGAGATTTATAAAAGCAAATTCTTTTCTTCATACATCAACATCGCATCAAAAAAAGGAAACAGAAGGGACATGAAAACGTGCAAAGGGGTTGAGCTTAACGAGTAGCTTATTCTTCAGATTCTCTTTGGAACTCCTTAGACATGTCAGCATCAGAGATTTGACCCAAAATCGTCTCCACCATAATACCAGTGACCAAATATGGGTCAATGTTAGAAGCTGGACGACGGTCCTCAAAGTATCCGTAACCCTCCTTAGCGACAGATCTTGGGATTCTGATAGAAGCACCTCTGTTGGCGACACCAGCAGAGAATGAAGACATAGAGGCAGTCTCGTGACGACCAGTTAATCTTTGGTCATTATCAGAACCATACAACAAAATGTGCTCTTTGTGACGCTTGGCCAACTTGTCAACGGCATCGTCAATGTATTTCATACCGCCTGGTTGTCTCATCTCCTTGGTGGAGACGTTGGTATGACATCCAGCACCGTTCCAGTCACCCTTCAAAGGTTTTGGATGGAAGGAGATCTTCACACCAAATTCTTCAGCAACTCTGTGCAACAAGTATCTGGCAACCCACAATTGGTCCCCCATATCGATACCAGTACAAGTACCAACTTGGAATTCCCATTGGGATGGCATGACCTCAGCGTTGATACCAGAGATCTCAATACCAGCGTGCAAACAAGCTCTGTAATGGGCCTCGATAACATCACGTGCGTAAACCTTACCAGCACCAACACCACAGTAGTATGGACCTTGTGGAGCTGGGTAACCGCCCTTTGGCCAGCCATAGACGTTGTCATATTGATCGAACAAGGTGTACTCTTGCTCCAAACCGAACCAGACTTCAGCCCCCTTGTGAGCCAACATTAGCTTCTCACATTCGTGTCTGTGGTTGAACTTGTTTGGAGTACCGTCGTTGTTCCAACACTCAGTCAAAACAATAACGTTGTCACCTCTTCTGAAAGGATCTGGGTAATAGGCAACCGGTCTCAAGTAGACATCTGAGTCGTGACCTGGAGCTTGGCCTGTGGAAGAACCATCAAAGTTCCACTCTGGCAAGTCATCGACAGTCGCTGGGGCCTTGTTCAAGGTTCTACCCTTAGAACGAATGGAACCGGTACCATCAATCCAGATATACTCAGCCATGATTCTGCCTCTTTGGTCCAAATCCATGTACTTCTGCAAAGTAGCAGTGTTTTCAAGGTTTTCTTGAGCCATTTTGATTGGTTGTGGTTGTTCTGAATCTAGTAAAGTTGTATAAGAGTATGATTCTCTAAGATTGGATGAGAAGATTCAGGTAGAAAATTCTCGATTGTGTTTGATGCAAGGAAAAGAATAGCAATTGGTGATAAGCTGTCTTTTTCAAGTATCCAAACGACGGAAAAACAGGGGTTTTGCGAAAGAGTTGACAAGAAAGATTTGTAACTTCTTCGAAATTCGACAGTTTTTTTTGGGCTCCTTGTGGGTTTTAAATACGGGATTGTGTTCGTTTCTTTTTTTCATCAAAATCACACGCAAATTGAAAAAGTGACTCAGAAAAATATTTCTGATTTAGGAATATTCCCCAATTCAGGCTAAAACGGCGCTGTCCTGATAAGTGGTTGCGCCAAAGTCTACGCCAAAGCTTGGGCCACCAAGCTTTGGCGCAATGCTCGTCATCGAAGCTGTTTAAAATTAGCATAGAGGAAGCAAACAACTGGGAAGTATCGGTAGTAAAAGACGTCCAATGATGTATGCAACTTCACCAGTGGTTTCATCAACTAACTAGGAACATAACAGTTCCAGTATCAAGTTAAAAAGTATGTATTGAAGGGCAGGTTCATCTAGCGTTGCGCCCACTAGATAGACATGATTGTCAGATTTTCCTGGGGTCTGATTGGTGCGCGTCATCTTCGATAAGTTTTGTCCTCAGTATAGGCAGGCGATGGCGAGACAAAATGTCTGCTAGCTTATGTTGCCACTTAGGGACAGGACAAATGGGACAGGACAAATTATTTATCATCACCACACAATGAGTAGTAAGTACTACACAGCCATCTTATCATAATTACAATCACATTTTATACAGACATCATGGCTGTTAACTAAAACTGCTTCACTTCTATGAGAAATGCACTGCAATCGGAACAATAATAACAATCAGCAAGATGATCACGACGGCAATGAGGCAGAATCTCATTTTCATGTCTTTCATCCACATCTGTTTGCGCACTCTGTTGGCACCTCTTCTGAAGCCCTGTGCTGACACAGCCAAGTTGTCAGCCTTATCTTCAATAGAGTCGAGTCTCTCACCACGCTCAACAACCTTGTTGATGTTGTCTCTCATGATGCCCACTGTGTCATCGATTTCCTGTAGGTAGTTGGTTAGTAAAATGCTGTAATGCCGAAAGGACCGCTGCAACATGAGTGGCAAAAAAGGTCCAGCAGCGAAAACAATGCAGTACTCACAGCTTGCAAGGCAGCAGTTTTGTTGTTGTTAGCCTGGCTGCCAGCCTGTGGCTGTTCTGAAGGGATATATGGATCGTATGGAACTGAAGAGGACATTGTTGTAGACTTTTGGTTATATGTCAAGAAGTGGGTTCTGTGTTTAGGATACAAAGACAGGGAAGTTAACTCAGATAGTCTATGGAAATATCCGAATGAGAGGTAGTTCTGTCTGGCTTGGTACCTGTAACTGGGGGTATGCCTGTATGATCCTTGTAAAGATGGTTGTTTGGTTGCTGAGTGTGTTTGGAATGATGTTTTTTATTTGTGTGTTGGCTTTTTTTTAAGGAAAACCAAAAATTGTGTCTAGCCTTTCCCATAATAGACGGCGCAGAGTTTAGTTCAATGCTTAGAGCGAACAACGGTTTACTAAGAACAGCATTAAGAAAGATGTCAACACCGCAATCAGAGGGTCCCATTCAGCAATCTATTCAAGCAAAGCTCACTGCGGAGTTCCAGCCCACCTTTCTTACTATTGCAAATGATTCATATAAGCACTCTGCCCACCATGGAATGAGAGGTGCAACCAACACCACTGAATCACATTTCAGAATAAAGATTGTAAGTGATAGGTTTGTTGGGAAGGCGCAACCTGCAAGACATAGACTTGTTTACGCGGCTTTGGATGAAGAGATCAAGGAGAGAGGTGTTCATGCTCTACAAATCCAGACCAAAACCCCAGAAGAATACAACACAACTACAAAGGCTTGAGAATCGGCTGCCGGATGAATATGTAGGGTTTTATTATTTAGAAATAGTCAAGTTATTCGTCATGCTCCAAGGACTCCTCGTACTGCTCCTCGGTCAACAAGTGCTCGTAGTCGTTGATGTCCTTCTCCACAGTGATCTTGGCCAAATAACCTTCACCCAATGGGTCAGAGTTGATCAATTGTGGGGAGTCTTCCAAAGCAGTGTTAACGCCAACGATGGTGGCATCCACTGGGGAGTAGATCTCACTAGACGATTTGACAGACTCAACGGAACCAATCGACTCACCCTCAGCAAAGGCATCTTCCACTTCTGGCAACTCAACGAAAGTGGCGTCACCAAGCGCATCCGCAGCGTACTTTGTGATTCCAATGAAGGCAGTACCGTCCTCATGTTGGGCAATCCACTCGTGATCGGAGGTGTATCTCACCGTAGCTGGACCCTGGGCAGAGTACTTGAACACAAGAGAATCTGGGTTAATCTTATTACCAGTAGAAATCGCTCTTAGTGAGAGTCTTAGTGGCGAGAGTAATGTTCTGGTGCTGGATCTGAGCGCAAACATGGTAGATATGTGTTCAAAGTTAAGGTTTGATCTCACAAGATGGCCAAGGGTGGAAAGGTTGAACTTTTGTTTGATTAATTTTGTAGTTGAAACACGCCAAATAACTCACCATGCGAAAAACAGGAACCAGGGTCAGGTTTTTTAACTGACTCGGTTGGTATCAACAGTCACCAGCGAAAAAACGCAACCAAGAAATGACTCGGATGATTTCAGATTTAAGCTCTAAAAAATGGACGAGTCCGGAGTCGAACCGGAGACCTTCTGCATGCTAAGCAGACGCGCTACCAACTACGCCACACGCCCCACTGTTTATGTTATATTCACGCCGTAGAGTCACGAATACAAGGGGTTTTTGAGAAGGTGAAAGTAGATGAGTTGAAGCTGAGAATTTGGTATATTTGACAAGTTTGACCCCGTATACGAAATAATTTAGAGGAATTTCTTTTAAAAACGTTTGAAATGGCTCCGAAAGTGGCTTGAAGTGGCTTATCGCTGGGGTGGTGTATGGGTGTATGGGTGGTGCTAAAGCGGTTCGTTTCGGTTCCACAACTAGGTTTCGGTTCGGCGACGAAGATCGGGTACAGAATCTGGGGAGACGCCACACAACATTACAAATAGTATCTAGCCACAACGCGGTAGCCACGACATTGAAGGATGCTCATCAAAGGGGCCACAGTGGTGGCAAGCTAGCTTCCATTGCTAACTATAAAGGGACACTGATCTGTCTTTTGAATATTCGCAACCCCATGTACTAGAAGAATAAGAATAACAATGACCACCGCAGGTACTATCACTCTCAAAGCTGTCAAGAACAAAAGCGATGATACCGCGATTGGCGAACTTGTGTCTGGTTACACCAACCTTGATATCCACTTTAGAAAGGGTCAGGATCAGGTTGATTCTGAGACTGGTGTGTTGAAAGTGAGCGAAGTTGATTATGCCAATGCCAAGTACCCAGACTGGTTACCAACTTGGGATCCAAACCAGAAGTTTGAGCCATACCCAGCAGACTTCAACGACAACTTTGTCGACAGAGGTCTGTTTGCTGATCCAGAATTCAAGTCCCTATTCCCTGAAGGTGGTGATTACAAACTGAAGAAGTTGAGCCCACGTCTAGGCACGGAGGTACGGGGAGTACAGCTCTCACAGCTCTCAAACCAAGCCAGAGACGACCTGGCATTATACGTGGCCCAGCGTGGTGTCGTGGTCTTCCGTGATCAGGATTTGAAAGATAAAGGTCTACAGTTTAACAAGGAGTTTGGTGAGTACTTTGGCCCTCTACACGTCCACCCATCATCCGGTGCTCCAGACAAGTATGAACAGTTTCACATCACTTACAGAAGAAAGGATCCAAATGAGTACAACATTGTCCACGCGAATACACTCTCCACCAAGGGCTGGCACTCAGATGTCACATATGAAAAGTTCACACCCGGTCTCACTGGTTTTGCCATTCTTGATGGTCCAGAAACTGGCGGTGACACTGTGTTCTCTGACTGCGTGGAGGCTTACAACAGACTTTCGCCAAAGTTCAAAAAGATGATTGAAGGTTTGAAAGCAGTACACTCATCTGTGGAGCAGGCAGCACAGTCAAGAGCTGAAGGATCAATTGAGAGAAGACCACCATCTGTCAATGAACACCCATTGGTGCGTATCCACCCAGTCACCAAGCAGAAGTCTCTTTTCATCTCTAGAGCTTTCATCACGAACATCGCAGACTTGAAGCAGGAGGAAAGCAAAGCTATCCTAGACCTGTTGACTGAACACATCAACAACTCTGTTGATTTGCAGATTAGAGCCAGTTATGAACCTGGTACGGTTGTCTTGTGGGATAACAGAAGAGTTATACACTCTGCTTCATTCGACTGGGCTGATGGCCATGTCCGCCACTGCTATAGAATTACACCAATGGCAGAGAGACCAGTTGAGACTGAAGAGGAATTGCCAGAGATTTACAGATCAAAAAAGTTGTCTTAGTTATATGAGCCGTTGCTTCAATGTGAAATGTTACGATTATGAGTTTTAACTAGCTGTAGATTGTGGCATCATAAATTGTCTATAGAGCGTCTGTATTAATCGATGACGATTGGCTCACTATCATCGACAACGACCATTGAGTCCTTATGATTTGTGTCTTTTGACTGAGGATTGTTCTCAAGTAGTCCAGGCTTCACCTCTGGTGTTTCAGATTTGTCCACAACTTCAAGCTTTTCTGACTTGATTTCAGCTAGTGACAGCTCTGGTGTGTCAGACTTAAGTTCTTCTGTATGCGCGTTGAGCGGTCCAAGTTTCACACCAGGAGTCTCAGATTTGATGAGCTCTGGAGTCTCGGGATTCACACTAGGAGAAGCGGTTCTGATCTCTTCAGCATCGACAAGTTCAACAGGTCCAGCTGAAAGAACAGTGTTGTCAACCAAGTCAACCTTGACATTCTTCTCACCAAACACAATGTCACTAATGTATGCAGCACCTTTATTCTCGATTTGTTCACCACTCATACTCTGATCCAATTCCAGTTTGTTCTGAGCTAACAAATACATGTTCTCCTCAATAGAATCACGAGTGATGATTCTAATCACATTGACTTCCCTTTCTTGACCCACACGGTGCGCTCTATCCTCAGCCTGTTTGTCATCATGCGGATTGAAACTCTGGTCAAAAATGATGACATTGTTGGCACACACCAGATTGATACCGAAACCACCAGCCTTCGTGGATAGGAGGAAAACAGGTATGGTTTCATCTTGGTAAAACTTGTCAATCACATCATGTCTGATATCAACGGGGGTCTGACCGTCTAGTCTTGTGAATTTGATTGACCAAATGGACAAAACATGTTCCAAAATGTCCAGAACTTGAGTGAATAGTGAAAATAACAGGATCTTACCATTGTGCATCACTAACATCTTATCGAGAAGCTCTTTTAGCTTTGTGACTTTCCCTGATTTCAAGAACTCCTCTTCTGGAAGTCTGTACTTGCTGATGCTTGGGAAATCTTCACATAAACGATTCAGCTCAAAGTCACTCATGACTTCCATATCTTCATAGATGAACTGTTTGTTAGCCCCCCGATATTGCTCCTCCTTCATTATGTCGCCTGATATCTGATGTAGGATTTCATCAGTGTAAAGGTCTCTGAATAAAAGTGGGTGGATTGCTGCCTTTCTTAAAGTCATAATAACGTTGGCCATCAACTTCTTTTCCTTGATTTCTTTTGCTCTAGCAATTTGCTTTTGATAGATTTCACGTTGTTTATCAGTCATTGTACAAAGAGACAGACTGTTGTGCTTCTTAGGGAGATGTTGCAACACTTGGTCCTTTCTTCTTCTCAAGATGAATGGAGCCATCATTCTTTTGGCGCCAGCAATTGCTCGTTGTGATAGAAGCGGGTTATATGTCTTCTGGTTGTCGTCGGTTCTGGCTTTTTGGCTGAACACGTACTTCATCTCCTCCTTCTTGGAAACAAACAGTGCAGGTAGAATGAACTCCAACAGTGACATCAACTCCTTGAGGTTGTTTTGTAGTGGTGTACCTGTTAGCAGCATTCTGAATTGAGCACTGATCTTGACCAGTTTCTGGAAACGATTGGACATTGAGTTTTTCAGCATGTGTCCCTCATCGTAGACAACAACGTTGAAGTTTGCATACTTCAAAAAGCTGTGATCTTCTTTCGTACCAGCAGCCATTTGATAAGTGGTGACAATGACATCAACATCAGACATTCTGCCTTTTAGCACCTCTCTCATTTCCTCTCTCTCAGCCTGAGAGCCATAATAGGGTTCGACAACCAGCGATGGGGCAAACTTACTAAATTCTCTCATCCAGTTTTCCAACGTAGAAGAAGGAACAACAACCAAATGAGTACCTGAATCGCCCCTTTGTTTCAGTAAAGCCAAGAAAGCAATGACCTGACAGGTTTTACCCAGCCCCATTTCATCCGCAAGAATACAAGAAAGTTTGTGTTTGTAAAGAAGGTTCATCCAGTTCAGACCAACCTGCTGGTAGTTCTTCAAAGTGATGTCACTGGCCAAAAGTTTTGGTTTTTCTGTGATGTAGTTCATTTTAGTCTTGACGGAGATTTTATCGTCATCATTGTCATCATCGTCATCAGCGTTAGTGGTATTAACTTCGACAATCTCCAGCTCTTCAGTCACACCTTGCACTTGAACACCCCATTTGTTGATCTCATCAGAAATTTGCTGGGAGTATTTCGAGCATTGTTGAACAAGAGAATCCACAGCATGATAACCTCTGAGGACAGCGTCTGCCCTCGTGCTGAATATCTCACCATCTGTCTTAACTCTTCTCCTCTTTATATCGTCAAAGTTCATACTTTCAAAGTGGTTTAGGGACCTGAATGGTCTTTTGGAAACCAGGACGTTGGCTTTGTTGAGGTCACATCCAGTAGCATCGACAATCTCCAGGGCTGGTGCAGAGTTGAAGAACTCTAAGATTTTTGCGTCGAAGTAGCTCGAGTTGTTGTCTCCTGCCTCCTCTTCAATATCAGAATCACTGTCATGATCATCAATATTTGGATCCTCCTCATCTCCCTCTTCCTCCTCCTCTTCTTCAAGATCAATCACCTTGACCAACTTCTTCTTTTTCTCCTTCTTATTGGAGACTGTGGTTTCTCCTCCATCGCTGTCGGTGATAACTGCTGGCGACTCTTGTCTGCTACCTCTCACGAGGCGTCTCTTTTTAATGATTGGTTCATCATCAGGGATCTCAACGGCACCGTGACGTGCTCTCATGTTGGCACTGTACTTTTCACTGATGGTCTGTTTCTTTTCCAAAATAACTTTGGAAGAGTACGCCTTTTTTGGCGAAGACACTGGACTTGAGCTGATCTCAATGCTCCTTGATCTTGACTGAGAGCTGTCATGGTCAAATACAGTTTTCTGATTGGGATTCCTCTCCATGGTCTCCATCATTAGTCGCCTCTTTCTCTTCTCGATGATCTCTGTCAGCATCAGTTTGGCTGTCTTGAGATCAGATTTTGCTTTGGTCTGATAGACCACCTTGATCATATTTTCACTGATGGTCCCAAACATGCGATGTAGGAGTTCCAAATCACGCTTTAACGTATCTGGTTTCTTCTTCATCAGATCACTGCCATTGAATGAAAAGCGTTCTTTGAGGTTATTCTTCGAGACAACTGTCTTCTCCTTGAACAAATCCGAGTGGTCCTTCGCAGGTGATGGCGAAGAATCTAAAACCTGCACAAAGGATCGTTCAGGAGTATGACCCATGGCTGGACTTATTGTATACCTTGTCAGATTAGAGAGGAGGTTCCTACCAGACACGTAAAAATTTATTTAACAAAATAAAAGAAATCTCCAGCTTTTCGCGATTCTTCGTGTTTAACCTCAAAACATGGGCTTCACGGTCTACGCTTGTGGATCCAATGGGAAGTTTCAACTAGGAAATGGATCAGATACTGATTCGGACACACCTGTACCTGTATTCAAGACTGATACCGAAGTCATGAAAGTGGTTTGTGGAGGAAATCACACTTTGCTACTGTTGAAGAATGGGAGCCTCTTTGTTGCAGGTGATAACGTCCGCAACCAATGTGGCATAACTGGAGTCGATTCAGTACAGCAGTTCACCCAGATACCAGGCAAGTGGAGTAATTGTAGTGCGGGATTTGAGTTCTCAGTGCTCATCAGTGCTGATAATGAGCTCTACTCCTGTGGGTTTGGTTTGAAAGGTGAACTGGGGCTAGGCGAGAGGGCCAGGGAGATGCCACTTACCAAAATCGATTTACAAGTTGACTATGCGATTGTTGAGGTGCGATCGTGTCTGGACCACACTGTTCTGCTACTGGAGAATGGCGACCTGTTTGTCTGGGGTAATGGCAGAAATGGCAAACTGATCGAAACAGAGAACAAGATCTGGCAACCTAAACTGGTGCGATTTCCTACTTTCAAAGCCTCCAGAGTTGAAGTTGGTAGGGACTTCACCTTGTTGAGTGATGACTCGCATAATATCAAGTTCTTTGGGAAGGATAGATATGACATTGAAGCAAGCATACCCACAGACTTTGATGAGTTTAAGGCCATGTGGTCGTCAGTCCATTTCCGTAAAGAAGACAGAATTGTATCGGTTGGGAACAACAGCCATAGTCAGATGTTGGCGAACTGCCTCCATTTGCAGATAGATGGTTTCGCTTTGGGCAGTGAGCATGGGCTTCTATTGTCTTCGAATAAAGTATACTCATGGGGTTGGGGAGAGCATGGAAATTGTGGTAAAAAAGTAACTGAATCAACATCATTTCAACTGTCTTCACTGTTTGAGCGCACCGGTGAGAGAGTTCTGGAGATATTCGGGGGCTGCGCTACAAGTTGGATTATAACTTGTTCCTTACAACAAGATCAAAAAAAGAAATACACAGAGATGTCATGAAGTATCTTTCCCATATTCATCTGTCGTATTGAAAGACTGAATAAGGCACTCAGCACGCGAAGATGGAAAATATGTAAAAACTTCTTATTATTCTGGGACAATCGTATCGAATCATGAATCATTTCCTCGTAAGGATATTGATGACCTTCTTAAATCGTCCTCATTTGCCGTGCTTGGTTGGCAATGGCCTTGAAACCTGAATTCAAACAGCTTCAGGATCACCACGGGACACTTCCCGTGCAGCTCCTATGAGTGTCTGAGTAGCTTTATGGGTAGAAGCCAAAAAAGTGAGTTCAAATAAAGGAAAATTTTCTCTGTTGAAGTTTCGAGAATGTTCGCGAAAGATAAACTCATCGGTTTGGGCAGCACAGCAGGTTGGCTTTTATATCTGGGGGCTCGGACAAGATTTCACTATTGCTTTAAGTGGGATCAACCTAATAACGTTCCTCTCCGTATCAAGATGTTTGGTTCAATATGTTCAGGAAGACCAGGTATGTCCTATCTACGGATTCCTAAAATTTTCAGAGTACTAACATGTCGAAGTCCTTATGGCTGAACAGGTAGACAGTAACAAGTACGCAATCAACATCGAGAATGGACACAAAGTCTCTCATGTTGCAATATTTCTCCTACCAAATATTGAGTTCGATCCACAATTTCAAGCTTTAATCTACTTCCAGATGCCTGGTCAGGAGTTCAAACTTTTTGGCTCCATTTCGCAGGCGAAACCAAGTGCCATTTTCAAGTTGAACAATAATTCATCAACCACAGGCTCAAACATCCTCGATGATGTTGACATGGATACAGAAATTAACAAGATTGTGGATTTAGGCGAGAGCATAACAGTAGGGATCTCAATTGAACCAGTTATGGAAGCTGAGAGACAGCTGGCTGAGATGAAAGCCAGTAAGAACTCTACCACTCAATTGACATTGACAAATAAACCATTTGCTGCAGATCCAAACAGTACAGCAATCCTTGCAGCGAAGATTGTGAAGCATGCTTACAATTATCTTACTGGTTTTGTGGATAATGATGGTAAAGTTAGTATAAAATTCTTTGATAGTTGGTGGGATAAGTTCAGAGCAAAACTACAGAATGATCCCAAGTTTTTAGAATCTCAAGATTAAGCCATTGTACTATGTATGCATCGTAGTCTATCTCATCAAGTTGAAATTGATCTTAGAGCTCGTCAGCCAACGCTTTTCTAAGGGCGTTGGGATTACCGAACACCAGATGTCTTGCCTCAAGAAGCTTTCTGTGCAGGCTATCATCTCCCTCTCCACCATCAGTACTTCTCTTTACTAGTTTCTTCCCATGGACAGTGTTAACCAGCCACTCCAGGAATTTCGGGTCTGTCTTGAATCCTTCATTGGATTTCTTCAACTCAACTAATCTGCCAAACGCGTAGTCTATTGAATGGTCATTTTGGAATTCATCATTCTTGAACGCATTCTGCAGTTCTTCAAAGAGTTTCGAGTTATCTTTGACCTCTCTTTTGCTTAGGTGCTTCGTTTTCAGATCTTCAAGAATCTCCAAAGCTCTCACCTTCGAGTCCTCCTTTAAATACTTGAACTGGTCCACTAGAACTTTCTCGCCATCAGATTTGATAAAAGATACTGATCCGTCTTCTGTTTGAATCAAACCTGAAATGACACCTAGGATTCTCTTTTGTAAAGTTGAGTTTCTCTCTCGTGAGAGTAGAGAGAGAAACTTTGGCAACGTGCTGTCTTGATCAATGTTACTCAGCGCCTTCGTGTTGTGTCTCAGGGATTGCGCAATGACTCTCAGGCTGAGCTCTTTCAAAGAAGCACTGCCATTCTGTGAAATATCAAGTAGCTTTTCGAAGTAGATTGGTTCAGTAATCAGAGCCCCATCTTTCAAATTGTGTGAGTGCTCTGTCAACGAGTCTAAACTTTCGGCAAGCTTAGCCTCATCCGTGGCTTGCAGAAGAGTAGCAAGAGAATTCTTGAAATCAAGTGTGCTATAGGAAGTGCTGTATGCTTTTTTCATTGCTATTATCTCAGCGTCTTCTTCATCCATATCGTCAGTATAACTGACGACTTTGTTCTTATCCTCCTCAACAATTTCAACAAGTTGGTTTGATACCTTCTGTGCACCCTCCTGGGGCAACTTGGCAAATTTATCGCCTGTCTGCCAGTCTATTTGTATATCGAGCCCCTGTGGGATCTGTTGCCCTTCTCTAATGAGTTGATACTCAGAAGATGGTTTGAAATCTATGGAATAGCAGTCTGTTTTTGCCTCGTCAACACAGATGAGTTCATTAATTTTGTGAGCGGGAGCTGATAAAGCAAATATAGCCAGAGCAAGTTGAAACAGGACAGTCTTTCTCAGAAGCATTATGTTGGCCGGTATTGTAAAGTGCTGACTTGTCCTCATTTCTATTTTTTTTCAAAACCTGTCAAAATCCCCCTGTAATCCAAACCTACATATATGGAAGGTGCTAGAAGCATCAGTACAAGTTGAGCCCATATTTTTTATTAGTGTACAGTAGTTTAACATAGACAACCGATGAAGTCACAAATCATTTAGAATTTGAAGCGTTTCGGGCGTTTCTGAAGTCAGTTGATCTCTGTCTGAGTCTTGGTTTCTTGATTCTGTTCTTGCCGTTCTTCACGCCAGTGGCAGAGTCACCCTTTCTGGCTCTAGTTCCCTCAACTATCTGCTTACCTACAGTAGCCCTGTCGGCTTTACCGAGCACTCTCTTTGCTCTACCCAATTTGGTTTTCTGACTGTCATTCAGGTTAGTGTTCATATGCTTATGTCTTTGTTTACCATTGCCCTCTTGATCTGGTTTCCTAATATTCTTGGATCTGTTAATTCTAAGCTTTCTCTTCTTCTCACCAAGCTTCTTTTCGTTCATCAATAAAGCTTTGGAAACAGAAGTGAAGTCCTGGAACTGGACATAGCCGAACCCCTTACCTACATTGGTCTTAGAGTCTCTAACTATTCTCACAAACTCAATTTCACCACACCCTTGGAAGATGTTCCATAGTTCTTCCTCTTTCTCTTCAAAGTCCAAGTTACCCACGAAGATGGCTCTGTTGTTGTCAATCTTGGCTGGGTGGGAGACGGAGTCCACTCTCAAATGGAAACCAGAGAAGATCTGTGCATTGGCGGTAAGAGACTTTCTCGAATCCTCTTTGAGTTTAAAGACAATGTATGCATTGATTGAGTCTCTGGAGGCATGTAGCTTTTGCTGGACAAAAGCAACCTTTCTTGGAAGAGCCTCATTGAATGCAATGGATCTGAATCTGATTGATTCGATTTCACCAAATTGAAGGAAAAACTTTTTGAATGTTTTATATTCTTTCTTAGAAGTAATGACACTAGCGTTCAGATTACCAACAAAAGTTGTTCTTTCAGCTCTCTCAGTTTCGTTTTCCTTAAAATCAATCTTCTTTGCAACAGATGCAGCCTTGTTGGTAGATTCTTTCCCTTCTTCATCATCACTATCGCTGTCACTGTCACTTTGATCTTCTATTGGTTCGTCTTCTTTGGCTTCCTCGTTATGGTCCTCTTCTTTCCCCAAAATCTTCTCGTAGTACTTGCTTTCAAGCTCTTCATCGTCATCATCTTCAGATCTCTTCTTCTTTTTGAGTGGTTGATGCTGTTCCTCCTCGTCATCTTCACTTTTGGCTTTATTATTTTCCAAGCCTTCTTCAGAATCAGATACTGACTGGTTTGAGGCAGACTGGGCTTCCTCCATCTTCTTCTTCTTCTGCTTCTTTATGTTGTTAGCATTCAAATTGATAACGGTTCTCTCACCAATGGTTCTTTTGACTGGACCTGCATTTTTGGCAGAGAACAGACCTTCTAATGTCGAGTCAGTTTTGGCACCGGCAAATAGACCGCTGATTCCAGACATATCGGTTGTTATCAAGTATATGGAAAGTAGCTCATCGCTTAAAATCTAAAGTGAAAATAAATTTTTGTATCTGTAAGGGCACGTGACTTTCACTCTGAGAAAACGTGACCGAAACTCCAGCAGTGCTTAGTTAATCATTACCCGCCCGCAAATTTCTTTTTTGCGTTTACCACAATAACAAGCCCTCCCTCCAAAGCTTGAACAAACACAACTCCACTCACTGGAAACAGTAGCAAAGTACAAGTACGTTTGACAGACCAAACAATTGAACCCTGCTGGACAGTCGAAACTACACAATAGCATCAAGCCAAGCACACAGCAAGCGCTACATACATCTCCGCGTTTTCGAGAATTAAAGGTCAGGTCCCTGTTTCCATCACTAGGACTTCCAAGGTTACTGCTATACCCATCGATTCCCAGACTGCTCGGGCCATACGTCTTACTGGCCTGCACTCATCTTATTAACACGTCACCGTCACCACCAGATAGCACACACTTGCTTAAACCGCCCTGTGCAGAACCCACTTTTCATCTCCAAGGGTATGACAGAGATTGCAGCTCCTAATAAGGGTAAGTATATATTGGATAAGTATAGGTGAACTATCTAAGTGTTCGAGATTGTCTATTGGACTTACTTGTCATGTTTCCTTATACACCCGGTACGCCGATGTGCATATTACTAACTATCTGCCCCAGATAACACCTTCAACTGTGACACAGGGAAGACCTCTCCACTTTCAGACCTACCCACTTCATCTCCAACGATACTCAAACCAACCTCAACACAGAATAATAATGTGATCAGAGAGCCTGGGATCAGCCATACAACTGATACAGGCACCACCAACAGCACCCAGTGTGACCCTGAAGTGGTCACCAATGGCGACAGCCTGAACAGGGAGGAGAGATCAAGGAGTATTATCAGCAATGAGAGCTCAGATTTGAGTGATTTGGACTCAGAGGCTGACACAGAGAGAATGTCCAGTAATGGCGAGTCAGAACTCAAGAGATTATCTAGAGTGGATGATGAAGATGTTACACATGAGGCCGATGAGGAGGCTGATACTACTTTACAAGCTAGCCATAACGACGAGGAGAAGTCAAATGACCAGCTTATCAAAGACGAGGTCATCAACGAGTTGAAAAATCACAAGGAGGATCAGGACGTGGAGTTGGATGGCACAGAGCAAGAGTTCAGCCAGGTTGTAAGGGACTTGAAGAAGGACGAGGCTTCAGAACCACATACCAACGGACATAAGAGAAGCCTTCCAGAAGACGAATCACCCTCTGAAGTTACTACGTTGATCTCAAAGAAACCCAAGCTTGAGTCTGATACGGAGCCTCAACCTATTCATTATGCCTCAAACATCCAGGCGGTTGGTGAGGGGGAAGAGGCAGGGGATGAAGATGAAGATGATGAGAACGACATAGCTGTTGAAGCTGAAGAGGAAGAAGAGGAGGAAGAGGACGCTGAGGAGCTCACTGAGGAGCAGAAACTTGAGAAGCAGAAAGAGTTGGAGTCCGAGGCTGAAAAGCAAAAGATCAGAAAGGAGGCTCTGGAGTTCCTTTCTGAAATTGAGGTAGACTTTGCCAAGCTGAGGGACAGATTGTATGAGGACAAGATGGAGAGGTTTAGATCTGAGCTTGAGATGTGCCTGAATGGCTCCCATCCTGAACTTCAGACTGTTTACAGCAAGATCGATGCTGTCAGGGCAGAGAAGCTCGAACAAGCGGAACAGGCCAGGCATTACCAGAGAGAGAGCATATTCAGAAAAACGATAGCACAGAGAACACAGATACACCAGCAATTTTACAAACTAATGTTTGACTCAAAGAACAAGTTGTTGAAGGACATCACAGAAGAGTGGTACAAGATCAACAAGGAGAGAAGACTAATGGATCTTTTGGTACCTGAGTATTCTTATAAGGTCCCCAGATTCACGGATGAGCTGGTTTACCAAAGAGAACAATACAACAAGGAAGTTAGCATATTGGTGGGGCTTAATAAGTACTATGGTTTCCCAACTGCTCCTCAATTGAAACCAGTTGATGGTAGTGAACTTGAAGAGGATTTGAAGCTAATGACTGCTTCAAATCAGTGACAGAAATTTATACATTGTATACTTGGTCAGCTAATGAAATGTAATGTTTTACCACGGTTTCTTTCTGTACTCTAGTAGACCTAGTTATCATTAAAATGGATTTTTTTAGATGTATACAAACTGATTCAAACAAAAATAAAAAGACATTAGCTTCTTATCTCAATGGGATGAAACGGTTAGAAGAAACACCAGCTCTACCGTGTCTAACTGGGGTGTAGGTGATGGAGAATTCACCCAAGTAGTGACCAACCATCTCTGGCTTGACTTCAACTGGGTTGAAAACCTTACCGTTGTAGACAGCAACGACGGAACCAATCATCTCTGGGACAACAATCATGTTTCTCAAGTGGGTCTTGACTGGAGCTGGCTTCTCATTTGGTTCGGTGGCCAACTTAGCAGCTCTCAACTTCTTGATCAAACCCAATGGCTTTTGGTTCAAGCCTCTGGCGAATCTTCTTCTAACTCTGGAGGAAGCCAACTTGGCGAAGTCCTCGTTCTTCAACTCCAATAGGTCCTTCAAGTCAACACCTCTGTAAGAGAAGGCCTTGAAGTTTCTTTGCTTTCTGGTGGCGGTAGCTGGAGAAATGTTAGTATCATGTTAATTGTGTTGTCGTCGAAGGAGGATAAAGTGGCTATAATAAACGCTTGTTGGTTGCTTGAACCTTGTTGATCGTGGATTCGTAGTATTGAAGAATTGATCTTGAATGATGCAGCTTCGTATTTCAGTGTAAACTCTAGGATGCTTATAAAAGGGCACGATGAAACTGTTCTATTCTCACTCTGGATTATCTCTGCTTGCTCACACCGAATAACTGATATTACGAATGTTTCTTTGGTTCATGTGCATGACCTTCAGGTTATATTCTGCTGCTTCTTGTTGTGTACGTTTAACTTATGGCCCCTATCTCTCCGTACTTCGGTTGTTGTGAGTCCACATACCGTCAGACATCTTGATCCAGTTTAGTTGTGCTGTATTAAACCTTTAAAACAAAAGAGCGTCTTGAGTTTTTTTCAACAACATTCATTTTTCAGAGTGGCAATGTGTCCCGGACCAGGAATCTTTCATACAAAATTTGACCTCGGGATTCTATAATACCGAGGGTGTGATATGAGAAAAGTATGCGTCTTTCACTAAACACCTGAACACCAACAATCAAATCTGGACCGTGACTGTCTTTTATCTTGAGGAAAGATCTCCACCCACACACCATCTCCACCCCGTGGTTGGCGAAAAAAGTGAAAAGTTGGAAAGTGTGTTCTGGCTGGTTTAAAGTAAGCATTAACCAATTAACAAGTAAGTGATGCCTTCTGACACTGCAAGCGGAAAGAATAGTAGATCATGGACTGATCAAAGATGTCACGCCCGACATAAATGAATTTGAAGCAGTTCACTTATGATTCACTTATGATTCCTTATTATCAATAAGGGTTCCATTCCACCATCAAGCTAAAAACTGAACACAGCCATCAGTCACCACCATATAGATTGAGCAAACCATCACCAGTACTTGTAAATATGAAGTCCCTATATCCATTCTTTTCCTTTTGAATTTTGCAGGCCCACACTACCCCATTGTTGAATGTATACTAACAAATCTAGTGTCTAAATACTTGGCCGCTTACTTGCTATTGAACGCTGCTGGTGCCGCTCCATCTGCTGACAGCATTAAGTCAGTCCTAGAGTCTGTCTCCATTGAGGTTGACGAGGAACAAGTTGCCTCTCTTTTGTCCTCTTTGGAGGGTAAGACCGTCGAGGAGTTGATTGCTGAGGGTAACGAGAAGTTGGCCTCCGTTCCAACTGGTGGCTCTGGTGCCGCCGCTGCCACCGGTTCTACCGCCGCTGCCACCACTGAAGCTGCCGAGGAGGAAGCTGAGGAGGAAGCTGAGGAATCTGACGATGACATGGGTTTCGGTCTTTTCGACTAAAGGAATTAATTTAGCGAAGTTATATTAATTTGTTGAGTTGTAATCTAATGATCAAAAGTACATCATGTAGATAAGAGCTTTCGTGACTTCAGAATATCACAAGAGCGCAAGTGTCTGGCGGTCTCGAGCCGAGGTACCCTGATCAGATATAAAAGATCGATCACTATCATTTTTACGGAGAGTCATCGTGTAAAGATCTGAGAATAGTCACTAATCATAACCTTTCCACTTTGGGAAATGACGTCTATCCGTGCCATGAACTGGCAAACCCTTAAAAATCATTCGAACGTAGCCACAGTTCTCTATGGTAGAGGCGTATCTGGAGATCTGTATTGCTCATTCTAACTCTCTTTAAAAATGATGCTAGGTAGTGTAATGAACAGCTCTCTATCTCTTTTTATCTGCACCCATTTTTTTTGCGTCAAAAACTGGCACCAAGAAGTCTACTATCACCAAAATAGATCTTGAAGCCAATCGATTTGCAATAACGCGTGCTCATCTCGAATATGAGACGAACGCCGCTTATAAAAACAATTTAGATTTAGTAAAACTCTTCCATCCCATCAACTCCCAAGTTACAACATCACTTGCAATGTCCCCATATAGTTTCCAAACCAAGGCGGTTCACTTTGGCTCTAAACCAGACGAAGTCACTGGTGCCGTCATTCCAGCTATCTCTCTATCCACCACTTTTGCTCAAACCTACCCAGGTAAGCCAATTGGTGAGTTCGAATACTCCAGATCATCCAACCCAAATAGATCCAACTTTGAGCAGGTGATTGCGGCTTTAGAGAATGGTGAGTATGGCCTGGCCTTCTCCTCTGGTTCTGCTACTACTGCAACAATTTTACAAAGTCTAGAGATCGGATCTCACGTTGTTTCTGGTGGTGATGTCTACGGAGGTACTCACAGATACTTTACCCAAGTTGCCGATACCCACGGTGTCGAAACAACATTTGTCGGTGATCTTGTGGAGGAGTTGGCTGCCAACATCAAGGAAAACACCAGACTGGTTTGGTTGGAGACCCCAAGTAACCCTACTTTGACTTTAACAGACATTGCGAAGGTTAGAAAGGTGATAGACGAATCCAACAATAAGCAAATTGCATTGGTTGTTGATAATACCTTCTTGTCGCCATACATCTCTAACCCATTAGACCACGGTGCTGATATTGTTGTCCACTCTGCCACCAAGTTCATCAATGGTCACTCTGATGTGGTTCTAGGTGTTGCTGTTACCAACTCTGAAGAGATATACAAGAGACTAACGTTCTTGCAAAACGCGATTGGTGCCATCCCATCCCCATTTGACTCCTGGTTGGCTCACAGGGGTGTAAAGACGTTGGGGTTGAGGGTCAGACAATCAGCTACATCTGCTCAAAAGATTGCGGAATTCTTACAGAGCTCTCCAAAGGTCGAACATGTGAACTACCCTGGTTTGCCAACCCACAAGAACCACGACATTGTTTTCAGACAGCACCGTGACTCCCTTGGTGGTGGTGTCATCTCTTTCAGAGTCAAGGGTGATCAATCCAACGCTGCAAAGTTCACCCAATCTACAAAGCTGTTCACATTGGCCGAGTCCCTAGGCGGCATTGAGTCCTTAATCGAGGTTCCAGCTATCATGACCCATGCAGGTATCCCAGTTGCCCAAAGAGAGAGTGTTGGTGTCTTTGACAACTTGATAAGATTGAGTGTTGGTATCGAGGACACCGAGGATTTGATTGCTGATCTACAACAAGCTCTGGACATTTCTGCTAAGGAGAAGTAGACGCTTAGATACGAAGGGAGCTCATTTTAATGCACGAACACAAACAAGTAACGAACCAATCACAAGTCTTGATTTTGTAAGTCCTGACGGCTTTCTCAATTTTTCAAGCCACAGATGAAGCGTTTAAGCCACACAAAGGCTAGTTTTCGAGATTTCATGCGCGTTTAATCACGTGAATTTATGTCAAAATGACCGATACCCAACTACGTTATAAAACGACCGAAAAATCTTCCTTGTTATCAATGGAGGGTCTAAGTCGCATCATCAACGAGTTACAATGGCCACTAACGTCACCTGGCACCAAAATCTCACTTACCAAGAGCGTAAAGATCTTACCAAACAGTCTGGTGTCACTATCTGGCTCACTGGTCTCAGTGCCTCTGGTAAATCCACCATTGCATGTGCTCTAGAACAGTTCCTGTTGCACCACGGCGTTCCAGCTTACAGATTGGATGGTGACAACATTAGATTTGGTTTGAACAAGGACTTGGGTTTCTCCGAAGCCGACAGAAATGAGAACATTAGAAGAATATCTGAGGTCTCGAAATTGTTTGCGGACTCGACTACTGTGGCCATCACCTCCTTCATCAGCCCTTACAAGGCTGACAGAGACAATGCAAGAAAGCTACACGAAGAGTCTGGTTTACCGTTTGTTGAAGTTTTCGTTGATGTCCCATTGGAGGTTGCTGAGCAGAGAGATCCGAAGGGTCTGTACAAGAAGGCAAGACAAGGTATCATCAAGGACTTTACCGGTATTTCGGCTCCTTACGAGGCTCCAGACAAGGCTGAGATCCATTTGCACACTGACAAGTTGTCTGTTGAAGAAAGTGCCAAGGTTATCCTTGACTACTTGAAGGCTCAAAACTACATTACCTTCACCGACTAGATCACTCACTAAAAAGTGCATTTAATGTATGTGAACAGAAAGAAAATTGAACGCAACTGTGTAGAAAATCAAAAAACATCATTAACCTCTCTTCAAGCTGTCAAGTCTCGCTTGTAAGTCGTCATCGTCGTTACCACCACCTATGGCTTGCGGGATTCTTTCGCCCACCTCTTCATGGGTTCCGAGCTCAGTTGGAGTGTCCTTCAACTTGGAGTTCAAATCAACACCAATCTCATCAAGAACTTTATTAACAATCTCATCTGCTTCTTCATCCTCATCAAGCTCATCACCCATGGCATCATCAATGGCATCATCCATCATCTCCTGTCTCTGATCCATTATGTCATTCTCCTTCTCAAACTCCATTGCGATTTTTTGCAATTGTGGCAAGTTCATCGATCTATTCATGGTACCAAGTAGTTTTGTTGCATCTCTCATCGAAGAACTCATCTGATCTGTGCTTCTAACAGCCTGAATTCTAAGCGATATGGCCTGTAATTGAACCTTCATGCCGTTGAACTTTTCGATTGACTTCTTTGTGCGAATTAAGTCCTTGGCCTGGATCTTACAAGCACTAATTTGACCATTTTTTGCAGACTTCTTAATATCCACCACAAGCTTTTTTTCCTGTTGCTCCAACTTGATACGTTCTCTATCCAATTCTCTTTGTGTTCTCTCAAGGGCTCTCTGATTCTATTAGGGGTTAGCGCCTCCATTCTAAAAACGAGGAAATGTGAAAGAGTCATACTTTTCTAAGGCGCTCCTGGGGGGTAAGCTTCTTGCCAAAGGCCCATTCAAACAGCTGCATTGCGGAGAACGAGCAGTTTGCGAGGGGTTATCTTGGAGGTTGTTTTCTTGTTGATGTACCAGTGGCTTAAATTTTTGAGAGGCACACCGATTTTGATTACCCGGCCCGTAGATAAGAACAATTACATAATAAGTGACAAATCTATCTTTGTGTGTGTGTTATGTGTTGTGTGTTGAGTCCTGTAGAATAACCAAACTGAAGCAAGAAAACCTGCTCCCTCATTCAGCTTGCGTCAAGGCAAAGACACAGAAGTCGCTATTTGATTGCAAATATCATGGCAAGCAGGTTGAGCAGCTTGCGTCTCTTGGAGTCTTACTTGGAAGATTTGGAATCGCTTGTGGAAGAAACGAACAGACTTGAGGGTGTAGATACTGAAGTCAACGCCTACGAGTTAAATAAGAGTCTGAGCAAGATCACCAAGTTTTTGGAACGCAACGACGATGGGTACGTATGAAGGCTATTACTATTAATACGACGAGAGAACCAGTACTAACCCTCTATAGTGAGGATTATGATGAGTTGATTGACAAGTACAATTCCGTTTTGGACCACTTGACAGTTGACATATCGGAATTTCGCTACAAGAGGAATCTCCCCATTAAAATGGAACCGCACTCCAAGAAGTCAGTGCGGTTCAATGACACGGTTGCTTTTGAAGATACTACACAACTTAACTCCACTTTTGAGCCTTTTAGGGATGATGCCGACGATACTTTGAGAGATGAACTATTTGGAGACTTGCCTCAAGCAAATGAAGAGAATGATCTTTCGAACACAACAAACAAAGACATGTTTATCCAACACCAGCAGCAATTACTCCAACAAGATGAACACTTGGGAGTATTGTCCCAAAGTGTGAAGAGACAACATGGTCTAAGTCTTGATATTAACCAGGAGTTGCAAGACCAAGACATTCTCCTCGACGACTTGGAGAACCAGTTGGATGTTAATCAAAAGAACTTATCAAGGGGCCATAGGAGACTGGATTACTTTACAACGAAAGCCAAAGAAAATGGCCAGTGGCTCACTATCATTGTGCTTATCATCATTTTGGTGGTCTTGTTGATCATCCTCAAGTAATGCTTACGGTTTTCAATTGTAAGTTGCACAAAAGAGTAACAATGCATATGCGTGTAGTATTAGTATTAGTATTAAGTAGAGGGCCAAAACAAGATGGCCGTCTTTATGAGTAGTAATAGGTAAAACTGTATCCTCCCCAAATCCTTCCAATGGTCTAACTTCAAAAACAATGACATGACAATGACAGTAACAAAAACAAACAAAAACAACAATAACAAAGTTGCTTGAAAACACCATAAATAAACGTGACTGGTGTGGAATAATAGACAAATGCAACAATAACAAGAGACGAAATGCAAACAGAGAGAGTCTGTGTGAGTGAGTATGAGTGTGTATGCGTGGATACGGTTGGCTTCTCCCTCTTCTCCCACCTTACCAATGGTGAGTAGCAGAGTTTTGGTACATCGGACTCGAGTTGTGCTCCATTCTTCTTGTAGCGCTTGGAGAACTATAGAGTCCATGTTGTGGCTGAGGCTGAGGCTGAGGCTGCTGGTGATGCTGTGGAGAGAAGAAACCACTGTGGTTCATTCTGGCGCTAGCGCCATTCAAACGAGTGGGTGTCGCATAAGGCGAAAGAGCCGGCTGCTGAGAGGACAAGAGCTGCGTGACTCTAGTAGGCTGGATTGGACAGAACTCAAGATCGTCCTCTATGGAAAAGTTCTTTCTGGCGCTTAACTTTGCACGAGCAAGGGCACGATCCCGCAGTCTCTGCTGGGCTGCTTGGAGTTGGTGAGCCTGCTGTTGCTGGGAAGAGGCTGAGGTAGGGTTGCTGGCAGCTTGCGGTGTTGACTGTGCAAGTCTCTGTTGGAGACCCGTCTGAGCGCTGTTCATTACCGCTATGATGATGCTGATGATCTCTAACTGGAGTTTGTAAGAGAACTCATAGAAAAAAGATATTCACCACACTCTGAAAAAAAAAAATCTGGTGAAGAAACCGTTTGTTTTTGTTTTGGGGTACTACCTATTGTTCACTGGTGTCATCGGGAACATGATCGCCAGACGGTTTTACTCACACTCACTGCTGAAGCCAGCAAGGCGACTGGGAGGGGGAAAGAAGAAAGCCTCGCAACCACTTGAACCAGCCAGAACGCGGTTTGCACCCTCTCCTACTGGGTTTCTCCATCTGGGATCACTACGAACAGCACTTTATAACTATCTACTTGCCAGATCCACTGGTGGCCAGTTTTTGCTTCGTCTAGAAGACACTGACCAAAATAGACTTGTGGAGGGAGCTGAAAAGAGCCTTTATGAGTCCTTGAAATGGTGTGGTCTGAAATGGGATGAAGGCCCAGTTGTTGGAGGCCCATATGGGCCGTACAGGCAGTCTGATAGAACAAAAATATATTCCGAGCATATAAAAACATTACTGGAAAATGGTAATGCCTACCGTTGCTTTTGTTCCAAAGAAAGGCTCAATTCATTAAGGGAATCTGCTCAGAGATTGACTCCACCAACTACAGTGACTTATGATCGCGAATGTGCTCACATCTCAATTGACCAATCAAACAAGAAGGCTGAGACCGAGGAGTTCACCATTAGATTCAAGTCTCCTAATCACTATCCTAAATTTTCTGATATTTTACATGGAGAGCTAGAGTTACAACCACAGATAAATAGAGACGATGTTCGATATGATGATCAAGTTTTGATCAAATCTGATGGCTTACCAACGTATCATTTTGCCAATGTGGTGGATGATCATTTGATGAAGATCACACATGTGGTTAGAGGAGAAGAATGGCTGCCTTCAACCCCGAAGCACATTGCCTTGTACAAGGCATTTGGATGGAAGGCTCCATCATTCATTCACATCCCATTGTTGACTGGTTCCAAGGATAAGAAGTTGAGTAAGAGATCAGGTGATACCAACGTTTCACATCTTGCAGATAAAGGTATTCTCCCTGAAGCTCTTGTCAACTTTGTTGCCCTGTTTGGATGGTCTATTCCTAAAAATGCCCATCTCAAGTCTGAGGTGCTGACACTTGGCCAACTTGAGAAAATCTTCAATGTCAACGAGCTGACAAAGGGCAATGCAAAGATAGATGAGAAGAAACTGCTCTTTTTTAACAAACATTTCCTGAATGAAAGAATTGACCGAAATGATCCAGATATCGTTGACCAAGCTGTCAAGATCTTTGGAGGAGATATATCTAGAAATCAAGCTATCAAGTTGTTGCACCTTGTCAAAGGTCATATCAACACCGTTTTGGAAGTTTCTGAGTACAATTACCTACTGTACCCACTGGATTATGAGAAGAACGAGTATGCTCTAAAATACCTTGAGGCAGGCATGCCTCAACTTCAGACAACGGCTGCCATTCTAGGAGAGCTTGTGAAGCAAGATGCCTTCCAATCTCTTGACCATATAATGGATACTATCGCCAAAGAGTTCCCAAAGAAGGAGATTTTTGGTTCACTAAGATTTGCATTAACTGGTGGCAAATCAGGCTTGAACATCCCTGCAATTGTTGAATTTCTGGGTGTGGAAGAGTCTGTGAGGAGAGTGAAATATGCGCTATTCGTGACCAACGAGGAACTAGCAAAAAGAGAAAAGCTTTAGTGAACGTAATAGCATTTGTACCTAGAAATCACCTACTAAGTTCTTTGACTTGTACACTAAACTGACTTCATACAAAAAATCACTAGCCGTCAACAGTTGGAACACCCAATGACAAATAATCTGGGTTGTCTCTAGGGTCCGGAATCCAAGGACCAGCCATTATACAATGAATACGCATATTTTTGGCATAGTAAAGATTGGTCAGTAACTTGGGAGTGATCAAAAAGTACTGTGAGGTATGCTTCAAACAGGCAGTTTCCACCATATGCTTATGGACAATCCTTTCGTTTCTTTCATCCATACCTTGGTTGATCTCATCCACAGCTCTGAAAGGTGAGGTCGTGAGCTCCTGCATACTGATCATGTAGTAAACTGTAGAAACAGCACGTTCTCCCCCAGACTGAGTGTGATTGTCCAATACCTTGAAATCTGACTCCTCACGGAACTTCACAAGGATCTCAAGTCTCCAGTCTTGGTACTTCTCCTCTGCGGCAATTCTTACATCACCTGCGATACCAACGGTAGGAAAGATGGAGGAAAATTTAACGGCGATCTGCTTGACAAGCTCAGTGAGCCTTGGTTCCCAAACTTGAGCAATTTCTTTCATCTCCTTGCTTAAAGACTCTAAGAGTTCATGATATTCATGAATCTCACCCTTCAATACCATCAACTCTTCTTTTAATCTCTCAAATCTCTTGATAGAACTCTCACTCGAGTTTCCAAGCATCTTAATGGAGGCCTCAAAACCTCTGATCATCCCCTGAATGGAGGCTTCTGTAAACTTGCCTTCCTCTGTGTACTTCTGAGCGAGCAGTTTCAGCTCTTCTTTCAATTCATCAGAATAATCCGCTACCATATTCTGAAGCTTGATTCTCAAATTGCTATTTTTGTAACTATTGAAATCCCTCTTAGCCTGAGCATAACGATCCTCTAAAGTCTTCTTGGTCTCCTCAAAGTTCTTTGTAAGAGCCTTCATTGTGATTTGTCTATTCTCAATCTCAAACTTTTTGACTTTTAAAATAGTCAAGTTCTGACCTGCAGTGTTAGCCTCGATTTGCCACTTGGCCAGGTCAGTGAATGTCTGGACCTTCTGGGATATCACATGTCTGATTCTCCTCTCTTGCTTCAGAATATCAACGTCATAACTCTTCTGAGACTCATCCACAAGGGTATTAATCTTATCTTTCAGGGTCTTCTCCTTCGCGATCAACTTGTCGTGTTCGTTCTTCGCAGCAGCAGCACTCTTCAGGAATTTAGCACACTGGTCAGATTGTTTCTGCAGAGCAGCAGCCTCGGCCCTTAAAGTGCCGAGCTTCTCCTTTGTTGGGGCCAACTTGTCCTCAAGATCCTGTCTCTCATTCTTTGCTACCTCAATTTGGCGAGCTAGGTCGCGCTTTCTGTCATCTGAGAGGCCACCAGTGGAGAAGTAAGTGCCGCTTGTTCTAATAGGGTTGGTCTTGATAATCACCTGTCTGGAACCATACTTGGATCTGTTCATAGTGTATAGGGTGTCACCAACAAAAAACTTCCTGAAGATTGGGAAGCCTTCTTCGTCAAAGTGCTTGGTCAATCTGTCCAGCTGTTGCTGGGATAGCGGCCGCCTTGAAACAGGTGTGGTGTGGATAAAACTTTCTTCAGAAAGCATCTGTATCACCGGCGCAGGTCCCATGAGGAAATCCTTCAAGTAGCCTTCAAAGCCGAAATCCTTGAGTTGTTCAGAGTTAAATCTTGGAGAAAGTGCCCTACCACTCAATCTTCTGAAAGGGACATTTATATGTTGCACTTTGTAAAGCTCGTTAGAAAAAGTGTCATAGGATTGTTTATCGATGCAGGTGAACGCCAACGTTGTGTACTGATCCAGCAATGTTTCAATGTAATGAGCAAACTCATTGGCGGCTGCAGTGACAGTTAAGCATGGCGGTTCAAAGACTTTATTCCTCATATCGTTGAATTTTGTACGAAGGACTTCAACAGCCTTCTTTGCGTTCTCAGTGTTATTAGTCTTGTTCTTTGGATTACTTAAAATATGCAGTCTATCATTTGTCTTGGCCTGCTTCTGTAAATTGGTAATCTTATTGGTGATATTGTCTATTCTGAACTTAGATGATTCATATTCCCCCTTCTCATTACTGATTTCTTCATCAAGTGCAATCTTTTGGTCATCCAACTCCTTGGCTTCATCGTTCACAGAACGTACCTCTTCCTTATCATAAGTTCGGAGCTTGATCTGTTGTTCCTGATTATCCTTCAGGTATTTTCTGTACTTTTGTAGGGAGTCCAGCTTTTCGTGTTTGCGACGTCTGAATTCAGCGATACGGCTCTGACAAGATTGATTCTGAGACTCGAGCTTCTTGATCTGATCGATCAACTGCTTGATTTCAGTTTCAATCTCTTTGAGCTTCTTGTTGTCATCATGAATCAAATTGGCAAAGTCTTGGATTTCTTCCTCAAATGAGTTACTGGCGGCAAGGAAAGGCTCAATTCTCTTCTTATAATCTTCAAGTTCCGCCTTAAGATCATCTCTCTTTTTCTTGAGATCGTTCAAACTCTCCTTCATGTCCTGAATTTGAGCATATGGCAGTAAAGAAATATGGAGATTCCTCTCCCTTTCCTTCTTACGGAACTCCTCATACTTTTTGGCTTCCTCTTCATACTGTTCCTTCTTTCTCTCCAGCACCTCCCTGTTAGCCATCTTGGCATCGTAGAGCTTCTGAATCTCCTGCTTTTGACCATCTTTAGCGATCAACTCCTCGTGCTGTTTCAACAAGTCTAAGTCGATAGCTCTCTCGGTCTCCAATAGCAATTCCCTAGGTGACAGCTTGGCAAAATCAGCAACTTTCTCCTGGGGTAGGAACTGGCACAAGTTATCCAGTTGAATGTTGAACTCTTGCAGCTTGGCCTTGATCCGCTGTTCGTTAGAGTCCTTGTGGTTGAGACTCCAGTCGGACTTACCTGTCTGATAGATCTCTCTAGAGATAACAATAGTATCCTGGTCACCGCGCCCCTTCAGCGTTACTTCAACCTCTGCCGACTCTTCACCATTCTTGATGAATCCGGCTAGTGTCCTTTGACGACCAAGTAAAGCTGGATGACCTCCAAGACCAAGACATAGAGCACAAACAAAGGTGGACTTACCAGTACCGTTAGGACCTATAATCATGTTCAATGAAGGTGACAGTGTGAATTCAGTTGACGAGTACGTGACGAAGTTCTTGACCTTGATCTTGATGATTGCGCCAGGAGCAAAAGCAGAGTGCTCATTGTGAGCCTCTATGCACCTCTTCTTCGACACGGAGCCCTCACTGGCACTGGAAACAATTTCACGACCAATCTGACCCAGGTCGAAAGTTCGTTTGACGGCCGAGGTCATCGCTATGGTTCTTGTGGTACTGAAGGTGATGAGAATGTTATTGTAGTTGTTATTTTTGTTGTTGTGGAAGACGCGTCTGATTCCTTCTGGTGAAAGTTAGAACGATTGTAGTAGAGAGTGGCAACCAAGCTGCAATTCCTGCCCGCAAGAAGTACTTCAAATTGAACGTAGGCTTATCAGACACAGCAATTGACCAAAAGAAGAGTGCAGCTGTCCCGAAGCCAACTACCATACGCCCAATTCGACACTCTTCTTTCTGGAATCAGAGGTAGCGGCACGTGACCTCATCGTTAATGTGTTTAAAGTGTAACTTTCTTTGTTAAGCGCAACCGCCAAACAACAACAATACCAACAACCACCCAAACAGACAAAGCACACTAGTTATGCCCCCAAAGTCACGCCGTGGGCGCCGCAAGGACCGTGAAGATGTTACTTCTGATATTGAAGAGGACATTCCGGACCAGCTACATCCACCACGGCCCTTCACTGTGTTTGAGGGCCTTCCTGTCTCAGTGCAAGAGCCTGAGTACAACCTTCTCAACAATGCTCTTTCATTGAAGGACAGTGCAGTGTTATACTCTTCCCTGATGAAGTCGCGGAAGGCGTATGTCCAAGGTAATCTCTTCAGCCTTTACTGGGCCAAGACGCGGACCAAGGCTGAGAACGAGACGAGCGCGAGAGACAAGATGAACAAGCTTTGTGACTGTGTGATGGAGGTTGGACCTCACAGTTTCGATATGCGGTTTTTCATCTTGAAAGACGAGACCATTGAGAAGCGGAGAGAGGAGGAGAAGAACATGAAGAAGGAGAAGAGACTGGTGAACAAGAGGATGAGAGAGGAGAAGGAGAAGGCGAGGGAGATGAAGTTGCAAGGGATGGCACCAATGCAGACACAACAAACGACGCCATCAGAGAAAGATACTGCTATTGTACCGTCAAGCCAGGGGACTGAAGCCATAGAGACAAGCCAACAAGCAAATGAGGCGAGTGATAGCGAGAAGGAAGACATTGAAGTCGAAGACAAGAAGGAAGATTCTCCAGAATCAACTCCTCAGCCAGAAACTACACCGCAGTCAGAGACCACGCCACGCGCTGAAGAGACTCAACAGCTAAACACACAATCAGAGCCAGAGCGAGAGCCAGAGCCACAAACTACACCACAACAGACAGAGCCAACGCCAAAGAAGCCACTCCCTCCGCTGCAAGTTCAGGGCACTTCATCACCGTCTACAAGTACCAAGGCACTACCCAAACGCCCCGTTGATCCAATGCAGACCCCAGAATCCCAAATGATGATTGCAAACCTGAACGCCATTGCACGCGTTGATCCCTCCTTGAACGCACTAATGAAGGTGGTTGCAACAGGTGCTGCCAAACCTGAACAGATTAGGGAATTCCAAGGCTACATACAGCGAGCCAAGGCAATGGGTCCCGCAGCTGGCTTTAAACCTACCCCTTCCAGTACCACTACAGTCAAAAGAGAGCCGGTGGCTGTACGTCCACCGAAGGAGAAGAAACCCAAAGTGAGTAAAGATAAACAACTCACAACGTTCCAGGAACTGTATGTCAATGGCGCTGATTTGGTGTTTGAGTTTCAGGAACTTCCCAATGTGCGGTACAATCTCCCTAAGGACTGTATTGTGGAGAAGACTGGCGATGGGGAGTTCCTGGTATCGTTCATGGTTGTTCATAACAAGGAAGAGATTGATAGGTTCGCTGAGAAGAAGAAAGTGAAATTGGAAAAGGCTGCAGCAAAGGAAAAGACCGAACAGAAAGCTTCTACTTCAAAGCAGGACAGGGAAGATCCGGAACACACACGAAGATCAACACGTACGAGAGCAGATGGTAGCACTGAAAGGAAGGAAACAAAATCTGCACCACCAAAGGAAGAACCAGCGGAACCGATTCCTTACTACACTTGCGTAACTGTCAAATTGAGTGGAATTGCAGAGAGATATGATCCTATTTTGCTAAACAGTTTGAACAAGTTGGACGATGTTAAGAGTAAAATGGAGAAGATTATCGCTGATGGGGTCAAGGTACCTAAATATTTTGTATGGTATTCGGTTGATGCATACAAGGATGAAGAACTGGCTGAGAACTTAAGACACGAACTTTACCTAGTCGAGAATCCACCAAAGGGGAAGTACAAGAAACGGGGTAGACCACTGGCAAACCCCGATTCAATGGAGGGAATGGTGAAGAGACAAAATGTTTAGAGTAAGATGCCGTTATAATTTTCACTAGTGTACACATTTATGCCGTCAAAAAGTCTGAAGTAAGTTACATTATTTCTTCAAAATGGTAACGACATCCTCATCCTCCAGGACATGACTCAAACCAACATGCTGAGGCTGATGCTTGACACTGGTACCATACACGACGGCGTTCTTGAAATCCTCCACTAAACTTTTGTGGATAGAGTTACAGAAGTCTTCAACGGACGAACGACCTGATCTCAACACAACTGGATCTGAAAAATCTGGCATTTGACCCTTTGGCTTTGTGTAGACACGCACAAGGTCCAATCTGTCCCACATAACCTCGAGTAATTCATCCAAGTTCCATTCCTGTCCACTACTGATTGGGACAGCATTTGGTACTCTGTTCAAAAGATCCAGCTCCTCGATGGAAAAGGAGTCAATCTTGTTCAGGACATAGACCGCTGGAATGTACTTTCTCTGTTGGATTTCAAGGGCATCAATCAGGTCATCGACAGTCGCATCCATTCTGAATGAGATATCAGCAGAGTTGATTCTATATTCAGACATAACTGCTCTGATCTCGTCCTTATCCAATTTTGTCAATGGGACAGTGTTGGTGACATTCAAACCACCTTTGTCTTTTCTCTTAATGATGATGTTTGGTGGCTTCTTGTTCAATCTGATACCAAACCCTTCTAATTCCTTCTCAATAATCTGTTTGTGGTGCAACGGCTTGTTCACATCAAGGACAATGAAGATCAAGTCACAGGTTCTGGCAACAGCAATAACCTGCTTACCTCTCCCTCTACCGTCTTTAGCACCTTCAATAATACCGGGTAAGTCCAGCATCTGAATTTTAGCACCTTTGTACTTGATCACACCAGGCACAGTTGTCAACGTTGTGAACTCATAGGCAGCAACTTCAGAGTGAGTACCAGTCACTTTGGACAATAAAGTTGACTTTCCAACAGATGGGAAGCCGACAAACCCCACCGTAGCCTGACCAGTCTTAGCAACTTCAAAACCTTGACCACCACCACCACCACTTGATGATGGAGCGATCAACTCTCTTTTCAGCTTGGCCATTTTGGCCTTTAGCTGACCCAAGTGGAACTCAGTGGCCTTGTTACGCTGGGTACGCGCCATCTCCTCCTATTTACAGTTAGTTATGCTGTGCACACTCCGAAAAACACTATAGGTAATGAAAACGTACCTCAATATTCTTGATCTTCTCCACAGTAGTCGACATCTTGGGCTATCTTTCTCTTTCTCTGTAAATATTCTTTCACACTCATGAAGAACTCTATGATTTTTTTTTCTTTCATCAACATGCACTTGGTAGGGCCACATTTCATCCAGATCTTCTTGCCCAAAAATTTTTCACCAATCAATGAAGGCAAACTTCACACCAACGACAACTACAACCGCTATCGGCTTTTTAATTCACAATGGCGAAGGGTAAAAAGGGAAAGAAGGCTGGTGATTGGGACGATGACCTTGAATACGAAACACCAGCCGCTGAAGAAGTTTCTGCTCTAGCCGCTGAAGTGGAAGATGAGTCCTCCTCCTCCACACCAGGTCCGTCTGGTCCAACTGAGGCGACCGAGGAGGATTTTGGTGGCGACTTCATGTCCGCTTTGAAAAAGAACAAGGACAAGAAGCAGAATAAGGCTGAACAAGAGAAGGCCGCTGACACTGGCAAAGGCCCAGTGATCAAGTCCAAGAAGGAGAAGGAAAAGGAAAAGAAAGAGAAGGAGAAGCAGAGAAAGAAAGAGCTTGCTCTCAAGAAAAAAGCCAACCAACAGGCACAGAAGGCTGTTGGCTCTCAGGATTCAACTCCTGCTGCTACTGAGGCGGAGAAGCCAGTTGAAGAGAAAAAGGCTCCTGCTAAAAAGGTTCCTGCTGGTCTTGCTGCGTTGAGACGTCAATTGGAGCTGAAAAAACTGGCCGAGGAGGAAGAAGCTCGTCTTTTGGCTGAAGAGGAACGTCTAGAGAAGGAGGAGATTGAGAAATTGAAGGCAGAGGAAGAAGCCAAGGAGGCACAGAGAGCTGTAAAGAGAGAAAAGGAGAGACTCAAGAAGGAACAATTGAAGGCTGAGGGTAAGCTCCTCACCAAGAAGCAGAAGGAGGAGAAGAAGGCACTTGAACGCCGCCGTGCTGCTCTTTTAGCAGCCGGTAATATCACTATCGGTGCTCTAACGAACAATGCTGCACCAGCCTCCTCTGAGTCTGAATCTACCGCTCCAAAGAAGAAAGTTGTCTATGGTAAGAAGAAAAAGAATCCAAAGAAGGAGGCTGACGCCGAAAATGCAGCAGCAGCCGCTAGTAAGGCTGAAGAGGCCGAGGAGGTAGCCTTCATTGATGACTGGGAGAATATGGCTTTGGATGACGAGCCAACTGCAGGTGAAGACTGGGAGGCTGCCGGTGAGGACGATGACCAACAAGATGTTGAAGCTGAGGTTTCATCTTCTTCCTCTGATGCCGAAAAGGCCGCTGCTGCTGAGGCTGCCATCAGGGCTGCTGAGGCCCAAAGAGCTGCCGAAGCTGAAGCAGCCGCAGTAGCTGCTGCCCAGACCTCTACCAAGAAGGGTAAGAAGGATAACAAGGCTGAACCAAAGGCCAACGACCTCCGCTCTCCAATCTGTTGTATTTTGGGTCACGTCGATACCGGTAAGACCAAATTGCTAGATAAGATTCGTCAGACCAATGTCCAAGGTGGTGAAGCAGGTGGTATCACACAACAGATTGGTGCAACTTACTTCCCTATTGAAGCCATCAAGCAGAAGACTGCGGTCATGGCTGAGTACGAGAAACAGACCTTTGATGTTCCTGGTTTGTTGGTTATCGATACACCAGGTCACGAGTCCTTCTCCAACTTACGTTCCCGTGGTTCCTCCCTTTGTAACATTGCCATTTTGGTTATTGACATTATGCATGGCCTAGAACAACAGACTCTTGAGTCCATCAAATTGTTGAGAGAGAGAAAGGCACCATTTATTGTCGCTTTGAACAAGATTGATCGTCTGTACGACTGGCAAACCATCCCAAACAACTCCTTCAGAGACTCCTTCGCCAAACAATCCAGAGCCGTTCAGCAGGAATTTGAGGATAGATACACCAAGATTAAGGTTGCCCTTGCTGAGCAGGGCTTGAACTCTGAGCTGTATTTCCAGAATAGAAATATGGCCAAGTACGTTTCCATTGTTCCGACCTCTGCCATTACCGGTGAAGGTGTTCCGGATTTGCTGTGGTTATTGCTAGAGCTGACCCAGAAGAGAATGTCTAAGCAGTTGATGTACTTGTCTGAAGTTGAAGCTACTGTTTTGGAAGTTAAGGTTATCGAGGGTCTTGGTACTACCATTGATGTTATTCTGTCCAATGGTTATCTCCGCGAAGGTGATCGTATTGTGCTGTGTGGTATGAATGGTCCAATTGCGACGAATATCCGTGCGTTGTTGACACCACAGCCGTTGAGAGAGTTGCGTTTGAAGTCGGAGTACGTTCATCACAAGGAGGTCAAGGCTGCCCTTGGTGTCAAGATTGCTGCCAATGACTTAGAAAAGGCTGTGTCTGGTTCCAGACTGCTTGTTGTTGGTGATGATGACGACGAGGAGGAGCTGATGGAGGAAGTTATGGATGATTTGACTGGCTTGTTAGACTCTGTTGATGCATCCGGTAAGGGTGTAGTTGTGCAGGCCTCTACTCTTGGTTCCTTGGAAGCCCTTCTTGATTTCTTGAAGGACATGAAGATTCCAGTCATGTCTATTGGCTTAGGCCCGGTGTACAAGCGTGATGTGATGAAGGCCACTACAATGCTGGATAAGGCTAAGGAGCTAGCTGTTATGTTGTGTTTTGATGTCAAGGTGGACAAGGAAGCCGAACAGTATGCTACTGAGCAAGGTGTTCAGATCTTCCAAGCTGATATCATTTACCACTTGTTTGACGCCTTTAGCGCATACCAGGCCAAGCTCCTTGAACAACGTCGTAAGGACTTCCTGGAGTTTGCCACATTCCCATGTGTCCTCAAAACACTGCAAATCATCAACAAGCGTAACCCAATGATTATTGGTGTTGATGTTATTGAAGGCACTTTGAAGATTGGTACTCCAATCTGTGCGGTCAAGATTGACCCAGAAACTAAGCAGAGAGTCACCATGGTACTTGGTAAAGTCAACTCTTTGGAAGTCAACCACAAGTCTGTCGACCAGGTGAAGAAGGGCCAAACCAATGCGGGTGTTGCCGTCCGTTTGGATAACCCATCCAATGCTCAGCCAGTGTGGGGCCGTCATGTTGACGAGAAGGACGCTTTGTACTCTTTGATTTCTAGAAAGAGTATTGACACATTGAAGGACCCAGCATTCAGAGATCAAGTTTCCAGAGATGACTGGCTGTTGCTACGTTCGTTGAAGGGTGTCTTTGACATTAAATAATGACGTTGATGTGTATAGTAAAAAAAAGTATTTCATAGGTTTTATTATATTATGTAGGAACTATAAAATACCTCTCGAGTCGGGTCTTTGATCCTCAGCTTTACTTCGTCTTCTCTCACGTCTCTGCTTTCTGTGATTCTCCATTAATGTACTCTTGTCCATTACTTTTCCTTTAGGAACAACAGCGCTAGACTCTGTTGTATGGATCTGCGAAGTAGTACTTAGGTGGTGTCGTCTTTTTGCGCCCTCCCTCGCCCAAAACTCATCCCTATAGACTTCCCAGGCCTCTCTGATCTCCGAGTTGAATGACCGTGGATTCAAAACCAGCTTGACATCAGTAGCGCCTATTCTTTCCTGCGCACTATTTTTGAGTAGCTTCAGTTTACCCACAGTCCAAGCCACCAGACTCCATTGAACCAGTGGTTCCAGTGCAAACAGCATCCAAGAAATAATGAATCTGATAATGCTTCTCCAGAAATCAACAAAAGTGTCACTCAAGGGCGCCTTTACTTTCACCAGCCTCAAGTTCAACTGTCGCAGACCCTTGTTTGTGGAAGTAAAGAACTTTCTCGGTATCACCACAGTTCGACGGTATTCGCCAGAGAGTTGGAAGAGCAGCATCGTGACGGCACCAAGCACCGCACCAAACTGTAGCACAAGTCTGGCAAGACCTTGACTGGGTGTGGGTGAGAAATAAAGCGCATAGAGAGCACCGACTTCAGCACCAGTAAGCACAGCGAGGAAAGTGGTGAATTTTCTCCTCAACATTCGCTGGTCTTTAGACTGCTGTCTTAAGGATTCCTCTAAAATGAGAAGATTGCGAAAGATCTTTGTTGTCAGTGGGATCTTCTCTCTCTGCACAGAGGAGGAACGCAAGGAGGAGCGTTTGGAATCACCACTGGCGTCTGATCCACGCCGACGTGGCGTGGTGCTGCGTGGACGTCCAGAGCGACGGCGGTGTTCTCGTGAAGGGCCGTCCACTGATCCGGTGTCTGAGTAGTCACTTAGAGCTAAAACATCCTCATCGCGTGAGGTGACGGGTGTTAGCTCCGAGCCGCCGCTTGATAGGAGAAGTGGTGATGGTGAAGACTGTGGAGTCTCTGGAAGTTCCGTGGAGACCAGCGGCGATTTCAGTGGTTTGGGGGATGCAAATCGTTGCGGTGGTGTAGCTGGCGGGTCCAACTGTCTCATTTTGTTAGGAGCGCTTAACACTCTGTGTGCGTGTAAAGATGTTTTCGTTTAAGTGGAGACTGACGTGTTGACGCTTTTTCGTTCATAGATTTTTCTGTTGATCTTTCTGAAACGAAGCCGAAACAGCGGCTGCTGGTAGAAACCAATAGGCAGCCAATGCACGATTTCATGGACATCGCAGTGGCAGGTTTTGCTACCGCTACCAATTGGCCTGAGGATCGCTCCTATTCGCACATTCTTGAAGCTTCAGAACGCCTTTTGGACTTTCAACTGCCCACTGACGTGAAGCTTCAGATTGCCTCTAGGGCATCCCAATATACCGCCACTCAGCTCACACTCAACAATTCCAGTGCGATCAATGGCTCTTTAGCCTATCTGTCCACTACTGCTCCACTAACGGAAGTTCAAGGGTCCAATGACATCCTGTTACAGCATGCTACCCCGACGAACGACATGGTGGTGGTGTCTGCTACGCCATCTCCTTCAGCTCCACAATTCCAGCCACATTCTCTTCTTTACGGCCGTCTACATTTTCCACAGTCAGCCCTAGAGGCAATGCTTATCCGCAGGCTGACGCCACAGACGCAGCTTCTCGTCAAGTGCATCTCCTCTGACCGTCTCCGCAATGGTGGAACATTGACTGCTTACCTTCAGCACAACACTCGAACGCTCCACACTGAGTACATCTTCTCTACCAACGAGGCTCTCCTGGGACTCCGCACGCTCTATTCCCTCCACTCTCCGAATTTGAACACCACCCAATACGACAACTCGTCGCTTGCGGTTGGTGCTGAGCTCTGGTATGGGTGTCTTAATATGTCACCTGGACTGAGCGTTGCTGGACGCTATGCTACTCAGTCGAGCTACACTGGGTCACCTGTTGTGATTACTATGGCTGTGAATCCAATACTTGGCGAGGTCTCATCGAGTTACTCTGTCCGCACAGGAATCAACTCGAGCTTTGGTTCACGGTACGACTTTAATGTGTACTCATACGAGTCGAACCTGTCTTTCGGCTGTGAGCTGTTCAAATATGCTTCAAATAAACACACAAACATAAAGCCAGGTGCAGGAGCAGAGCTAACGAACATTGCGCTGCCCTTGAATCATACGATGCCAATGCAGCAGCATCGGTCGTCGTTAAGGACGATCTCCACAGAGGAGCATCACACCACGGATGTCATGAGCGTACCTCAGGCGTTTGAGACAATGGTCAACACGACGCCATTCAGCTCAGTTGTGAAAGTCGCAGCAAATCTGGGCGAGCAGGAGCTCAAGGTGAAATGGGAGGGTAAATGGAACAGTGTGCTTATAAGCGCAGGGGTGCGTTACATTCTCGGCGGTCTTGACGTCAAAGGTGGACTCAAAGGATGTGGAGTAAGCGTACAGTACAGTAGCTAGTACATTTACAATAGAATAGAAACCAAAATCTGAACATGTATTTCATAAAGCACTAGGGTTACATCACTCTTTTCAAGTTTCTTGGGCTGGCCAATTCGGCATCTTGATGATCAGTTATGTCTGCCACTGATCTCTTCGTCTTCATGACTGGAGGAGCATGGCTGAACTGTTTTCTAGCCTTCAGACTAATATGGAACTTGATTAGTTCATTGGCATAGAATCCATACTCATCAAAGTCCTTCACACTTGGTCTAATAGACTTCAAATAACTGAAACTTGATGTGACATCACAATTCATCGAGTCCTGAATGTATGCCAATGCAAATGTGGATAGGAGGTTGTCGTTACCGTTTATAGAAAATAACAAGATGCCCGCTGATGGATCCTTTTTCTGGATGCAGTGTATCAGAAGGAGGTAGTCGTCCATGACTCTTTGGAAATTGATGTTGGAAATGACAGCGGTGGACACTTGGTTGTCAGTCAAGATGGATAAATCACCAGAAAACTTGCTGTTGAATCTGGCCAAGGAGTCCCCTTCTTCCACACTCAACTTCTGGATGCTGAAGTTTGGATCCACAGAGACACAGCAGAATTTGTCATTAGGAAAGTCCTTCAAGTAGTACGTGCACTTCTGAGATGGCATAATCCCAAAAATATACTTGACATTATTTTGGGAAAGGAAATCATACTGCGCAACAGAGTTCAAAGGACCAATCCACACATTGGACGAAAGCTTCTGTGGCTGTAGTTGGTTCACCGCATTGGCTAACGCGTGCTTGTTCTGAAACTGATCGACAATCATGTAAAGTGGCGTAGTATGATGATGTTATAATATGTGGCTAGTGTAAACGGTGAAAAACAGATCGGATTGGATTGTGTCAAAAGGGAAAAAAATGTAAACACGAGGCGGGTGGGGAACGCGGACTTGGTTCGCTTAGATGTAAGTGTGAATCGTGTTTTGGGATGGTGGTTTGGCTTTTCGAGGGTTCTGACAACGTCCAATGAAGGAGTGGCAGGCAAATTTGGAGGTTTGAGTAAAAGTCAAGAAGTAGAAAATGCGAAAACCCACTTCGCTTTAAATTCAAAAATTTGACTGCAAAGAAATTTCGGGACTCGAGACTCGTGAGACTTAAAAGGTGAGACTAGAAGAAAAAAAAAAGAATCTTGATGGCTGGCTGATTAGGAAAAACGTCCCGTGCACCCAAAAAGGCAGGAAAAATAGTCGGCCAAAAACGAAAAAGATAAAATTTCGCGGACTTTTCCCATTGGAAAGGCAGCATATGGACACAACGGGCTAGCCTGGGTGATAATATTAACTGGTATTCTGCGTTGTCTCTGTTTCTTCGGCTACATCAACATCCAGCATAATTCTCTGGGTTCTAGACCTTTCCCCGCTCAAAGGTTTCGCGAAGAGGAATATTGCGTGCCCCTTACCAGAAACTTCAGCCTGGAACTTATGTGGTCCATACCGAGCCTGTTTTTACGCTCGCAAAGGGTAATAACCAGTACAGACAGACTTCTTTGATTAGGTTATTATCACGTGGTGTGGCACGCTCTGGTAGTGGACACACCGAGGCACGATTGACACATAAACATAAGAGCAAACTTTAAACCCAACAAATCCTCGGACCTTTTATAAACATAAATTCAAAGTTGTAAAGAGTACAATTCTACCATGTTTATCCTAAATCCGTTAAGACTAACTACACACGCCTTAAGATTGCGTACTCCCTTCAACCAGAGCATCGTCAGAAAGTTATCCAATGGTGGCTCTATCGGGGCACATGCCACACGCCCCTCTTCCTCGTTTAGCACTTCTGCCTCGAAGTTATGTTTGGCTATTGGTGCAACAACTGCATTAGTCTTCCACTCCCATTCCAAGATCCTCAATGACGTCGCTACATTTAACACACCTAGGCTCGACATTAGTGGTAACCACATTGCTGTGGCTGATCCAAGTAAGATTGAAAACCCAACAACATCCAGATTTGGTGGAAAGTTGCACTACAAGCAACTCTCATATGGTTCATTGATTGGATTAGTTTTTGGTGTTGTTATTGGCAAGTTATCTTCTATGCTTGCCTTTATTTCTCTCTCTGTTGTTCTGACAGGGCAGTTTCTGCAAAGCAGAGGAATCATTCGTGTTCCTTGGACCTCAATTGTCCAAGTTGGTAAAGACAGAATCGATCTGAGACAGCTTTTCCTTGAGGATCCAAGTTTCAAGATCAGTTTTGCCCTGACTTTCTTGATTGCAGCTTTCAATGTCTAGTTGTTGGTTGTTGTTGACCGCTGACACCCAAGATCCTCGGATGTATATTCTGACAGATGTCGCTCACTTTGCCTCCTTAAACGAATTGTAAGCGTATTCAAACACCAAAAACTGATTTTGTTTTGTTGTAGTGAAATCATGAGTTGGGATAGCTTGGTAGTCACTTTAGGGGTACCAAAACGACAGAACTACATAATAGCACTAAGCACGCCCCCAGATAGATCACTGAAAGTCTAAAAATTTAGGTCTCATTGGTTAGCTTGCGATAATCATTCAAGAGTTAGTTCACATACTATCATACAATCTATTCAAAGAACCATGAAACAAACTTGCTGTAAAATTAAGCAGTACTAAAAACCTCATCCTTCACTACAACACTGTTATAAACAGGTTTAGCGTTGAGATCAATCGACCTCTCCCTCAATCTCTCCCTTCTGTCTCTCTGAATCTTGTTGGTATTGTCATAGGTTAAGTACCATAAGGTAAGGGCAATGATAAATCCCAAGCCAATGAATCCGAGACAGATCCCATACGCCTGAACATAACGTGGACCAAACTTCGATCTGAAGATCTGAGGACCGATCACACCTCCAATTTGAGCAACAGAGTTGGTGAATGAGAAGGCAAACCCAACTTCAGTAGCACCGTTCGTTGAGCTCTGATGTAGCCAAGATGATAGGACAGAGCCATCGGCTGCAGTCGCGATGGTAGCAATAATAATAAATGCGTAAAGCACAGCTTTATGGGTGACAAGGGCCAGTACCAGAAAAGAGGCAAATGCAATACTCAATGTCGCAAGAACCAAGTGTGGAGGTTTCAACTTTGCCCTATCAACAAGAAACGAGAACGTAATACCAGACACACAAGCGAGGAACGCTGAGGGAACGGCCATTAGTGGAGTAGTAGTTGCTGAGGTGATACCAAACGACTGGATAATAGATGGCAGCCAGAAACTCAGACCGTAAGTTCCAGTGATTTGAAACAACTTGAGCATGGAGAACAACAGTACCGTAGGTCTCTTGAGAGTGTTCCAGGTATCTCTCCAGCTGAAGTTAGCATCAGTCGATTTTGGCGATGCCGGTGGTAATCTGGAAACCAGAAAAGCCTTCTCCTCATCGGTTAGCCACGTCGAACGTTTGTCATTACTATCAGGGTAGTTTGGCAACAGATATAAAAATAAAAAGGAGGCAACAACAGTGATGATACCTTCAATTAGGAAGATCCATTGCCAGGCGGACAATCCACCTTTTCCACTGGCAAAGCTGAACCCATAAGCAATGAAAGCAGTAAGGACATTAGAGAAGGAACCTAGGACACCTAGGAAGGCCATTCTAGTAGTGATCTCATCTGGTCTGTACCAGTATGCCAGCTGGGCTAGTTGACCTGGAAAGAGACCCGCCTCAAAGACACCCAATAGGAATCTCAGGGCGTAGAGTCCAGCTTTGTTCGTAACAGCAGCCTGACAGGCAGTTGTAGCACCCCACAAGAACGCAATTCTGAACTGGTGGATACGTGGGGTCGAGTACTTCAACAACAAAGTAGATGGGATCTCAAAGATAATAAAGGGGATAAAGTAGATAGTGGAGACCCATGCCCAGTCATCACGTGTCATGTTCAGCTCAGTAAGGATATTGGTCTTCGTTCCAGTGTTCAAAGTGATCAAGTAGCTGACATTATTGACATCGAGGTTCTTCAACAAGTAGAGAAGGATCAGTAAAGGCATCAATCTTAGATCGACTCTGCGGATCAGTTTGCGCTCTTCAGCATAGGTGTAGAGCCCTGTTGTCTTGACCTGTTCGGAGACATACGCAAGAGTCTGCTGGTACGGACCTTCTTCAATCTCAGGAGTCTGTTGGGAGGAGACCTCATTATCATGTGAGTTTGAAACCTTGATATCGATCTCATCCTTGCCGTCACTCGACATGGTGAATGATCAGCTAGTTAATAATGGCAATGGAACCTCACAATATATCCATGTGGCAAATCAACGGGCCATCTCCTCTTAAGTACAAATCTCTTTAGAACCGATTCGGTAGAGCCTCAGTTGCACCTGAGCGCTCATCGTGGTTTGAACTCGTAGTGGCAACTGTGTCGGTCATGTATGGCGCTAATATCGCTCCAACGGCACACAGCGCTAACTGAGGCGCTAGTTGCGTCACCAAGATAGAAAATAAACACTGCGGGGGTGCCGAGCTCGTTGCAGTAACCCACCCACGCTACTGGCTGTGAGCCTGGGTGTTCCCAGACCTGAACAGCGACCATCACGACTCCATCTAAGATTTTCGGGTTTGAGTCTCTTAGTAAGATGTGGTACCTAAACTACTTCACTCACTAGCCAGTCACTATGCAGATCGCCTGTGGGAGGTAGCTTACAACTAGCAGCAAAGACCTCGTGCAATGACCAGGACCATGCTTGTATGCATACAGAGGTGTTAGGTCCGGTTGCCTGTCTGTCTGTTTTCACATCAAGTTTCTAAGTGCATAACTACTCGTAGGACCATGGGTATGGCAACCAAAAAAACAATAACAGTGTAGATTCCGTCAATAATACTCGCCATGCGTCACCATGAAATGTCCACACTAATGGTCAATCAGTAGCTACGAGACAGCTGTGTGCGACCAGACAACATTGCGTGTTTGGTGTGTTCTCAACATGACAGGGAGGTATAGATGTATATTTGTTGCTCCCCTAAGGGGTGGGTGAGATGTAGTGCCTGACCTTTTCAAAGCCTTTTGACTTGAATCCATCAGCTGCAATAAATGGTCTCTGCTGTTTAATCCCATGAGTAGACCAGTTGAGTATTTTAGACCCACCCATGAACAGGTAATTGCTGGGCTTAGATGCTAGAAAACACCACAAGCACATATACAGAGGGCGCCACCACCACCACCACCACCACTACCAAAATATTACGAGGTTGTCAAACAATATTACTCAACACTTCCTACAAAAAGGTGCACTGTGGTACCGGAGAATCCTCAAAGTTTTCCTGGTCTTGTCAGCCGTGGGCTTCAGCCTAGCTTCCGCTCTTGGCAAAAGACGGACTGTATGTCATTTTCTCCGATTTGAGCACCCTCCTGCATAAATTCACATATCGGTAACTTTGTTCCTGGACTGTGGCTTCACTATTACCTTGCCCAGTGCGCCGCTTTACCAGATCGTCTCCCGTCAAGACCCTTCACCAGTGTGGTAAATCAACTATGAAAAAAGGCTCTTCTGCCTCGAGGGTTTGCTGCATTTAGCAGGCCTCGGTCTGGAGGAGATCTGGATATCTGGGACAATTGACAATATGCTAGCTGGTGAATGCGTGGAAGTAAATATTGTCTTACCTGGAGGAAAGAGCTAGAGGAGACTGCTCTGGCTAGCCCTCACTCATATTAGTGCGTCGGGGGATCTTTGTTTGACTTGGGGTAGCCCATCTTTGGGACCTGCATGAGCGCTGCGTTGTGGCGTCGCTCCATCAGGTGAATCAGCCTTGCAAGCTGGGAGGTCTCCAGTTAGGTCAAAAAACCCTCCTCTTCTCTCTTTCTCTCAGATAAAATCTTGAAGGAAGCTCACATCACATCGTCCGTGAAAGCCGCCAAAAAGTTGTCAATTGACCGAGAACTAAAAGAGACTGATTCAAAAGATGGTGACTGCTTCCTTTGACGTGGAGGATGTGCTCTCGAAATTAACACAAAGGGAGAAGATCGCACTAACTACTGGTGCTAACTACTGGCACACGCTGCCTCTTCCAGACCACAATGTTCCCTCCATTCGGATGTCTGATGGTCCTAACGGTATTAGAGGCCAATGGCACTTCAACTCAACTCCAACAGCAACTATTCCAGTGGGCACAGCTCTGGGTGCATCCTGGAACAAAGACCTCTTGTTTCGGATTGGTAAGTTTCTTGATCACCAGGCAAGAGCAAAAGGTGTACATGTGGTGCTCGCTCCCACAGTGAACATTCAAAGAATCCCTAATGGTGGTAGAGGCTTTGAGTCATTTAGTGAGGATCCACTGTTGTCTGGAGAACTAGCTGCACAGTACATTAACGGTTTGCAGGAAGATGGACTCGCAGCGACTATCAAACACTTCGTTGGAAATGACCAGGAGCAGGAGAGGTTTTCATCAGACTCAATCATCTCAGAGCGTGCTTTAAGGGAGATATACCTCAAACCTTTTGAGATTGCCATTGAGAAGTCCAACCCAAAGGCCATCATGTCTTCCTACAACCGAGTCAACGGAGTTCATGTTTCTGAAGACCCAAAGTTACTGAATGAACTTTTGAGAGAGGAATGGGGTTGGAGTGGTCTGATTATGTCTGATTGGACAGGTGTCTACTCCACTGCTCCTGCGATTAACGCGGGCTTGGATTTGGAGATGCCAGGTCCAGGAAACTTCAGACAAAGTACACTGTTCCACTCTTTATTGGCTAAGACTATCACAGAGGACACTCTTGAAGACAGGGCAAGAAATGTGCTGCAATTGGTTAAGGATGTTCAACCATCTGGATTAGGGGAGAACCTCCCTGAGACAGCAAGGGACACCTCGGAGGATCGTTCCTTGCTTAGAGAGGCAGCCAGAGAAGCAGCTGTGCTATTAAAGAATGACAATGGCATCCTTCCCTTGTCAAAGGACAAAAGGACACTGGTTATTGGTCCAAATGCAACATTTGCAGCGTATTCAGGTGGTGGCTCTGCGCTGTCAACCCCAACCTACAGAGTCACCCCTCTTCAGGCAATCAAGGACAAGATTGGAGCTTCAAATGTGAAGTACTCCCTTGGTGCATACAATCATCGCTACATGCCCTCACTTGCGTCTGAACTGTTTCACGTTGGCTCGAATGGAACACTAATGGAGATCTTCCACGATCCGCCCTCAAGCAGAGATCGTAAGCCCTTTGATACGATTGTTCTGAAGGACATCAACTACTTCCGCATGAACGATTACACTCATCCAGAGCTCAAGTCAAAACTATTCTATGCCACATTGCAATCTACCTTCATTCCAAGCAACGATGGAACCTATGAGTTTGGCATTGCTGTCTACGGGACAGCAAGATTGTTCATTGATGATAAGCTTGTGCTCGATAACGCAACAAATCAGGTGCATGGCGAGTCCTTCTACGGTGCAGGAACCCCTGAGATACGTGCCACATTCAAAGTGGAAAAAGGCAAAAAGTACAAGTACCGTATTGAGTTCGGTTCCGGTGCGACCTCTGAATTGGTGAAGAATGGTCTGTTCTTTGGAGGTGGTGGGTTGAGATCAGGAGGAGTGCACTTGATAGAGGATCAAGAGGCAATTGACATTGCAGTGAAGGAGGCTCAAGAGTTCGACCAAGTGGTTATTGTCACTGGCTTGAGTCACGATTATGAGTCAGAAGGAGCTGACAGACCAGATTTGAAGATTCCGGGGCTCAGTGATAGACTTATTGCTGAAGTTCTGAAAGTGAAACCAGAAGCTGTGATTGTTATCCAAGCAGGCACACCAGTTGAATTACCTTGGGCTGGTCAGGCACAGGCGATCTTGTACTCTTCCTTCGGAGGAAATGAGACTGGTTCTGGAATCGCTGATGTTATCTTTGGTGACTTCAACCCTAGTGGAAAGTTGCCAATAACTTTTCCGGTAAGATTTGAGGATACTCCTTCCTTTATCAACAACACAACCCATCAAGGAAAGGTTCTTTATGGCGAGGATGTGTTTGTTGGGTATAGATACTTTGAGAAGGTTGGCCGTGAGGTACTGTTCCCATTCGGACATGGACTGTCATACACAGAGTTCAAGCTTTCACACCTCGTTGTGATAGTTGAAGGTGATGTCTTGTCAGTTTCTGTTGATGTAAAGAATGTTGGCCCGTTGGCCGGGTCTGCCGTTGTGCAAGTCTACGTTGCCAACTCTGATCGGTTCAGACCAAAAAAAGAGTTGAAGGAGTTTGGCAAGAAGTTCTTGCATGCTGGTGAGTCTTCTAAAGTGTCCTTTGAATTAAGTGTTCAAAGAAGTACCAGTGGATTTGATGGTGAAATCCACAAGTGGGTATCCAAAGCTGGAGAGTACGAAATTTTTGTTGGCCAGTCCAGTGATGATGCTGAAGCTTTAACAGAGCCATTTGAGGTTAAAGAGACTACTAAATATTTGAGAAAGTTGATTCGTTGAAGGAAATCGTGTTCCGCGAGCAGCAAGCCGGTAACGGACAATCTGTTGTGAATGGGGGTGAAGTTCTATATTTTCTTTAGTACAAGTTAGCTACCGAATCATTGTGTAATGGCGTTGTCGCCACAAACTGCACAATTTTCGCAGGTGCCCTTTCACAGTCCTCAACAGTAATTGGTAGCTGTAATCTTCAGTCCCTGGGCTCACAAAGCAAAGGGGCTGCTCAATCATTTTTGGACTACCTCTCTCTCGACCCCGTGTATGCTTTTAGATAAGCCTCTCAATATAGAAATTTTCGCGAATGTTCTTTTGGTTGATGATCTTCAATTACAAATTCAAACTAGTCAGGCAAACTTCAGCTTCAACTTCAACTTCAACTCAGTTTCTCCAAGCTCTATTGTCACAGCCATCTTACTGAACAATGTCCGTGATTCGCCCTGACACAACCAACATCCAGTTTAGGTTTGAGCCATTCCTGAGACAGGAGCACCACTTTGCTCTCGATCCAGACAGGCCCATCTGCCAGTTTTGGAATGGCCATGGAGGCTGCCCCAACGGCGATCAATGCTATAACAAACACGTCAATCCCATGTTCCACAACAAGATTGTTTGCAAACATTGGCTGCGTGGCTTGTGCAAGAAAGGTGACCACTGTGAGTTTCTCCACGAGTATAACCTGAGAAAGATGCCTGAGTGTTTGTTCTTCAGTAAAAATGGCTTCTGTACACAGACACCAGAGTGTCAATACTTGCACATTGACCCACAGACGAAGATTCCTGAGTGTTTGAACTACTCCAGAGGCTTCTGTCCCGAAGGTCCAAAGTGCAAGAACAGGCATATCAAGAAGATTGTGTGTCAAAACTACCTGACTGGATTCTGTCCAGATGGACCATATTGCGATTTGGCACATCCACAGTTTGAAATGTTGCCAGACAAGCTGAGAATCAGACCGGATAGACCATTTGGATCGAGGAAGGAGACGAAGAAGTCGGTGCTGGAGTTGCAAATTGAAGCTGAGAGAAGAAAAGAGAAGGAGTTGAAGGAGGAGGAGGAGCAGCGGGCAAGGGAAGAGAAGGAGAGGACTGGATAACAAAGCGTTTCTCTTTGAAATATATTCTAATGCCTGTGTATATCCACACTACTAATTTTAATGTCTTCTAATGAAATGTACATGTAGTAGGTATAATTGACTGTTGTTTTTTTGACATTCACTTTCTATCAATTCTCAGATTCCTTGCCCTCTGTCTCTCGCTTGGAGACAAGACCCAGTTCAAATCAATCTCGTCATCGTCATCGTCAGATCCAAGGACCATCACAATCTGCGTAACCCTCAAGAATCTGTCTCGCAAGTTATATCTAGAGGCAGTGATCTCGCCTATAATGCCACTGTAATCCCTGTCCAGCTTGATAGAACCCAGCTCATTGACTTGACCCTCTAGAGACCAGAGCTTTCTCTCAAGAAGTTTTGACATGACGGTGACAATGGTATTGATCAAAATATCATATATATTAGGATCCAAGACTTTGTAGTAGGAAATCATGAGCTGATTCCATTGATGAACGAACTTTTGAGTCGCAGCGTTCTCATCTTCATCATATGACGAGAGGAGATAAGTGACATCTTTGAAACAATCATTGACCAAAATTTGGAGTTTTCCCTTGAGCACCTGATTGAACAAGACATTGGCATTCTCAACAAGGTTGTCAGATACCTTCTTATGGAATGCATCATTCAGATTATTAAAGATAGTCGTTAGCTTTGTACTATCAGTGCCAAAGGGAAAATTCTTCTCCAAAGTCTCCAAGGCTTGTGAGATTAATTTGTCAAAATATGTCTCACTCAGTTGCAAACTATTCAGAAGAATGATGAATGTATGAAGTCTGGTTTCATCACCACTGGCGATTTGGTTCAGTGCATTCGCGCCCATCTGGAATATGCTTCCCAGATTGTTCTGCTTCTGTTGCTGCTGTTGAAACTGGGATGTCGAGCTGGTTGAGACAGATAACACTGTCCCTGATCTAGGGTAGAAATCCTTGAGGCGTCTCAAGATAATGTTCAAATAGTCATTGTCAATGATGTTCTTCAGATTGTTGATGATTGTTTTGACAGTGGTTGGCTGGCCTGTGATGATGGCTTGCTGGAGGGAGTTAGATAGGATGAGAGCAAAGTCTTCAACGATGGAGGATACTGGTGGTGTTTCAGGTGGCACTGATTTTTTGGATGTCAAAAGAGAGTCTAGATTTGGAATGTCTTCGATTTGGAAAGCCTCCTCAAGAGATCTTCTAACGTAGAATGTGAGCATCTTCTCAAACATTGGAAGGAACCTTATGGTTATCTTCTCGTTGAATTTACTCTCTGCAATTGGCTTTGGCAAGGCAAGTTGTTCTGTGAGGCTCTTGTCTACTTGTGAGTACTCGTTCCATTTGACAGCAATAAATCTGCAGTAAAAGGCCCAGTAGTTCAACAAACTTGAAAACTCCTTAGACAAATCACCGACCTCGATTACAGAAATAACACCAGCAGCATCCATACTACTTCTCTGTTCAAAGCTGCGTCTAGCACCAGTGATAGGTGGTGTCCCTGATCTGGACTGGACTGATTGTGTGAAGGTGGCAGAGAGGTACGGGAACTTGTAAGTCTCAATCTCATCCAGGATTTTGGTCAGTTGCCTCTTGTCATGAAAAGTGTCAAGCATCAAGCCAGCCTGTGAGTCAGTCTCTCTCTCGACACGCTCTATTATCCCTGTCATATGTTGAATACCATAGTACTTTGCAATGATATGGCTGTGCTGGTTCAGCATCTTGGATACAATCTCTAAAAGTTTCATTAGTGCAGCTGGATAGAACCCTATTTGGTCCTGTTCAGACTGGTTGGTAATAATCAGTCTGCTCTGCCCGGCGATAATATTACATATGAACTTAGAGTAACAGTCCAGACCAATGGAACCCTGGCCAATCAACGGAAACAGCTGGAAGAACTTGGTAAGGTTTTCCACATCCTTTGCCTCTGCAGCTTTGCCAAACTCCTGACGGAACACGTCGGTCAACCCCTCGATCCATTTTTCAACAACCACGTCTGGATTCTCGGGGACGTCAGTGGAGGGAACAACACTGGTAATAAACTGACCTTTGAGAGGCAGATCCCTTATCTCACTGATCGCCTCTGCTGCTGCAGGCCAATCTCTCTGTTCAATGGCCGAATAGGCAGCAAGCACGTTTCGTCTCAGCGACTTCACCTGGCCAACGTAGTGGACAGTGTTTTTGACACGCTCTCTCTCAGCATCGAGCAATCGCACCCTCCTCGTGATACGCGATGCGAGTGTGCTAGAGTTTCCAAGCAGGTCTACAAGTGAAGATGAATCTGTGAGTGCAGTGGAAAGCTCTGTGCGCTCGAGTTCCAGGCGCTTTGCCTCTTTTCCGTGGCGGCGCGTATCGACGAAGGAATCGAGGTCCTGGCGGCATTGCGTCTCCGATTGCTCGATCGCAGCGACAAACTTCTGCAGTTGCGCCACTGTGGAGACCTTGTGCAGAAGACGCTCGTACTTGGTGTGCTCTGGCTCGTTCTGTGCCATGGGGCGCTGGGGATCTAAAGTGGCGGCAGTTTGTCTTTTTGGTCTGTTGATTTGTTTGTTTTTGTTGTTGATATTTTGCCTTGTGTGCACCCACCAGCTACTACTCTACTAGTTCAAAACATTCATTATTCGCACAACATACATCTTCACGAGTCATAACTCAGGGAAACTCGGGCACCAGTGGGTTTTCCCGTACCGGCCTTTGGAGGGAACTCAGTTTTGTGGCCATCAGCTGGGGCACATGTGCACCTGCAGCACTGTTAGTACATGCTCAAACATAGATGAGTTAGTGTAGTACTAGTTTGATCAGACTTACCAATTCTCTTTCTTAACAGTATTCATTGCTTGTGGGATGTGGAGACCGCAGCCAATCCAGGACGTTTTATCTTGAGAAGTATTTGTTAGCGTGGTGTGTTTGATAATAACTAGCTCTTAAACACCGAATGATTCAATCAGTCAGTAGATCAATCAGTTGGTCGATGGACTAGATCATCCAAGATCTCAATTTTACTCACTGCAATTGGGACAGTCCGCTGGATTGCACATTGAAATGTTTTTGTGGCTAATGACAGGCGAAATGGCTGGTGCTTAAAAGGCAATAGAAGAAGAGAAGAGGAGTTTCTTCTTTACTTCTTCACCCTTCCCTTCGCGAAAGAGTTTGACAACAGCAGCTATCTGGCATACAAATTCTCACTACAAAATGGATTGGCACATTTTAAGAGACTGGTCTGTGTGTTGACTAACGCTCACCTCCCCCAGATATGGGACAATCAAACCAGAGCTTCAGTCACGTTGCCTCACATACACTTGTCTTTTTTATAGTGAGTACCCTCAGTTCTTCTAATGCTATAAAATGTGGTAGGGCCACAATTTTGTAGACACCTCTTTCCGCGGTCGACCCGATCATTAAAACTGTGGTCTGTTTGTGATCAAGAGACAGAACCCATAATCGATTTGGATCGCCGCTGCCTTCACTTAGTCCAATTGCTGAAAGGATTGTAATTTTGATGCTCTTCAGACAATCACCTTTACTCTCAGTGTTGCGGGCTCCACCGTCACGGCTCTCTAGACTACAACATTTGCCACACTACGTGTTCCGTCAACTCTCGTCCAATGGGCTGAGATCGCAGAAAAAGGCACCATTAAACCTCACCACCAACTCGACACTGATACCTGGCAGATTATTCTCCAACAGACTTCTCTCTACCACTTCCAACACACTCAAAAATGTCACCAAGAACCCAGTACCAACGGCGGGTCGTGCTGCTACAGCCTCGAAACCGCCACAGCTGTCACAGCTCCGCATTATCAAGGACCTGCTCTCCTACCTCTGGCCAAAGAACAAACTCTCATTTAAAGTCAGGGTTCTGGTGGCATTATCGCTGCTGATTATGTCCAAGCTGCTGAATGTTCAGGTGCCATTCTTCTTCAAGAGCATCATTGATGGCATGAACATTGACTGGGCCAATGACGTTGGCACTTTGACCGCCGTTATTGGTGGTACCATCCTCGCTTATGGTGGTGCTCGTTTCGGTGCGGTGCTCTTTGGTGAGCTGCGTAACGCCATATTTGCCACCGTTGCGCAAAGTGCTATCAGAAAAGTTGCTGATAATACTTTCAGACATCTGTTGAACCTCGATCTTGGGTTCCATTTGAGCAGACAGACCGGTGGGCTCACTCGTGCCATTGATCGTGGTACAAAAGGTATCTCCTACGTCCTTACTGCAATGGTGTTCCATATCTTGCCAATCACTTTCGAGATCAGCGTTGTCTCTGGTATATTGACCTACAACTACGGTGCCCAGTTTGCAGGTGTGACTTTGCTCACCATGATTGCCTACTCTTTCTTTACTATCAGAACCACTGCTTGGAGGACCGGATTTAGACGCCAGGCCAATAAGGCTGACAACGAAGCTGCCTCTGTTGCATTGGACTCTCTGATCAATTTCGAGAGTGTCAAATATTTCAACAATGAAGGATACCAGGCTCTTAAGTACGACAATGCCTTGCAAAAATACAAGGACAGTTCCGTTAAGATTGCCACTTCTTTAGCATTCCTTAACGCTGGTCAGAACTTGATCTTCACTTCTGCGTTGACCGCAATGATGTACATGGCTGCGAACGGTGTCGCTGCGGGATCACTGACTGTGGGTGACTTGGTCCTTATCAACCAGTTGGTCTTTCAACTTAGTGTTCCTTTGAACTTTTTGGGTTCAGTATATCGTGAACTCAAGCAGAGTTTGCTTGACATGGAGACATTATTCACATTGCAAAAGAACCAAGTTCTGATCCAGTCCAAGCCAAATGCACCACCTTTGATCTTGACCAAGGGTGAGATCAAATTCGAGAATGTCTCTTTTGGCTACCATCCCGATCGTCCAATCTTGAATAATGCCTCTTTCGTCATTCCTGGGGGCGAGAAGGTTGCCATTGTTGGCCCAAGTGGTAGTGGGAAATCTACAATCTTGAGGCTAGTGTTCAGATTCTACGATATCCAGTCTGGCCGGATCCTGATTGATGGCCAGGACATAAGGGATGTGGATTTGGACTCCCTGAGAAGAGCCATTGGTGTCGTCCCGCAAGACACACCACTTTTCAACGAGACCATCCTCGACAATGTGAGATATGGTCGCTTAGATGCCTCTGACGAGGAGGTGTTACAAGTCATCTCCGAGGCCAAATTGGATAAATTGATCAAGGACCTGCCCGAAGGATTGAACACCATTGTTGGTGAACGTGGTATGATGATATCCGGTGGTGAGAAGCAGAGACTGGCTATCGCCAGACTGCTGTTGAAGAAAGCACCAATTTCCTTCTTTGATGAGGCCACATCTGCACTGGATACCCACACTGAACAGTCATTGCTAAAGACGATCAGATCTATCTTCAAAGAAACTGAAAACACCAACATTTCCATCGCCCATAGATTGAGAACTGTTGCTGATGCGGACAAGATCATCGTGCTGGATAAAGGCAGCGTCAAAGAGGAAGGTGATCACCAATCGCTGCTGAAGAAGGAAGGATCACTATATGCCGAGTTGTGGAACATCCAAGAGAATTTGGACCTGGACGAAGAGTTGAGGGAACTCGATGAGAAAAAAGAGAAGGAGATTGAGAAAAGATAAGAAGGAAAAATAGTACAAACACTACAGTTTATAAATAACGTTAACTATGATTAATATTCTTGACCTTTTTCTGTAAAGGTTCTTACCTAGCCCAGTGTAGTCCCGTCATGTGTAAATAGTACATGAGTGGCCCTATCGTAAAGTTACAAAGTTACTGAAAGCTTAGTCAGCGCGGAAAAAGAAGATAATGGAGATAGTCAACTTTTGGATTTCTAATCCATCATCACTTTGTAACCATCGAACACATAGCACGAAGATGACGGTAGTTTCCCCTGAAGCTGTCCCTGTGGATGCTGCTTTTGATAACATGAACCTGAAAGAACCAGAGCCAGAACACTGTCCTGGTCCTGAGTCCGATAATGCTGGTAAAGGTGATGCCTGTGCCGGTTGTGCTAATCAAGAGATCTGTGAAGCGCTTCCCAAAGGTCCAGACCCAGACATACCCTTAATCAACAAAAGGCTAGCTAACATTGATCACAAAATTCTTGTGTTGTCAGGGAAAGGTGGTGTAGGGAAGTCCACGTTTACGTCGATGCTCTCTTGGGCTCTTGCTGCAGATCCTGACTTGGAAGTTGGTGCTATGGACTTGGACATCTGTGGACCATCGCTGCCCAAGATGCTTGGAGCAGCAGGCGAGAGCATACACAGCTCGAATGCTGGATGGACACCAGTGTACGTAAATGATAATTTGGGAATGATGTCGATTGCATTCATGCTGCCCAAGGCTGACTCCGCAATCATTTGGAGAGGTGCGAAGAAGAATGGACTTATTAAGCAATTTTTGAAAGATGTGGACTGGGGTCGTTTGGATTATCTGATCATTGATACGCCTCCAGGTACATCTGATGAGCATATTTCAGTGAATACCTACTTGAAAGAGTCCGGGATTGATGGAGCATTAATTGTGACCACGCCACAAGAAGTGGCCTTGCTGGATGTACGGAAGGAGATTGATTTCTGCAAGAAGGCAGGGATCAAGGTTCTGGGGCTCGTCGAGAATATGTCGGGGTTTGTCTGTCCTGGCTGCAAGGGAGAATCGCAGATATTCAAGCCAACTACAGGCGGTGGAAAGAAACTTGCTGAAGAGTTTGGAATTCCATTCTTAGGATCTGTACCCTTAGATCCAAGAATTGGGAAGGCTTGTGACACTGGTGAGAGTTTCTTGGATCTTTATCCTGACTCCCCAGCATCCACTGCTATCCTAAACGTTGTTGACACATTGATTGACTCTCTTGAGTAAAACTTATGCCTCTATGATATATTTTATTTTATATATCATCATATTGACTGGCCTCTCGAAGTACTCCCTTATCATAATATACTTCATTCTTCACAGAGCGCAACGCATCTCGCACTATCATAACTGCTAACCTAAAATGGTCTCCTTGTGATAGATTTGCTTGTGTGCGGAGACGACTCCACACCTTTGTTCTCTAAAACGAGAATTGCTTTCGCCGCATGCTTTGTGCGTTTCCTTTAATCGGTAAGCTATAGATCTATATTATAAAGTATAACGTGGTCAAAGCAAGGATGATGGAGAGTGTTAAAGGCCAAAAGTGAAAACCTAGAATTGATGGCGAAGACTTGTCCAAATATTAACGCTATCAAACCCAGCCTTCTGAATATCATTTGAAATCAGACAGCAGCTGGTAGCAGTTGACTTTGAAGCAGAAAGTCTAAGGAACATAAGGTTTTGGGGCTAAATGGTTCTGCGATCTTCTCACAGTCATCTGTAGTACTTACAAAGCTATTAATTTGGTAAGGGACTATGCCCTTCGAAGATAAGATTGAACTGCGATCTCGCATCAAAAAATACTCATGCAAGACCATTGCCAAATACTAACACGGGTCCTCAGTGGTAGGGAGTGTCCCACCCACAACTGTACTAGTTGAGAAAATGTGTGAAAACTGAGCTGGTAGGCCCTACATCAGAATTTGGTATATAAACTGCCTCAGAATGAGCATTAAACCTTTCGAGGCGAATGACAAGAAAAGCCAATCAAGCCAGAATATGCGTTACAATGCTCGCATGGCTTCGGAGCTAACTTGACAACTTTAGTGTGCACCTCAGATGATCAAGGTGGTCAAACACTATACTGTCAATTCTTCAAGCTCCGTCATGAGCACCATGAACACGCTAATTCACTCGATCCATTCATCTGCTACATTTGGCTGCTATACTCTGAATCTTATAGCAAGCGTGTTTCAGAGCTTAGTAGTACTAATCTTATTTACCATATTGGAAACAAAAACAGTTTATTCTTTATTGTACAACCGAACTCCCTTTTAAATACCGGTCAATATCTGCTTGAAATACTCAACTGCAAAGTCTTTCGCGAAGTATGGTGCATCACCACCCAACGGCAACTTGAGCAGTTTCTGCTTGTCCAATTCAAGAAATGACTGACCCTCCGATCGAGATAACTCAACCAAACTCTGAGCCACCTTCTTGGACATTAGCCTCACTGCAACAGTAACTTTGAAATTGCTTTGCTTAACAAATGGAAGGTTCTCCACAAGATATCTCAAAGAACTCTCAGTCTTAAGCTTCAAAGACTGGATATAATTTTTGTAAACTGCAACACCAATGTTCCAGTCCTTAATGACGCTGTGCTGTTCTGGGAATCTGCCGATAAACTCCTCAAGAATCTTCAGCTTTGGCCCATTGTTGATCACAGCAGCAGGAGCAACCTTGTCAACAATAGTCTTATGGGCTTCGATGTAGTTCTCAGCGTCCAGGAGGTATGAGGCTTCTTGCCAGATATCGCCAGCAAATTTAAAATGTAGGGCTTTGGCCTCAATGAGAAGCTTAGGTGGAACTTGGAGCACGGTAGACAAATTATCAATCAGTCCGTTAATTTCACTAAACTTCTCAATGTTGACTGCAATCAACTTCGAAATAGAGGCATTCACTTCCTCATCGTTCTCCAAATGTGATAAGATGAACACAGCCTCCTCGTACAAATTGCTCGAAATCAGCTGCTCAGCGTAAAGTGAGGTCAAGCTGTCCCCGGCAGAAATATTGGCATCACGGTTACCAAAGGACAATTGTTTAGTGGATCTGATCAATATATCGTAAAGATACCACTTCAAACTGATATCAAACTTGTTTTCATCGGTCAAGGATGAGAAGATCTCAGTCACATTGTATGTTCCGCTTTGCTTAGTCACGAACAGCTTCAACAGACTCAACTGGGAATCATCATCTCTTGGGATATCTGACGAAGCCTCAGAGTCAATAAATATTGTCAGCAGGCTACACAATGACTCATTCAAATCTCCATATGACAATAATAGACTCAATTTAGCCTTCCAAGATAAGCCATCAATCACCTTGTCGTTTAAGGAGTCACCTCTTAAGAGGTAATAAATTTTCAGCAGACTTGTTGGAATAGTGTGCAATATAGAGTTTTTCTCCCAGTATTCAATCTGTTTGCCAGCACTGTACTTCACATCACCATCATTCGAACCCAACAAAGTCACCAGGACAGACAAATGTGGGTTCTTCGACTTGATAGCCGAAGCAGCAGCTTCAGAAATATTATTCATAGCCAATGCTAAGAAAATCTGCTCAAACACATCGTTGCAAGCTCTGATTTTCTCCTGAATCTCGTCTCTGATCTCAGTCTTGATCCAACCAAGGAGGCCCTCGCGGTGTTTGATATCAAGGACACGCACAGAGACATCGGTCTTCTTGATGTCATGGATCTCGGTTGGAACATCTTGGGCATCAAATATCACAGATGCTAGCTTCCAAACTGACGAAACTCTAAGCTCAGGATGGCTTTCAAAAATACTGGCAACAAACTTGAAATCTAGTTTTGGGTTGGGCGTGACGAAAGGAAACTTGTTCTTTCTGTGTATGATTTTGGATTGTTTAATGTGCTCTTTGTAAATAGTTCTGATGAACGATCCATCCTGAGCGTCAAACAGGCCTATGTGTGACTTTGTGCCTGATGATGGGGTGGATACTGGGCTTGAAATGACAAGACCATTTTCTGAGGAATAGTTGAAGGAAGTGTAGTCCTCAACTGTGTATATCTTTTCAACTGTCTTCACGGGCTTAACTTGAGTTGAGTTGCCAAAGAGCAGCTTTTCAACTTCAGTAGCTGAGAACCCCCTAGAGAATGGAGCATCATACCTAGTGGTTGCCCTGACGTAATCATCGGAAAAGGCTGACTGAGTTCCAGAACAAAGTTCAAGTTGTTTTTCCCAATCATCAGCCACTGCGAAATTCTGCTCAGTTCCCAAGTATTCAAAGTCCTTCTCTTCGACATCTACTGGCTCAAACTGCTTTTCACGGTACCCAGCCAGGTCATCCTCGTCATATTCATCCTCGTCAGCCAAGATCGAACCCTCACGATCAAATGAAGGCGCCTCCTCGGCATCCGAAACAGGTGCAGACACATCGTCATCGTCATTGTCCAAAATATTGGACTCTGTCTTGAAAAATGCAAAGGACACATCCTCTTCCTCACCAATGTCCTCGTTGTCATTGTTATTATGCAAAATAAAACTCCCTGGCATAACAAAGCTATTCTCCACATCAAATGCCTTATCCTGTCTCCTCTTTCTGAACACAAAGGTATCCTCTGAAGAGTTTCTTGGTTTAACTCTCTTCGTGGGAATAGTGGATGACACCGTGAATGGTGCCTTGGTAGAGGTTACTCTAGCTGAGGAATTACTAGCTCGGAAACGCTCATCATCCTGATTATTCGCGGTTGGCTTAGTTGTAGAAGGCTCAACAATGACAACGTCTTCATCAACTAAGCCCCATATGCTGAAATGTTCAACTTTGAAAGTCCAGGAGCCATTGATAGGATCATATGTGACAAACTCCATATCATTAAGTTGCTTCAATTTCTTTACAAACAATCTCAACTCGTTATCATTGGCTGAAAGGTTATTCAGTCTCTTCTTTCCTGACTTCATGATTGGGAAAACCTTCTCTAATGTTATAGTGGCAGGTACATTCAAACCAGTACCCAATGGAACACTCCCATTAGGATAAACCTCAACTGTTTTATTTTTGTTAAACCTAACAATGTTTCCAAACAGGTACCCTGGCAAGTCTGACCAAAACGCAATCAAATCAACAGGAAGATCAAACTGAATGGTACCATAACCCTTTCTCCCAATGGCAAAGTCAGGGATTTCAGAGAGTTGTCTCAGAGAGAGAGATGTCAGCTGTTCAATTGATGGAGAACACCAGTAATCACACTCCTTCGATTCCTTTGAAGGTTCCTCTTCCTTTCTTTCAGTCTCATCCGACTCCTCATGAGCAACGTCTTTAGTATCGTTCGTTTTCAACTGAGGTTCAGATGTACCGTTGCTTTGAATGTGTTCCGATGCGGAGTCAACCTTCACTGCCTCAACAGCATCGTTCTCACTACCCAAAATTCTAACTTTTTGAACACCACCAGACTCACCAAAGATCTTTAATCTTCTTGCCTCTGTCCTACTTGGATCAACCTTCAGTTTCAAGAAGTCACTAGTGCTGGCACCACCTGCAGGTCCCCTTCTATTGGCAGATGTTCGGGAGGAACCGAATGTTCTAAAGGTTCTCTTGGAGATAGGGTTAGCACCCACGCTTGACTTCTCAGCTCCTAAAGCACGTTGGACGAAATCCTTCTTTGGGGAAAACAATCCCTCAGCGTTAAACTCGTTGTCATTTTTCAAGTTGTTGAATCTGGTTGAAAACCTCTCTAGTAGAGAAGATCTGGCATATACCAGTGGACCGGCTGGAGTACTTGTGGATGAGAAACTTCTCTTTCTAGTATTTGAAGAATGATCCACATTATTATGTGTCTTGTCAGAATAATCAGTCAATGACTTTGGCAGATCCCTGACATTGTATTGCTTCGTTGGAGGAGTCCCCAATGCATTGTTGTTGTTCCCACCTAGTAGCGAATTCTGGGTAGAGTTACCAAAGAGACTACCAGATGGTTGCTGAGCTGTAGCTGAGTTGCTAAACAATGAAGGTCTAGCAGCGGTACTGTTATTGCCAAAAAGTCCACGTGTGGCGGACGTCTGTGTGTTTCCTGCATTACCAAAGAGACCCCCAGTTGGCTTAGGAGCAGTGTTGCCAAATAGACCAGCGGATGTGGATGAAGGAGCGGCAGAGTTGCCAAAGAGGTTATTGGTTGGTGGTGTTGTTGTAACAGGTTTAGCACCAAACATTCCACCAGAATTTGCAGTGGTGTTGTTGCTGTTCGTGGTACCATTTCCAAATAAACCTCCTGAAGTTGGAGTGCTGGTGGCAGTATTCGATGATCCAAACAAGCCACCAGTAGCAGGATTTGATGAATTACTACTGCCGAAGAGCCCACCACCAGTGTTGTTAGTTTGTGTGCTGCTGCCAAAAAGACCTCCACTTGAGCTGCTATTAGCTTGAGCATTGTTGTTGTTACCAAACATCCCACCAGTGGAAGAGGATGTAGAGTTGCTGTTAGTTGTATTCGTGTTTCCAAACAAGCCACCAGGTTGCGGTGCAGTATTATTGTTTGAATTACCAAACAGTCCAGCACCAGTTGCAGAGCGCTTACCGCCGAAAAGGCCACCACTTGTACTGTTGTTGTTATTCGTCGTGCTGTTGGTGGAAAACGCATTCGCAGATCCGAATCCGGATCCCGAGCTATTGTTGAACATTGCCTTCAATTGAAGTGCTCTTGTGCTTGATTCTTCAATGATTCAGCTAGAGCACAGTTGTACTTGAGAACAAGGATCTTCAAAGAAAATTCACGAGTTAGTGAAGGATTTGATTAGGGATCGATCAAAAGGTAAACAAAACTTTTTTGGCTTTTTTCCATAAGGATAGAAATCCGAGGTACTATGAGAAAATAACCGAGGGTATCGGCATCCATACTTTGAGGGAAGACAGAGAAAATAAGATCAACACAATGTGTTCCTGATATCATTCAGTAGCCTTTCAACATCTTGGATATTAATTACCTCAAACGCTTCACCGCCACGTGGTTTTGGGGCCCGTTTAGCGTCAATCTAACTCCTACTGGTTATGACCTTTCCTATTTTGGCCGATGAGGTTACCCGGATTTTAAGTGTTTTTTCTTTTTGTCAAAATTTTTTCTACATTAACAAATTGCTTAAATACCAAAAGCCCAAACAAACAAACCTCGGGCAAAGTCTAAGCCAAAATGGATATCTCCAAGCCAGTCGGTTCTGAGATTGCCTCCGTTGACTTTGGTGTGCTCACCACCACAGAGATTAGAAAGCTCTCTGCTAAGCAGGTGACTAATCCGACTGTCTTTGACAACTTGGGTCATCCAATCTCTGGTGGTTTGTATGACCTGGCTCTTGGTGCCTTTCTTAGAAACCTATGTGCCACATGTGGTTTGGATGACAAGTTCTGTCCAGGTCACCAAGGGCACATTGAACTGCCTATCCCTGTCTATAACCCATTGTTTTTCAACCAGCTTTACACTTTCTTGAGATCCACATGTCTTTTCTGTCACAGATTCAAGTTGAACACTCTTGAGACACACCGTTACACAATGAAGCTGAAGCTTATCCAGTACGGTCTTCTTGCTGAATCTATTGATTTTGACAATATTACCACCAATGGTGTTGTCAACATTGACGACAATGATGAAGATGAGGAGAATGGCTTCTCCAAGAAGGGTGATCCATCACTCGAACGTGAGTTGACTCAAAAGAGAGAGGAATTTGTTAATACTGCGATTGCTAAGGCCTTGAGTGAGGGCAGAACTAGTGAACACGGTATCCAGACTGCCTCTGTGAACGAAGAGCGTAAGGTCTTGACCCACGAACTTTACAAGAAGATGCTTATGAGACCGAAGTGTGACAATTGTAAGATGCACTCTCCAAAGTTCAGAAAAGATGGATTTTCTAAGATCTTTGAGCAGCCATTGACCCAGAAGCAGTTGATCAACAACAGATTGAGAGGTGTTTCCCGTCCAGACAAGTCCGATGAGAATACTGATTACTCGGACCCATCTAAGCAGAACACAGGCTCAAAGTATGTACTCAGTACCGAAGTCAGAAACATTCTTCGTGCCGTTTTCAGATCAGAAAAGGAAGTCATTCATTACCTTTTCCACACTAGACCTCTGTCTACTGACAAGGTGAACTCTGACATGTTCTTTTTCCAAACTGTTGTGGTCCCACCGACTAGATTTAGATTGCCCTCAAAGCTAGGTGAGGAGACCCATGAGAACTCGCAAAATGAGCTATTGTCCAAAATTTTGACCACCTCTCTTCTCATTAGAGACTTGAATGAGCAAATCTCCAATGTTGAGAAGGACAAGATGACTGTTGAAGACAAGAAAATGACCTTTAACAGACTGATGAACGCTTTCGTCACTTTGCAAAATGATGTGAATGGCTTTATTGATTCCACCAAGAACCAGAACAATAATGCCTCAAGAACTCCAACTCCTGGTATCAAACAAGCCTTGGAGAAGAAAGAGGGTCTTTTCAGAAAGCACATGATGGGTAAGCGTGTGAACTATGCTGCTCGTTCTGTCATTTCACCAGATCCAAATATTGAGACCAACCAAATCGGTGTTCCCCCTGTATTTGCCAAAAAGCTAACTTATCCTGAACCTGTTACTGCTCACAATGCTGCTGAGTTGCGTCAAGCAGTGATCAACGGTCCAGAAAAGTGGCCAGGTGCCATCCAGATTCAAAATGAGGATGGTTCATTGGTTTCTTTGATCGGTATGACTCTTGACCAAAGAAAAGCACTTGCCAACCAGCTCTTGACTCCAACTGGTAACACATCCCATGTTTTGAACAAAAAAGTTTATCGTCATATCAAGAACAATGATGTTGTGTTAATGAACCGTCAGCCAACTCTGCATAAAGCTTCTATGATGGGTCACAAAGTGAAGGTTTTGCCAGGTGAAAAGACTTTAAGATTGCACTATGCCAACACCAATGCCTATAATGCTGATTTCGACGGTGATGAGATGAATATGCATTTCCCCCAGAATGAGAATGCTAAGTCTGAAGCTTTGAACTTGGCCAACACTGACTCACAATATCTGACCCCAACGTCTGGTACACCGTTGAGAGGTTTGATTCAGGATCACATTTCCGCCGGTGTCTGGATCACGAACAAGGACTCTTTCTTTACCAGAGAAGAATACCAGCAATACGTCTACGGTTGCGTCCGCCCAGAGGATGGACATGCTACCAGAACTAAACTGGTCACTGTTCTCCCAGCAATCATTAAGCCAGTACCATTGTGGACTGGTAAGCAAATCATTACCACTGTCCTGTTAAATATCACCCCAGCTGATATGCCAGGTATCAATTTACTGTCCAAGAACAAGATCAAGAATGATTACTGGGGTAAAGGCTCTATGGAGAATGAAGTTTTGTTCAGAAAGGGTGAGTTACTATGTGGTATCTTGGATAAGTCCCAATATGGTGCCTCTCAGTACGGTATCGTTCACTCCTTGCATGAAGTATATGGTCCAAGTGTTGCTGGTAAGTCCTTGTCTGTCCTGGGCAGACTGTTTACCAACTACATACAGAACACTTCTTTTACATGCGGTATGGATGACCTGCGTTTGACTGACGAAGGTAACAAATGGAGATCTGAGATTCTGTTAACTTCCGTTGATGTTGGTCGTCTGGCTGCTGCAGAAGTTACCAACTTGGACAAGAACACCAAGGTGGATGATCCAGAATTATTGAAGCGTCTGGAAGAGGTGTACCGTAACGATAACAAATCTGGAATTCTGGATGCAGTCACCCAATCCAAGGTCAATACCATTACTTCTCAAGTTGTGGCGAAGTGTGTACCAGACGGTACCATGAAGAGATTTCCATACAACTCTATGCAAGCAATGGCCCTGTCTGGTGCCAAGGGGTCCAACGTTAATGTCTCCCAGATTATGTGTTTGCTGGGCCAACAGGCTCTGGAAGGTAGACGTGTGCCTGTCATGGTTAGTGGTAAGACATTACCATCTTTCAAGGCGTACGAGACAGATGCGAGAGCTGGTGGTTACATCAAAGGTCGTTTCTACTCTGGCATTAGACCGCAAGAGTACTACTTCCATTGTATGGCTGGTCGTGAAGGTTTGATTGATACTGCCGTCAAGACTTCGAGATCTGGTTACTTGCAACGTTGTCTAACCAAGCAACTGGAAGGTGTGCACATTTCTTACGATAACTCTGTCAGGGATGGTGATGGTTCTTTGATTCAGTTCTTGTACGGTGGTGATGCTGTTGATGTTACTAAGGAATCACACATGAACCAATTCAAGTTTTGCTTGGACAACTATGATGCCATGTTACAGAAGTACGACCCAACCTCTTTGGTGAACCACTTGGATACCGAGACAGCTGTAAAGTACACCAAGAAGGTGAAGAAGAACTTGAAGAAGTCTAAGGGCTTGCCACACTATGCCCAGTCCACCAAATACGACCCAGCATTGTCCATTTACAACCCATCTAAATATCTAGGCTCTGTCTCTGAGAAGTTTGAGTCCAAGTTGGATGAGTTTGTTGAGAGCAACAAGTCTCTATTTGAGAAAAGTAATGTTAATGACAAAAAGTTCCGTGTTTTGATGCAATTGAAGTACATGCGCTCTTTGATCAACCCAGGTGAGTCTGTCGGTATCATTGCCTCCCAATCCATTGGTGAACCGTCCACTCAAATGACGCTGAACACTTTCCACTTTGCAGGACACGGTGCTGCTAACGTCACTCTGGGTATTCCTCGTATGAGAGAAATCATTATGACTGCTTCTGCCTCTATCAAGACCCCACAGATGACCTTGCCAATCAAGGATGACGTCTCTGATGAGCAAGCCGACGCCTTCTGTCGTTCTGTCGCTAAGGTCGTGTTGTCTGAGTTGGTTGATCACGTTACTGTCACAGAGACATCTGCTGATGCTGCTCAGAACCGTGGCAAGACTTACGATATTGATTTCCAATTTTTTGATTCTGAGGAGTACCACGATGAATACGACGTTTCTAAGGAGCAACTTGAACAAGTGTTTGTCACTAAGTTCTTGAGAGTCTTGGAAGGCCAAATCACCAAGGAATTGAGAAAGCAAAAGAAGGGTAGAAATGAGTACTTGCCCGAAGTAGGTAAGGCTGTTCCACAATCCCAAACTGATACTGCAGTGGCTTCTCGTTCCAATGAGGACAATAGTGCTGAGGAGGACAAGGAGTCTTCGAAGGGTAACCAGGCCGTTTCTTACGATGAACCAGATGAAGATGAGCTCGAAACTATGAGAAAGGCTGAGGCCTCTTCAGATGACGATGAGATGCTTGACTCTGACAGAGAAGTTGACTCTGATTCTGACCGAGAAGAAGACGATGCACCAATTAACTCAGAGCTCTCAAAGGCTGCCAGAGACCGTCAATCCGGTGTCATTGGTTCACACAACATGATCACCAAGTTCAACTTTGATGACAAGGATGGTAAATGGTGTAACTTCAGATTGGAGTTGGCTCCCGAAACCCAGAAGTTGCTGATGGTGAACATTGTCGAAGATGTATGCCGCAAAGTTGTTGTGAAAGAAGTCCCTAGAATTGGCCGTTGTTTGCATCCACAGCCGGAGAATGGTAAACGTGTATTGACTACCGAGGGTGTCAACTTCCAAGCCATGTGGGACCAAGATGACTTCATTGACTTGAATGGTATCACCTCGAACGATGTCGCTGCTGTGTTGAAGGTGTATGGTGTTGAGGCTGCCAGACAGACCGTTGTTAACGAAATCCAGAACGTTTTCGGTCGTTATGCGATCACTGTGTCCAGTCGTCACTTGGACTTAATTGGTGATTACATGACTAGAGAGGGTTCTTATCTTGCTTTCAATCGTCAAGGTATTGACTCATCCACCTCCTCTTTCATGAAGATGTCGTACGAGACCACCTTGCAATTTTTGACCAAGGCTGTTTTAGATAACGACCGAGAAAAGTTGGAGTCTCCATCTGCCCGTATTGTTATGGGTAAGCTTTCCGGTGTTGGTACCGGTAGCTTTGACCTACTGGCTAAGATGCCAGCCAATGCTTAGTGTGGTTGCGCCGCCGCGTATCTGGATTTCTGTTACTTTTTGGTTGGGTTTTACATTGGGTTAAGTTTTTAAAAGTTTCTGTACATTAGAACATAGTATAGCAAAAACGTGCATATATAGAGAAGTTTTGTGAAGAGAATTCTTGTAGTTTTAGGTAATAAAGGTTTGATTTATATAATACACTACCTCTTTTTCTTGGGAACAGGCTCATCGTCATCCACTAATTCTTCAATCTCCTCCTCAAGTGACGGAGTAGCAGCAGCCTTTCTAGCCCTTTTTTTAGAAGAAGTAAATGAAGAAGAGTCAAACTCCTTGGTCACACATGCCAACAATGTGATACATCTTCTTTGCAACTCTAATGGTGTTCTTGATTGCAAAAAAAAATCAAACCTGAAAAGAGGCGAGGAGCGAATACTGTCTCTGATTCTATCATACAAATCTGGTCTGTCCAACCCGAATCTATAAAGCTGGACAATCAAGTATCTATCCTCCTCTTCAGAATAGATTCTCTTATTAGCAGAACCAGGTGGATACTTAAGTGCAAGATCTTGCAATGGGTTAGTGTATTGTGAAATCTTAGATCTCAAGGCCTCCTTCTGCAACTTGGCCTTTCTTATCTTTTCCTCGCCTTGCTCAATAGTGGCAATATTTCTCTCATACCCATCAATCAACTTATAGTTTGTCCAGAACGCTTTGGCATAGTCTCTGATCTCCTCAACAGTCTTATCAGGAAAGTCGGTTGCAATCAAACCTATAGAGTTACGACCGTAACGGGCACAAGATTGGATAAAAGCCTGGAAGTCCTTTCTATTCCAATTAGAATATCCTTGCTCAAGTAATTCCGACTTCTCTTTCTCTTCCTCCTCGGTCAATGGCTCGGCATTGTTGATCTCTAATTGAGCAAGTTGTTGCTCGGCCTCTCTCTGTGCAAGGTCATGGTTAGAGCCAGCTGTCAGCGGGACCTTGTACAGCACAGTCTTCCTAAAGTATGCCAACTCCTTATCCATCAATAATTGCAGTCTCGCAGGGTGGAACTGATGATCATAGATGTTTGGCTGCTTTGGTGCACGAGGGGCCCTCTTATCACCAGCTGTTCTGCCGCCCGTTTGAAGCACATCCTTGTAATACATGTCAATTGAGTAGTTCTCCTTACGTTCTCTCTTAGATGGATTGATCCACGTGGATACATTCAACTTCGTTCCCGAGTTCTTTTTCTTGAAGTCAGTACCATTCCACTCATAGGCGGAGTCGGAGGTAAACTTCTGCAAATCATCAAGACCAAGCTGCTCGTATCTGCTAGCCAACTCTTGTGTCTTTGCACCAGAAGTGGCAAGAAGGGCATCAAGATCAAATTCATCATCGCCTTCACTGTCAGCGCCGTCACCAGATTTGGTAGTTGGTTCTTTGAAGATCTCCTGTGCGCCATGTTGAATCATGTTCAAAAGATCATCCTTGGAGTTGTTAAGGTTGGCTGGTGCATTACGCCCTTGCTGAATAACTAGCTGGTCCAGTCTCAGTTTCTGTGTGGCCCTCTCCAGCACCTTCTCCTCAATCGCATTGTCAGTGACAAATCTAAACACCTTAACCTGCTTCGTCTGGCCAATTCTGTGAGCTCTGTCCATGGCTTGAAGGTCAGCCTGTGGGTTCCAGTCGGAGTCATAAAGAATGACAATATCAGCACTGGTCAAGTTGATACCCAACCCACCAGCTCTTGTGGTCAACAGAAACACAAACTTTTCAGAGTCAGGCTTATTGTACTCATCAATGGCACTGATTCTATCAGCGTGGTCAGTCTGACCATCAATACGGCAATACTGGTAGTCTCTAAAGACACAGTAATCTTCCAGGATGTCCAACATTCTAGACATTTGACTGAAGACCAACACTCTGGAACCTTCTTTTTTGAACTTCTTCAACAGCTTGTCAAACACCTCAAGCTTTTTGCAATTATAGACCAGATGTTCATCAGTGGTATATGGTGGGCCAGGCTCAGCGCCATCAAATAGGTAAGGATGGTTACAACATTTTCTCAGCTGCATAACAATGTTCAGTAATCTGGTCTTGGACTCGCGCTTTCCGTTTGCGCCATTGACAGCGTCAATGTCCTTCTCCAAGATGCTCTTATACCACTTCTTTTGCATCTCGGACATTCCCACATAGACATTCGTTTCAATCTTGGGCAACAGAGACTTCTCGACGTCGTTCTTGATACGGCGCAGCAAGAATGGTTTCAAAACCTTGTGGAGTTGTTCAACCACCTGTTCCTGTTTGGCGCTATCGTGTTCCTCTTTCGAAACTGAAGGATCAGGCGTGTTCTCGTTGGATGCCAAGAACCATTGGTCAAAAGTCTCAGAGTCAGAGAATACATCAGGCAAGATGAAGTTCAAGAGTGCCCAGAGTTCATGGAGGTTGTTCTGGAGTGGAGTACCAGTGATCAGCAATCTGTTTTTCGAATGCAGCACACGAATAATCTGTGACAGCAAAGACTCCTCATTTTTGATTCTGTGGGCCTCATCAATGACAATGTACTCCCAGTCGAATTTCTTAAACTGAGTCTTCTCACGAATGACAATCTCATATGAAGTGATACAAACGTCAAAATCACAGGTTAGCAAGCGATCTTTGATCAGCTGTGCCCTTTGATCCTTATCACCGTGCATAATAAAGGTGTTGACATCAGGGGTCCACTTGGCAAATTCTCTGGACCAATTGTCTAGAGTTGACTTAGGAACAATGATCAAGTGAGGACCTTGAATCTTTTTGATGTAACGCAGGTAGCCCAAAAAGGAGATAGTCTGCAACGTCTTACCCAGTCCCATTTCGTCAGCCAGAATACCAGAGATGTTCTTCTCATGCAAAGAAACCAGCCAGTTCAAACCAGCAATCTGATATGGTCTCAACTGGCCATGGACATAGCCTGGACTCTCAGTGAACTCAAAAAACTCCTCGCCATCGTCTTCCTCGTCCTTCAATAGTTCAGCATCCTCTTCTTTCTCTGTCTTACGTCTTCTGTTGTTCGTGGACTTGCTACCTTTGGCCATCTTCTTGGAATCAGCTTCAATCAAGTCCAGAACCTGTTTAAACTTAGGATCCTTCTCCGCCTTGGTGTTAATGAAGTGAGAAAACAAGCTAGTAAGTCCCAGGAGGTACTTGAATCTCTTTGCAGTATCTTCCACGCTGAACCGTGGCTTGTTTGGATCGACAAAGTATTTCTTCTGTTTATCTGAGAGCGACTCATATGGTACCTGGAAGTCTGGAGTTTCCTATTAGTGTTAGTATTAGGATCGGGAAAATAGATATGTCAAACTCACTCTCTCCGCCTCATCCACAGCCTGATTTGTGATGCTCATTGTAGTAATCAGTTCTACAACTTGCCAAAGGTTTGTGATTATTTTCGATCCGAAGGCGCGTTTAGTGTTATGGCACGCGCTTTTTTTAATGACTCTTGATGTTCGTATATCGCAAAACTACCAAATGCGGAAGTCAACGTATTACCCAATTTGGTCGAAATTTGAAAGGGTTGATTCTAAAGTATGTTATACAGACTACGAACTTGTAAAGTTCACTTCATGTGTTGATTGGTGATGTGCTTCCCAATGGCGATTTTTGGCTGTTAATATTCCACCATATCACTTACTGTATTGGGTTACCCGGCTGCTCCTCTTCTAGGATTCTGTCTAGTTCTCGATCCACCAACTTGGGCTTCTGAATGGTGGAGAATCTCTTCAATACAACACCATCTCTGCCTATCAGGAATTTCTCAAAGTTCCACTTAACACGTCTCGTACCAAGGAAACCAGCCTTATTACTCTTCAAATAGCGATATACATCATGCTGCCTCTTCCCATTCAAGGTGATTTTCTCCATTATCGGGAAAGTGGTGTTAAACTTCCCCTGACAACGATCTAGGGTCTCCTCCATCGATGAATATCGCTCCTGGAAAAACTGATTAGAAGGAAAGCCCAGAATCACAAACCCACGGTCCTTGTATTTTTGATAGATCTCCTCCAGCTCAGTCAATTGTGGTGAAAACCCACACTGGGTTGCAACATTGACGACTAGGACCAATTTACCTTTGAGCGAATCAAAGCAGACAGTGTTTCCCTCTGCATCTTTTGCCTCAAGATCGTAGAAGTTCTTTGAGGTATCTTCAGCATGGTCGTCTTCATCCTCAGAAAGCAAATCGTTTTCATGGATATTTACACTTGAAGCATTATCACTCATGTAGAGGGATTCCACCGTATTGAACTCTGGCAGTTTCTCGGCGCTCAACCCCTTGTGCAATTGAATTGCTGAGATGTCTGGAATTTCCGGGCTTGATTGTGGTGCAATAACTGTATGTTGGGAGGAAACACTCAATGACTTAACATCTCTATATATATTTGTCTCTATTGTATTTGCTTCGCTGACTTGTGAAACGATGGACGCGTGTCTCTTGGTCCCACCTGTTGGAATTGAGATAGCATCTGTTGTGCATAGACTGCTTGGATACGCCAATGACATTTCGAGCTTCACTGACAGTAACTGACATATTCTGCACACACGAAAGGTGAGGTGCCTAGTGCTACACTTTATAGCATTCCATGAGATTACAGATAACGGCTCGCATCGAGACCACCGCAAGACTGTTCCGAAAGGTCATCATCATTTCAAAAGCCGATGCGGGTTGCTGCAGGTGTTTTAACGAGCAGGATTTTCCGAATTTGAGGTACAACATGCTCTGCTCTGCCTTTACTCTTGAGCTACTGTTATCCTACAAGAATAGGGTATCTCATGTATCATTGGAGCGCTGAGTACAGGGTATGTTTTTTGGTGGGCCAGAGGTGTCCAACGAGAAAGCCAAATACAGCGGTTCACGCTTTTATACTATGTTGCTGGGAGATCTGCAGCACAGTGAAGATCTATGCATGTACCAAACAACACACACGCACATTCCTATGAAATCCAGATTCCTACTAGTGGAAGAGAGAAGCCGCCCCATCAGAATGAGAGGCTCGTACTTTATTTTGGTGCCTGATTCGTCATTGCAACAACATTGGGATCCAAAGCGTTGAGAAACTACAGAAAGATATGTATCAATCGCGCTCCTGATAGGTAAAAGTATGTGCATACGTAGAAGTTCATTATCGCCCTTTCATTCAGACATGAAACAGCCCGAGGCACAAAACACACAAACAAAACATGTAGATAAAATTAAAAACCCCAAGACACTCTAATGATCATATAATTCCACTCCAACCTTGACCTTCTCCGAACTCCCTTTGCTCAGCTTTCTAACCTTCTTCTGCAACGTCAAAATACGGGTTCTCACCGACGCTGACGTCTTCAGATCATCCTTCGATATCTGGACAATCACATCGAACGTTCTCTTCTCATCAGTGGTATTTGAAGCAATGGTGGATGTCGTGCCGTTAATGGACATATTACCCACTTCCGACGCAACATCATTTTGGGACTCAATCTTGAAGTTGAAGACACCATCTCTGATGTTCCCACCTGGGTGAACACCACAAATGACAAACATGAGTGTCCCAACATACTTACTCCACCAGACCAAGCGTCCCTTCCCACCCTCTTCGTCTCTCTTCACCAACTCAGCGAGTAAATCACGCTCTTTCTCCTCCCTAGGAGGCAAATCACCACCCCATCTCTCACAAAGTGCCAGACCAATAAGTGCACGGGTATGATGTGTAAGCCCATGCGAGCCAGCAATGATTCCTGTAGTGGCCACGTGTAAGGCTGCCGTCGGTTGGAGTTCCTTTGGGTATGACGCATGCACGAACGCGAGGTTGCAGAGTGCAGGGGCGATACGGTTATGAATCTCCGCAGGGACGTATGGTGCCGGTGGGAGCGCAGTTAGTAGGAGATTCAAATACTTAGAGGCCAATAGTGGCGCGTAGGGGCGTGATGCAATCAATAGGGGGTCCTCTGAACGCAAGGAGCGTGAAAGTGACGAGTAGAGAAGACCTTCACGGATCGAAGCTTCCGAGAAGTGGACAGTCTTGATGGTTGGGAAGTGGATACTGTGGAATGCAGCAGATATGAGTAAACCTGTAGCTGGCAGTTGTGTCCTTCTGCGTTCAGAAATCTTGAATGGGTTTGTCTGGCCTGAAGTCGTTGGCAACGAGTCTTTGAGGAAGAGGTAATTAGCAGTGTTTTGGAAATCCTTGAAAGAGCAGGAAAACCCATTTATGATTGTTGGAATTGGATAGTTCGGGATATCGCTCAGTAACAGATATCCCATCCCACGTAATCCACCTCCACAAGTGTAGAGGTCAAATCCACCTTGGTCCTCAGCCTGTTGGAGCAACTCAGGCGGAATCTGAATTGTTGCAATGGCCTGTTGGAAGGCTGACTGGATCTCATTGAACAAGGTCATTTTGTCCTCGAGCTTCATCCTTCTGGTCAGAGCAGCAGCACCATACGGCAATGAGACGGGGTTTGGGCACAGCTTAACCTCGCCGTCACTGACCATGATCCAGGACAACTGAACCGAGCCACCGCCAAGATCCATGAACAGCCCACTGAGTGAGTTGAAAGAAGAAGCCACGCCTAACGAACCCAACCGTCCCTCGGTCTCCTTGTCCAATAAAGTCACCTCCCAATGTGTTGCGTCATAAATCGCATCTCTAAACTCCTGCGAGTTGATCGCCTGGCGAGTTCCCTCTGTGGCAATGATCTGAACACTGGAGCTCAACACACCAAAGTCCTCACAGATAAGCTTAAACCGCTTCATGGCAGAGCAGACTTCGTGAATGATCTCTTGTGGAATGGGAATCTTGGTGCCGTTAGGACCGTACTGCGCGTCAATGAGGGAGATGCCAACCCTGTCCTTGAACACACAGGGCATGGTACGAGCGTGGTGGGCTGCCTTTGAGGAGATGGAAAAGCGGATCCCATTGGATCCGATATCGACAATGGCGGCAAGGGAGCGAGCCACGAGTGTCGTCTCGTCGTCTTCAGACATTGTGGATAAAGCTCTCTATTAGATGATCCGTGTGATCTGTGCGTGCGTGTGTGCGTGCGTGTCTGTGTATGCGGTTGCGGGTATTGAAAGATGCAGTAATCAACGTAAGTAATCACTGTGAGAAAGTGTGAACCGAGCTTGAGAGATTGACAGAGTGTTGTTTCGCGGCCGATTCTTTCAAAAAGATGGTTTTCTTCTGCCGCCGCGTTTCTTCTTGGTGGTGATTCAGAGATTTTATTGTTGATGGCGGAAGCGTTACCCGGAACCGTCTACTGTGGCCACCCACCTGGTACTCAAATACTCAAATGCTTAACTCAAATACCCCAACGACAGCCTTCAGTCTCCATAGGGCTGTCGAAAGTTAGCCCCGAGAAGGATTCAGGTCCCAGCTAGTTGGCTAATCAAAATTTCTGTCTAATGTGGACGGACACCTACGCTGTAGAGTCAGAAGGGTACTCATGCCTTGCATATAGAGGCATGTGGTCATTGGCTTGACTAAGAGGATATTTCTCAACCAGTTCTGGGTCCGTAAGCCAGTCAGTTACCATTGTTCGTATTAACATGCACTACTATTACTGGTGTGTCAGTTCGTGACCACAGCTGTTCGCCGCACTTACGTGGTCCAGCTATGGATGGAGGTCAGAATGTTGTAAAATAATACATGTTAATCGTCGGATGTAGTACGGCGTATGTCCTGTTAAGCATTCACTAGTAGTTCTCCATCAACTGAGTGGATATGTACTGGGGAAGATTGATTGCCATCCACCAAAAACAAACACAAAAACGAAAACAAAAACGAAACAAAAGCCAGGAATCAGCTCTCCAGGAGAGTTTAATCATTCACCCACCGTACCAAGACAACAGTATGACTCACTACGACCAGACGCAGCCCCAGCCACTCATTAACTGGTCCTCCTTGAGCATTAACCTCATACTGCCCTTCATCAACGGCCTCATGCTCGGATTTGGTGAGCTCGTGGCACATGAGCTAGGCTGGAGATGGCACTGGCTAGGCGCAAAATCCTACAGACCAGCTAGGGCCTGAGAGTGGTGAGACAGATAATTATGGGACTGGATATATACATAATGCCCTGAATTACAGACACAGAGACACGTTTGATTGTTGTAGAATGCTGGATTAAACTATATATGAGGGTGGGTGCACTTCAATGAGGACAGTGAATGGTTCACGCACAACTTTTATTGAAGATGCTCTAGCCTGTAATGCTCTCTGTTGTCCCGCCTTATCTCCCCTATATCTCACTAACAGTCCCATTGGCCTGGCTGAACAGTTCCTTATCTCCCGTAAACCGTCTTTCCCATCCACACTTACACCTCACAACCATGATCTCTTTGCCCTCAGTCATTCGCATGCGCACCTGGCGCATACTTCTCCTACACATCTTGCAGATTCCTCTTTTCACCAGTGGCGATATCTTGACTTGCGCTCTCTGAGCAATGGCCAGTGAGTTTGAGTTGAAGACTGCCTGTAAAGTCTCGTTGCCAGATTGGCGCTGTGATAGCTGAAGAAGATATGAAATGCGTAAGTGGATGTCCTTATTCGGCAGTTTGATCGCCGCTTTGGTATTCTTTTGGTTCTTTGGAGCCACTGTCTCTAGCATCATGTACAACTGCACCACTAATACCTGTTCGATAACAGGAGAGAAGAGTAAAAAAAACAGTCGGCTGGATACTGTGTGCTGACATAATCATTTTTGGTGGCGAAAACAAAACACATGAACAATATCTCTCCATCAACAACTTGACAAAACTACTAACTGATCATCCAATTGACCCCCGATCCGATACACGATGTCCGGCTACGATCGTGCACTATCTGTTTTCTCCCCAGACGGCCACGTCTTCCAGGTGGAATACGCCCTTGAGGCCGTAAAGCGTGGAACATGCGCGGTCGCCATCAAGGCTAAAGACACCATCATCCTCGCCTGTGAGCGCCGGTCCACTTTGAAGCTGCAGGATCCGAGAACAACCCCTTCCAAAATCACCAAGATCGACAAGCACTTGTACCTTGCCTTTGCCGGGCTGAGTGCGGACGCGCGTGTCCTGATTGACAAGGCCCGCCTTGAGGCCCAGTCACACAGATTGACACTGGAGGACCCTGTGTCAGTGGACTACTTGGCTCGCTTTATCGCGGGTGTACAACAGAAGTACACACAGAGTGGTGGTGTGAGACCGTTCGGGATCTCCACGTTGATTGTGGGCTTTGACGGCGATGAAGGGAAGGTGTACTTGACAGAGCCATCCGGAATCCATTCCAGTTGGAAAGCAGTGAGTATTGGCAGATCAAGCAAGACAGTGAGGGAGTTCTTGGAGAAGAACTATGAAGCTGGGCTGGATGAAGCTGCTGCTGTGAAGTTGACTGTGAGGGCATTGTTGGAGGTTGTCCAGTCTGGTGCTAAGAACATCGAACTCAGTGTGTTGAAGCAAGGCGGTGGTATCGAGAACTGGGACGCTGAGAAGCTGAGTACTGTGGTTGCTGAAGTTGAAGCAGAAGCTTCCAAATAGACAAAGTGAGTAGATCTAACTACGAGATATGTTGCAAAGGACCCCATCATGAAAATGTGGATCTATGTAATACTAAAGTAATCTTCAACCTCCATGCAGCGTACTCGTAAAACTCACTACATCGCCACTTTCTAACTCATAACTCTCCTCTCCTTCAAGTTCCCAGTCTGCATCGTTTATAAGCACCAGGATCCCTGCTCTCACTGTTCCCTCCTCGATGAAGACCTCAATGTCGTTCGGATCAGCAATAACCTTGGTCTTTATGTGTTCAATCAACTCCTTTATCGTGGATCCCTCAGGGAGATGAACTTTAAGTTCACGTGTCGGTGGCTCTGTAAGGATATGGAGACCACCGAGCAGCTCGATCTTCAATGATATCGTCATTCTGATGTATGTAATCTCTAGGCTCTATAAAGTTGTACGAAGTTGGATGGGATAAGAAAGTTTTTCTATCGCGATGTCTTTCTCTCACACTTAGCGCCACTCAACTCCACAAAAACTACACTAGAACACCAGAAAATGGCCAAGTTAGACTATGTGGACCCATACGTGTCACTGTTTACATCCACTGAGCTCCCAACACTACCAATCGCTCAAGTTGTTGCCCTTAAGGCGCAAATCGAGGGCAAACTAGACCAACTCACAAAGCATCTTGTTCAGGATCTCAAGAGCAACATGGATGCGAGTCTCCTTACAGGAGACGGCTTCCCTCGAGGCGACGACGTGGTTGACGTGCGGTACACCAGAGTGGCTATCATCAAACACAAGAACGATCTCAAGGACGTGATGGGCGTGCTGGCGAATCGACTGGATGAAATGTTCACTTCTACTGGAGGGGGAAGCAACAAAAGTGATGAAGATGTGAAGGAAACGATACAAGTGAGTGTTCCGTTTGCTCAGATCAATGATATCAGAGCTGACTCGGCCGCTCATGTTGCCGGACTCCTTACCAACGACAAGATTGTGTCATTTGGCTCAGTCAATGCGACAAACCATGACAATTTGAAAGCATTGAAAAGTGTAGCTGCGAGAGGAGGGCCCTTTGTTGTCCAGGTACTGAGGGATGACGAGATCGTGAAGTGTATTGTTAATGTCGGCAATGAAGGATTGGGAATGGGTGTTGTATTGGTTTGAGAATGTATGAAGGGGCTTTACAAACAAATAATGTAGTAGAAGTAGGATGACATATATATCTCCCTATCGACTATGAGTACTCTGTGACATCTAACAGCTTTGCCATAGTAAATAAGACATGTGTTAATTGTGGTGATTGGGCAATGATCTCAGGCCACAACTACAGTTATGGCATTTCTTCATGATCAAGACATATGGTGATATTCAGTCCAGTGCGGTCGGTACAGCTACCTGCCTGTCCAGTAGCCTGTCCTTTGTCTTGTATTGGAACTATGCTGAAACCTTTTCTCCTCCACTCTGTGTATCACACTGCAGCATACCTTCTTTTCGGTCGATCTGAGGACATGCCATTAATACCATCTTACTGATATAAAGATATCTGATAGGTCGCGTGAGTAGACCACAGTGACGCGACAGCATCCAGATATATTTATATCAAGGTTGATATACCAAGGTTGAAATATGACTCTTATTTCAACAGATGGAATACCAAAACAAGGTTACAAGCAATCGGAGTCAGAAAATGAAGAAGTCAATCAACTTCAGGAAGTCCAGTTTACGACAAGGTGCTAGCTTGCCCACCATAGACATTTCAATCAATTTTAATAGAACGTAAACAAGCTATTATAGCAACAATGGATGGGCGTGCATATCCAACTGATTATCTACTTGTAGAACCATGAAGCCTGAGCTAAAGCCAAAAGAATAACAGCTATGACTCTCACCTGTAGGGCAGCCCATCCCGGACCAAAAGAACACTACGAGGTCGCACCATCTTAAGTGTAACACGATTAAATCTCGCATGGCCCATGCATGCAGCTACAAAGTCTATGTAACATCGTCATCAAATATTTCAACTATCTTTTTACACAGCAGCATCGTGTGTGCTGGATGCCCACACGATCAAAGTGAAATATTTGTGATACATGTGAGCCCCAGCAGACCACTCGAAAGCAATATGATATGCAAAGTCACAAAATACTGGTACTGACCCAGTGTATCAGAATCAGCATCAACATCATTTCAATAGAATTATCTTCATGGGTTATCGCCTACATAGATATATCTAGGATCGAGTAATACACCACTACTAATAGTACCTCGAGGCTGTGGGACAGCATCTATATTAATTAGCTGCTTTTCTAATCAACAATCAGGACCAAATTTCTAGCAGCGTTCGTTTGTTCATCGCAACGATAATTCTCAGAAGATATCTAGGTCACTTCATTGTATGTCAGGCGTCAGTGCTATGGTTGGTGCCTATACCCCACACAATTGCAGAAAAAAACACCTCGGTCATAGACGATCATAGATCGATCCCTCTAGAAGGTGTGCAACTATCTAGTCTTTTTCTGAGATTGGCGTTTGTAGGTCACTCCGCATTCCGTGATTTTCCTATGCATAGCAATCAAAATGCTGCAAGTTTGACACAATTCAGACCTGTCAAGAATTTACAACTTCCCGGACCACCAGTACATACAAGGTGGTTATAGGTTATCTCCTCAGACTATTTATAGATCAATACTGACATATGTATATGATATAACTTCCATCTTTTGAAATCGGATCCGAATCTGAAGGATCGATACTTGGTTTAGGGCTTCATGTGTCATGTGACACATACAGCAATCATGATCTCACTTGCTATAAATTTGCCCCCAAATTCACATAACTATCCTCAAACCAACCAATAACCACCCAAAAATATCCAAAGATCCAAAATGCTAAGAAGAACAGTCCCAACTATCAGCTCTTTCGTGAAAAAGGCCCTGACTGCGCAGTACCGTACTGTCAGCACCACCACGCCAACATTCACAAAGTACAACACCTCTAGCGCAACGACAGCGCCGCAATCAATCGGCCATAAGCATGACGAAAAGGCCTTCAACGAATCACCATCGTTGCAAGACATGAAGGAGAATGACCTGTTTGAGGAAGAACTCATTAAAGGTGGGAGCACGGCCAAGGAGTTTGTCAATCATAACGTGGGCGAGTTTAAGGATCTCAAGGAGAAGGGAGAGCGTGTTCCTGAAGAGCAAGAGAGACCAGACGATTGGATGTGAGTGCATGAGTGCTTGAATTCCTGACTAATACTTTCGATATATATTACACTTTGTGGAACTATAGTATACTACGTAGTTATTGAAGGATCAAAACATTAAACTATCAACTGAAAAGATCAAACCATGGTTCCCAGCCACCACTCGTCACATAAGATCCTCGGGCCTTTCCTGCTCCTCCGGAATACGTTCGCCTTTCTCCTTCAATCCACCAAAACTCTTGCTATTTCTGTCAACATACTCTTTGCCATGGCCCTTCTCACTCGAAAACTGCTTCATGAAGGCTTCATTGTCCTGCATCTCCTCCCTAGTGGGGGACTTGTTGAACGTTTCTTCCTGCTTGACAGAGGAAGGCTCATGCGCAGGATTGCTGCTGTAGGTGCTGCTGGATGTGTAACGGTTGAATGATCTGTAGATCGATGGACGGATTGTGTTCTTGATTGTCATTTTCGAGTAAAGTCTTAGGGTGGCAAAGATAATAGAAGGAGAGGAAGAGAAAGATTCAGCTACTCAAATAGTCCCTGATAGGCCTTCAGGGTAAGCCTGATCCAGTGATGTCAATACGTCAGATCATTTCGCATTGACTTGCAGCTGGGGGGAAGCAAAGCAATAAAGTGAGTGACAGAGTATGTTTTCTTTTTCCATCATCACATAAGCGATTACCCCTTATCCATTACCCATTTACCATAGAAGGCATCACATAATCAATAGTCAATATTCAATATCTGTGTATTCACACCACTACTCCCAGTCATCGTCCTCCTCTTCATCGTTATTATCACCATCGTCGTCCACTGTTTTGTTGATCCTCTTCCCATTTTCCTTCTGGAAAGCCAACACTTTCACAAATTCCTCTCTCTTTATCCCTTCAATCAAGGCAAACACCTTCTCCTCCACATCGGATAACTCAACAGTGCCCTTAAACTCCACAAACTCCTTCAATGTCTTCAACCGTTCATACAGTTCAACGTACTTCTCCTTCAGTGACTCCAAGTCGCGTTCAACGACAACAACATCATCACTCTTTTCCGTAGATGTGGCACTCGCTGGAACCACCTCCTCCTCGTCTCCCTTCATCCTCTTCTTCTCCTCCTCCTTAGTCTCCTTGCTGACATTGAACAACAGCTGGCCATCTCCTTCATCAATATCCTCATCCATCAATTCTTGCTCCTCCGTGTCACCTCCTAAAAAGTCCCCGACTTTACTGAACACTCCCAATGCCTTCTTCTCCACCACTTCGAGCTCCTTGTCCAGTTCGTCAAGATAACCGCCCAGCTTATTAGTGTCCACAAACTGCTTTCCCTCTTGGACAACGCGCTCGGTGCCCTCTTTGACGGCAGACTGGATCCTGTTGGCATATTCCTGGGCAGTCGATGTATATTCTGACGAAGCCACCTTGTTGACCGTGGACTCGGTCGTCGCCTTCAGTTGAGAGAACCACGACGTCAACGACGATTCGATTGCCGCAATGATCTGAGGCGTCTCCTGTGTAGCGCCACTGTCCACTGGAGTCTGCTCCTGTTGCTGCTGTTCCTCTGTATCAGGCAATGGCACCTCCATTTTCCGTATTTAGTGGTACTACTTCTGCGATCGGTAAGAAGTTGCTTTGAAAATGCCAGTTGCCTGTGTGTGTTTTTTTTTCGTTACCCAAACATCAACACTTCAATTTCTACACACTACAAGTCTTGCACGACCGGGAGTCATCCAAACAACAGCGTTATGAGCAGCAACCATCTTGTCCCGCCGCTGCGCTACACCCAGCTCACGCCCACAATTCACCGCGGCTCCTACCCTCGCAAAGTCAACTTTCCTTTCCTTCAACGTCTCCGACTGCACACAATCGTCTCCTTGACGCCCACTCCACTGACGCTAGACTCCGATCCAGACCTCTTCGCCTTTGTGCAGTCTCAAGGAATCGCCGTTCTGCACTTCCCATTGGGCAAAGAACACAAGAAGAAGTTTGTCCATCCGGCAAATGACCGGACACTAGAAATTCTCATGGCCCTCATCACGAGCTCTAATTCGCCAGTCTATATCCACTGTCTGAATGGCGGTGCAGTCACGAGTCTGATAGTAGCTTGTCTCCGGAAGGTACAATTATGGAACACAGTGGCGATTTTCAGAGAGTTCACCACCTTCAGTGACGCGATGAGTTTGAAAGACAGAGCATACATCGAACAGTTCAGGGTCAGTTGGGTCGATTTGGACCGGAGAGGAGAGAATCGTTGGTTGTGGCAGGGAATCAGTTGGGATGTGGTAGTGAGGCACCCGACACTGAACCCATCAATGTGAACGAATACATCCTATAGAACTAATCCATCGTTCATTAGAGGGGAGAGTTGTAGGTGAATACGTACATATAGTGTTGTTACCCGGCCTGAGTACCCAAAACCGCGCCCAAAAAAGTCGGGGCTTGTTGTTCATTGCCATACAGTGGTACCAACAACATCAACAGACAGACCAATGGACCCGCCACACATTGCCATCAGGCCCCTCAACATCACTGATCTTCCACAGGTTATTGCTTTAGAAGAGCTGGGCTTTCCACCCAACGAACGCTGCTCAGAGGAAGGAATTCGGTACAGACTCACCCAATGCCCTGAGTTGTGCTCTGGTTTATTCTTGAGAGACTTCAGCGCAGCCACCCTGAATGCTACTGCTGGTGCTGACACTAACACCACAGACACGTCAACATCCTCGAGCACAGACAGTCAACAACAGCCACGACAACAACATGAGATTGTTGGCAATGGTGCCCGGGTGATTCGTGAGACACTAATTGGCCATGTTCTTGCCACCAAAGTGCCATCCCATTGGATCACAGAGGCTGGGATGTCGACGCACGAGGAGTCCTCCACCACTATTGGCGTGCACTCGCTCGTGATTCATCCACAGCACCAGAAGAAAAACCTCGCGACCCTTTTGATGAATGACTACATTCAGAAGTTGGCGACTGTTGGTGCAGCTGAGAGGTTGGTAATTATCGCCAAGGAGAAGCTGGTGCCGTTTTATGAGAGGCTGGGGTTTGTTAAGGTGCAGGCGAGTGAGTGTACGCATGGAGGGGAGGAGTGGATTGACATGGAGCGGGTGCTGGAGCATGACGTGGATGATTTGTAACGCCAACTTTTATGACGAATTACGCATTTTTTTTGTTAGAGGTACTGTGTCCGGTGTAGTGCCTTGAAGCGGCGTCCTATGCTATGAAATTGTGGCACAATATCAGGCACGGTAACCTGTAATATTTCTTGTACAAACATCTACAGACATCTTTCTGTCCGTGACAACGATAAAGACAGCTTAAGTAATAAGTCAAAGTCAAAGCTATAACATTACCTCAAACATCAACCTCATCGGAGGTTGTCCTTTGAAAACAGTTTTTATTCTATTTAACCCTACATTTGTGGTTAAATGTGGATTGAGCGAACTCCTACCAGCTAGCCTTCGCGCTGTATAGATACGATTTGAAAGAGAAACAATAGAACCTGTACACCCATGGAAACAATCTCCATACCATCACCATCATCATCACTTAGTCGACCACTACAGACCGAACAGAGTTGTGGTGGTTAAAGCTTGCCTAAAGCTTGCCTACTAGATCTTAGTATCGTAAAAAATCACGGTCCTATTGTCTCTATCGCTATGCTTGGTTTGATCTTTTGAATAAACACAAAGTCATAAAATGTTTCCCTTCTTCAGGAGGGAGGCACTAACGTATTAGTTTGATCTCTCTTTCAAACTGGAAAGATCTTGATCACCTCCCATTTTCTGTAGTAGTATCTGGAATGGTTGCAAGGTGCCCCAACCAGAGGAAAAATATCACCAACCATAATCAACTCCCAAATGCGCCGCGTCTAGAACACAACAAAACGACCAGTCCTCCATCTTCACCTCTCTCACTACACACATACAGATGCGCTCACGCCTACTGTTCTCATATCCATCACTGTCACTGACCCGCAGACTGTATGCAACACTTCCCAAGGACACTTCCATTTCGTACACCATCCTCTCACCAACCACGACCCTCCCACATCAGACCCTGCCCAAGGCCACTTTCCTCAAACTGCACAACCTGTACCCGCGAGACCTGCGCAAGATCGACACATCTGCCATTGATGCGATTCCTTCTTTGATCGTGCGAGATAAGGGATTCCTCGTGAACCTACTGCATGTGAAGGCGTTGGTCGAAAAGGAACGTGTGATTGTTTTTGACACAGGCGAAGAGATTGGTGGTAGACGGCTAGGAATGCTTGTATATGACCTCGAGAACAAGCTGAATCAGCCGAGTACCCACGTGGTGAATGCGCAGAATCACGCGGTAAATAATGGCCCCGGTAGCGTTGGTGGCGGCTATGTGGGCACGAGTTGGTCGCATTCATTTGAGCATCGGGTTCTGGAATCGATTCTGATCAATGTGATGGCGACCTTGGAGTCAGAGTTGCAGTTGCATAAAGAGTCATGTGGCCGGATTCTAGCACGGTTGGAGGATGAAATTGACAGGGATGAGTTGAGAGAGTTGCTGATCAAAAGTAAAAAACTTAGTGCGTTCTGTCAGAAAGCTGTGTTGGTTAGAAATGTCCTGGATGAGATCCTTGACAACGATGAGGATTTGAGAGGAATATACCTAAGTGATAAGGTCAAAGTCCCTGAAAGGACGGACTTCGGAGAAGCAGAGATGTTGCTGGAATCATACTATAAACAGTCGGACGAGTTTGTCCAACAGTCGACCTCGCTGTTGTCGGATATCAAATCCACTGAGGAAATCATCAACATCATTCTGGATGCCAACAGAAACTCGCTGATGCTATTCGAACTAAAAGTGACAATTTACACCCTGGGATTCACCGTGGCGACATTATTGCCTGCTTTTTATGGTATGAATCTAGAGAACTTCATTGAGGAGACACATTGGGGATTTGCATCAGTAATTTGCGTCTCAATCGCCTTGGGGCTCTTAATCACTAGTTTCAACTTCAGAACACTTAGAGGGGTCCAAAAGCTGACGTTGATGGGAGGGAGACCGAAACCGGGGAAAGTCAAACCCAAGAAGACCTTATGGGGTAAACCTCCGGTCGGAGAAGAGAGAGGAGAGAGAGACATCGTGTGGAAGTGGCTTGTGGATGATAAGCAGAAGTAGATATTTGCCCTGTAAATAGCTTTATCGAAGAATTTAATGAGCGTCATGTCCAGCAGAGATATACGGTTGTACGTGGTATTGTCGTATTGCACATCCCTTGAGAAAATGTAATAGTATAATAAGAAACCAACTATCTAGTAATCTTTCACGGAGTTACAAGTGTGTTGTACTGTAGGAGAAAAGAGCTGCAACGCTCGATGAAAATTCTTAATATCTCGCTGTTTTTAGGTCTGTCTATGACTATGTCTAAATCCAACACTGATGGAAAATCACTGATATCCACAATAGTGGGCTGGTACTACTCATTTGAGCGTCCAGCCTCTCGAACATTTTTCAAAAAAATGTAGTTTGCCCGACGTGGGGCTCGAACCCACAACCGCACGATTAAGAGTCGTGCGCGCTACCGATTGCGCCAGCCAGGCTCTCTATGTCTTGTTAAGAAACCCTGTTTAATCTGAAATATCTGCAAAGTTAGAATATGATACCGTGGTGGCTAAGAATATCGCTTCATCTTAACACCAGATAGTTGATACTCTCTGATCTTTGAAAGTTTTTATTTGTTTCAGCGGGTTCATTCACTGAACTTCTACGGAAGTCTTTTTAAAGTCGTCCGAAGAGATTTTTCTAGAAGTCAAGTTGCTTGTAGTTTGGAGTGAGATTTCAACTCTATCAAGTTCAAGCGAAAGATTCAAAGGCAGCCCATAGACTGTATAATCCTTTCGAGACTAGCTTTGGAAAATGTAGCACCTTTTTCCCCACAACTAAGTCCAGCTCATAAATTGTCGATTTCCCATGAATCGTACATGAGTATGGGAGTTTGAAAACTTTCGAAAACACTTTTGAGACTTTCTTGAATAGTCAACTGGATAATACCCCAATTTATAAGTTAAACATGTGGCTAATTAAAATGAATATTGATGATCTATAAATATTACCCTAGCCTTGACAGAATCATGTCCCCTTATTCATTAACATCCCATTCCCTCACTTCTTCTGTCTTAAGCCCTTGGCCTTCTCAATCAACTTCTTGACAGGGGCAAACAAGTCAATGTTGCTAATTCTGAATAAGTAGTAAAGTGAACACATTGCAACTAAGTTAAACGTGATGTAAATCCAAACGAAACCGAAGTTTCTCCATACGTAGCTGTACTTGACACCAACAGTAAGCATGTACTCATCGGCGACAGAGTAAGAGCAGTAGGCACAGTTGGCAGTGGCATCTGGGTTGTTGATGTAACCTCTTTGTGTGAACTCAATGAAAGGAGCAATGAACTCTTGACAAGTCTGGCCAGACGGTGGGTTGAACAGACTATATTCGTCAGCACTGCAAATGACTGGCTTGTCATGCAGAACCAGTGACATTAACATCTGGACAAAGTATGTGAGCGGTGAGACCTTATACATGAAGGTCCAGAAACCCGGCATCAATGACACAGGTTGGACAACACCACAGAATGCAATCATAAACGATAAGAACAGACCAGTAATGACCAAGGCGGAAGGCAAATCAGGGGAAAAGTAAATCACCATCAAGGCAAAGGAAATCGTGTACAATTGGTACATGATTGCGTAGTTCAGGTAAAACACACCGGCTCTGCTGGCAGAATCATCTATCTTCATTGGGAAGTAGAGACAGAAGAAATAGATAGCACCAATCAAAAAGTGGTACGGAATCTCATTAAAGAATTGGGCGAGCAAAAGAGTGGACCAGTGAAAAGTGTTAGACTTAGATTCCCTCACTTCAAACAGTTCTCTTGCAGCAACAGCCCTCTCCTGGATCTGGTTGGCAGCCGGGGCAGACAAAATGATCGACAAAAAGACAGCAAACATACCGTTTTGCATTCCAATGATATTGGAGTCCAAGTCCCAGAAAGTGAAACCAATAAACAGTCCACCACACAAGTATAGCATCAACTTACCCATGATGTAGTCAGGACTTCTGAAAAATTGGAGAAATGTTCTCATGGTCACATACTTCAGTTGGAGAATATATGGCATGGCATATGTCTTACTCATCTCATCTCTCTCAGCATCAGTCAAGTCATCGCTATCGTCAACAGTAATGTGTTTAACCTTCTCGATGTGAGTAGTGGTCTGTTGGTACTCATCAGACTTCTTCCAGATCTCAAACCAGTCTTCCTTCACAGAGGCAGTGGCACCAGCACCAATAGATTCCAAAATGTACTCAGCAGGGTTCTCCTTTGGTGTACATGGTCTAGCACCATTTCTCTCAAAGTAGTCCAAGATGGTCTTGGAGTTCTCCCCAATGTCACCAAAGTAAACGGTTTGACCACCTTTCTTCAACAACAACAGCCTGTCGAATGCTTCAAACAGAGTGGCAGAAGGTTGGTGGATAGTACACAAAATAGATTGACCAGCACCAGCCAATCTTTGCAACAGGTTCACAATAGCCCACGCAGATTGAGAGTCCAAGCCAGAGGTTGGCTCATCCAAGAACAACAGAAGTGATGGTTTAGCGACCAGTTCAACACCAATGGACAACTTTTTACGTTGTTCAACGTTCAAACCAGCACCCGGGCCACCAATAATGGCGTCAGCGTACTCTTCCATTCCCAGAATAGAAATAATGGTCTCAACATATTCCAACTTCTCAGTATCTGGAACACTTTTTGGTCTTCTCAGTCTAGCCGCAAACTGCAAGGATTCTCTAACAGTTAATTCAGCAACATGCAAATCCTGCTGCTGGACATAACCAGTGGATCTTTGGAATGAACTGTCCAATAGAGCACCATTGACCAAAAAGTCACCAGTGATGGTACCCATGTCGATTCTCTGTGCCAGAACGTTCAACAAAGTGGTCTTACCAGCACCGGATTCGCCCATTAGTGCTGTCAAAGTACCTGGCTTGACATAACCTTGGACATTATCAAGCAACTTTCTTTGACTACCTTGGTATGGAATGACATAATCAACATTTTGCCAGGCAAATACCTTCTTAGAGCCTAAACCTTTGAAGATATCTTCGGTCTTGTCTTGAGAGGAGAAGTCTTGGAGTTTGGTGTCATGGACACTTTGTTCACCGGATTCAATATCAGAACTCTTGGAGTAATTCTTGTTCACCTTGTCGAGGGTATGCTTAGTCTTCTTGAAGACCAGGTGGTCACCACCTCCTTTAACTGGTCTCTTAAACTCAGTAGCGACAGCATTGACGAAGATGAAAAAAACAATGAATGCGATCAAAATACCAAAATTTCTCCAGTTATTTTTGAAGTAGTATTCGAAGGCAACCTTCAAGTAGGCATCACCATTGACATTAGGGTTACCTGGTTCAGAGCCTGCAAAGGCACAGACTTGCTCACCTGGACCGAGATTAGTATATTCTGAACCCGATGGAATCAAAGTACCACCACAATTCATTTCTCTGCCATGAAACTCGTTAGTCATCATGTTCTCAAACCCATAACTAATCGGGTTAAGGTAGATCAACCACTTAAACCAAGGGTGCATTGACTTCCGTTGAATCATGAAACCAGAATATGTGGACAAAATCAACATGAACAGACCAGCAACGGCATTCGCAGCAGCAACATCATTGGACAGGGAAGCGACCATTTGGAAAAGGGCAAAGATAGTTTCAGATGTGGTCACCAGAAAAAGCAAAGAAAGGAAGAATCTCCATGCGTCTCTAGTCAAGTTGGACAAAAAGTATGAAATGACGTAGAAGACGATAATGGCAATCAACTTAAATGGGAGCTTGAAAACAACAGCAGCCAAAACTTCTGCAGATGGGTGGAAAAGTGTATATGACTTCTGTTTCATCAGAATTGGACGTTCCAAAAACTGGCCAGCCACTTCAGCTAGCCCCATCAATGAGAAGTACAGCACAAAGAAATAAATCATACCACCTCTGGAGAAGGCACCACTCGTGTCTAATGGAGTAGCCCAATAAAGAGAACCTGAAATCAAAGATTGGACGGCAGCAGCAACTATATTTGTGACAGTGAAGGCCATATCTCCCCGAATTCTTTGGAAACCTCTTCTGACTAAAAGCTTCATCTGAGTAAGATAACTGACAGTGTAATGGTTGTGTGCTCTCTTCTTCTCCTGGCTCAATGACAAGTCATATCTCTCTCTGGTTCTCTCAGCATCGGCGGAAGACTGATATGAAGCCATCTCCTCCTGTAGTTTCTTGAACTCACTAGACTGCAACCATCTCTGTTCAAAGTCATCTGCGCTTCTTGGAACTGATTGCTCGAAGCCTGGTCTGGCAGTTCTGCCGATTGGATCAGTGATTGCAGTCAAAAACTCAGCGGTAGCTTGTCTCTCAGGACATTCAAACCCCATATCCACAAAGTACTGTTTCGCATCTTCAGACTTACCAAAGTAGATCTGGCGACCTTCGTAAAGAAGAAGAACCTTGTCAAAAGTGTCATAAATGTTCTCACCTGCCTGGTAAATGGTAATAAATGCCACAGACTTGGTCAATGAGGTCTGAACTCTGATTGCCTGGGCGTATTCCAAAGCTGTGGACGCATCTAGACCTCGAGTTGCATTGTCCCAACAGTAAACTGAGGCTTTACAACACATGGCCTCAGCTATGGACACTCTCTTTCTCTCACCACCAGAAACACCTCTCACAAAATCGTTACCAACTTTCGTGTTGTAGGTGTGTCTCAACCCAAAGATGGTGGCTAACAGGTCTCTGTTGGCTAGAATGTACTGCTCTCTGGTGGAATTGTTGACTCTAGTGTTTGGCGTCTTGCAGCCAATGCTGAATCTCAATGTTTGATCCACAGTCAAGTGAGGATAGTGGACGTCCAACTCACCGTTGTAAATCAAGTCAGGTTTATACTTCTGCAACATCTCCTTCTGAGGAATATTGTCGTACGCAACTTGACCTTCAACACTAGAGAACTGATCCAATTCACCAGACAGTGTCTTCAAGAGTGTGGAACAACCAGCACCGGGTCTACCTAGTACCAGACACATCTCACCCGGCTTGGCAAACCCATTGACATTTCTCAATATATCCTTGGTAGCAGTCTTGTTCTTGTTCTTGATAGCTTTGAAAATATCGCTTGGGATATCTAAAAATCCAAGGACATTAGGCACAAAGGAGGAGGAGGCATCCACACCGGTAACCTTCAGGTCTGTAAATGTGACACCAGTCGAACGAAGATGAATTCCTTGTTCATCGGCAGATTTGACAAAGGTCTTCAAAATGCGCTTAAAATCAAAGTCCTCCTCTGATTCGAGGTCATATGGCGCTCTTGGTGTTTTACTTCTGCGCGATAGCTGTTGGGAAAGAGTGGAAAGCTTTGTCAAAACACCACCATCAGGTTGCTGAGATGCATTGGTGACGATTCTGATCACCTCGTCCATCTCACGTTCAGCATCGATAGAGCTGTCAGCCTTCTCGCCTGTATAGTCTTCAACAGACGCAAGACTCATTATGGCCTGTTAACGATTGCTATTTGTGGGATGAGAGTTGATCAAAACAGTTCAAGTGAGAGAAATGAGAGAGCTTAAGTACTGTGCAACTTTCAATTTTTTTTTTTTTTTTTTTTTTTTTTGCAATTAGCCGGAAAAGAGAATCCCTTACGGCCGGCGCCTTTTACTGTAGTTCTATCTATTACTCAGCTGCGTCAAGCTTGCCACATTGAAATTCTTTTTATTATTTTTTGACCTAGTATTTTCTATAAACAGAAGGGACTTTTGTAAATCAAATCAAAGATTATGTGCTCAATTCGAGGGGTAGAGAGCTTCTGGAAATAGCATGCCAGGGTTTTGTGGCTAGGTTGTGAGCCATTAGTCAGCCCAGTGAATAAAATACTCATTACTACGTTCTAACTGATTCGCATCATCACTTTGATATTCCGTGTATCGGCCGTAATTTCCCAATGGGGAATTAAACGCCGTCATATCTCCAGACTGCGTTATCCGTGGTAATCATGAATCAATAAACCAGTTCATGCTTCACGCTCTACGTTTAACGCTACCGGGCCCAAATCCAGCCGAAAGAGGTAATACAATCCCTCTCTGTCAGAACTCGTACATGATGCTACAGTTTTACGTACTAAAACAGTTTTTCAAGCCTTTATAAAAGAAACTTGAAAGCCAAGTAAATGACGCCAAGGAAGGTGGTCAAAGTGGCACGGAGGAATGCGTTAAGGTTAATCTCTTCACGTTTTGCAATCTCACGCATCTTTCTGTCAAGTTCTGTTCTGTTTGCAACTTGCTTAGAGATCTCAGTCTCCTTTGGTGGCATGCCTGCTGGCAAGTGCTTGTTTGGATACATGCCCTCAATGAACTGTTCAATCTTTCCACAGATCATACCAATCTTCAGGTAGTTTGGGTCATTAGGGTTGGACTTGTGGTGGATCTTTCTGACGTAGTCCTGGAATATTTTGATGCAACCTTCAAAGGTTCTAGACTCCAGAATCAATGAACACGTTGTGCCTTTTCTGATCTTGACATTCTTTTCAAAAACTTCACCATTCTGGTAAACCAATTCTAAAGTTGCAATGGCCATAACTTGAGGGATGGCGCAGAAATTGAAGGTGGACTGGTCCTCAATCAAACTCAAGTAAGACAAAACATCTTCGGCGTGTGTTAATGCGTTGTACACCATTTCACTGATACAGTAAATTCCCTGCTGTCTGTTCTCTGGTTTTGTAAAGTCCTTCAAATCCTTAGCGTAGTTACCCCAAATCTCCTTTGGCCAAAAGGCTCTACCATCTGCCATATCTTCTTCATAGTCCCTAGTGATATTAGTCTTCTGCAAGAACAAACCCATACTCTCCAACAGTCTAGTGTCTTCGTACAGCTTTGCGTCACCAAATCTGGCTAGCACAATCAGTCTGGTCAAGCCATCACCAACCAGGCCAGCAACGTAGTAGCAATATAGATCATAATCCTTGATGGTTTTTAGTCCATTCAAATTGAAATCAGCATTCTCGATGTAATCAGCCATGCCGTTACCCATCTTCTTAGTGACATCCTTAACAACATCTTGATACTCCGGCTTCAAGTTGTGGAACTCCCTCAAGATCGTGTCAAACTCAACAAGAACAATACGGTCCTTTTCATTTGGTCCATTCCCGCTGAAGTTCCAATCTTTGGTCAGTAGTTTGGTGTCAAACTCTCTTAGAATGGGAACCTTGACCTCTTTATCAATAGTCATGTCATCCTCTACAGTATCTAGAGCTCTCAATACCAGGTAGAAAATCATCACAGCATCTCTTAGCTCGGGATGCAATTCCTCAATAACAGCTGCAAATGATCTAGACGTCTGCTTCAAAAGATAATAACATCTCAAGAGGTCTGGTGACTCTGACTTAGGATCCCTTGGGTGAAGGGACTCTCTGAAAAATGACAAGTGGATGGCAGCCTTCAGCTCCAGTGGATGAAGAGCAAATTGCAAGAGCTTACCCATGATAATCGCTTCTTGGTTGTTTCTGCGTAATTGCGTGTCGAGGTGGAACGTCGATTTGGGAGCTGGCCGGTCAACTTTTTCCTAGGGGGGCTCGTTTACTTTTTCGCGATTATAGCTCGTTTACATAGACAGACCCATATGAAATGGGCTAAATTGATTATTAAGGATGCTAGTGGCCTCAATTGATGAGATTGAGCAGTAATGGAAACCCCATCACTCTAGTATCAAACTTGAACAACAAATAATCAATCTCAAAATGAAATTCTGGAGCAAGGCTTTTGATTTTGGAATTAATTTATAGGAGAGGAGATCAATGTTCTTAACATTGAAAAATACCGTCGGTATGACATAATCCGTCGGTAAGTCAATCTCCGCCTGATTGGTTGTTAAACGTGATGATGTTTGTTTCAGAGTCTGTGAGATTGAGTGATGATTCACTCATAAGGTCATTCAGTATTAGAAATATCTCATGAATGTGATCAGTCTCAGTCGGAACTTTGATAAGATGTAATACTATTGGTGTTCCGTTCAAAGCGCGGGTTGCAAATGAGAAGCAAAGAGAGAAGTAAGATACTATCACGTCGGATATAACTACCATAGTGTTACGCGGGGTAACCTCCCTAATCCAGAAGCTCACTGTATTAGGATATCGTCATAGAAGGCTAAATTGTGTTGTTCTATTATGACAATATCAAACCAGATATGAAGGGGTAAATTATTATATAAGAGACCGTGGACTCTCTTCTCTCCAAGAATCCATATCTTCTCCCTAATCGTTAGGGCTCGCTAGATACAGATATCATACGCTTGCAAAACAGGCATTAATTTACTAGCACTGTCCCTGACTTAGCCACTACACTACACAACTATAACACATGGTAAATCATAATACATAGTAAATCCTAATACAAACCAAAAACAATCCAGATATACTTCAAATACTGTCCAAATAAAATTGTACAGTGATCAATCAACTATGCGATTTCACAATGTCTTTCAATGGTTGAAGAGAGAGTTCCTCCCATTGAAATCCCAGTTAATGTGCTACTTCGCAATATAATGCTGATTTGATCGAGCTCATATGCCCAAGCGAAGCTGACATCACAATTGACAAATCAATTGGTGTGCACCCGACAACTTATCGCTACTTTCCGAATAATGAAGCAGGTTTAACTTCTTTCGAAAACAGCAGATATCATTTACTGGAACATTCCATAAGCCACTTCCCAATCAGCACTTTTTGAGCAGTCCGAGGACGCTTTTGGAGTGGCTTTTTCGTTGATCTTCCATTGCCTCTAATGGAAAATTCTAGAGCTTTTCACAAAAACGTCGACAAAAATTATAAAAACCAAGATGGCGAAATCTTTTCTCCTTTAATTTCCCCTAAAGAGCAATACAGTTAAAAGTCAATTCACCATGTCCAAAGCTGAGTCTTATGAATTTCAAGCCGAGATCACTCAGTTGATGAGTTTGATCATCAACACCGTCTACTCCAATAAGGAAATCTTCCTTAGAGAGTTGATTTCCAACGCCTCTGATGCTTTAGACAAGATCAGATACGAGGCATTGAGCGACAAGTCCAAGATGGAGACAGAGCCAGAGTTGTTCATCAGAATTACCCCAAAGCCAGAGGAGAAGGTTTTGGAAATCAGAGATTCTGGTATCGGTATGACAAAGGCCGATTTGGTTAACAACTTGGGTACCATTGCCAAGTCTGGTACCAAGCAGTTCATGGAGGCCCTAAGCGCTGGTGCCGATGTTTCCATGATTGGTCAATTTGGTGTTGGTTTCTACTCCCTTTTCTTGGTTGCTGACAAGGTTGAGGTTATCTCTAAGAACAATGACGATGAGCAATACATCTGGGAGTCCAACGCTGGTGGTAAGTTCACTGTTACTTTGGACGAAACCAATGAGAGAATCAACAGAGGTACTATCTTGAGATTGTTTTTGAAGGAGGATCAATTGGAGTACTTGGAGGAGAAGAGAATCAAGGAGGTTATCAAACGTCACTCTGAGTTTGTTTCTTACCCAATCCAATTATTGGTTAAGAAGGAGGTTGAGAGAGAAGTCCCACAAGAAGATGATGAAGAGAACAAGGACAAGGAGCCAGAAAAGATTAAGGAGATTGTTGAGGAGTTGGAAGAATTGAACAAGACCAAGCCATTGTGGACCAGAAACCCATCGGAGGTCACTCAAGATGAGTACAATGCCTTCTACAAGTCCATCTCAAACGATTGGGAAGACCCGTTGGCCGTCAAGCATTTCTCTGTTGAAGGTCAATTGGAGTTTAAGGCGATTTTGTTTATTCCAAAGAGAGCCCCATTCGACTTGTTTGAGTCCAAGAAGAAGAAAAATAACATCAAGTTGTATGTTAGAAGAGTTTTCATCACTGATGAGGCTGAAGAGTTGATTCCAGAATGGCTGTCTTTCGTCAAGGGTGTTGTTGACTCTGAGGACTTGCCATTGAACTTGTCCAGAGAGACCTTGCAACAGAACAAGATCTTGAAGGTTATCAGAAAGAACATTGTCAAGAAGTTGATCGAGACTTTTAACGAGATTGCTGAGGATTCTGAGCAATTCGAGACTTTCTACTCTGCCTTTGGCAAGAACATCAAGTTGGGTGTTCATGAAGACTCTCAAAACAGAAACGCTTTAGCCAAGTTGTTGAGATACAACACTACTAAGTCTGGCGAGGAAAAGAGCTCGTTGACTGACTACGTCACCAGAATGAAGGAACACCAAAAGAACATTTACTACATCACTGGTGAGTCAATCAAGGCTGTTGAGAAGTCTCCATTCCTAGACATATTGAAGGCTAAGGACTTTGAGGTTTTGTTTTTGGTTGACCCAATTGATGAATACGCCTTCACACAATTGAAGGAGTTCGAAGACAAAAAGTTGGTTGACATCACCAAGGACTTCGAGTTGGAAGAGACTGAGGAGGAGAAGGCTGCCAGAGAGCAAGAGGAGAAAGAGTTTGAGAACTTGGCCAAGGCTGTTAAGGAAATCCTTGGTGACCAAGTTGAAAAGGTTGTTATCTCTCACAAGTTGGTTGATGCTCCAGCTGCTATCAGAACAGCGCAATTCGGTTGGTCCGCTAACATGGAGAGAATCATGAAGGCTCAAGCCCTAAGAGACACCTCAATGTCCTCTTACATGGCCTCAAAGAAGATCTTTGAGTTGTCTCCAAAGTCCTCTATTATCAGAGAGTTGAAGAACAAGGTTGAAGCAGATGGTGCCCAAGACAGAACCGTCAAGGACCTAACTTCCTTGCTATATGAGACCGCTTTGTTGACTTCTGGTTTCACTCTAGATGAACCAAACTCATTCGCTGGAAGAATCAACAGATTGATTTCCCTAGGTTTGAATATCGACGAAGAGGAAGAGAAGACTGAGGAAGCTGCTAAGGTAGAGGAGGTTGCTGACGAGGAGCCAGCTGAGACCGAGATGGAAGAGGTGGATTAGATCTTTTTGTCTCCCTATAAATAAATAGCTACGTTTAATATCAATGAAGTTTTTTGGATTTACTGTTCTTATCGTATCGTATCATGTATTCTCGCAGGTTATGATGCGAAGTTAAATCTATTAGTTGATGTTAACCTCCTTATCTTCCTCAATAGTGGCAACATCTTCATGATTCTTCAAAGAACTGGCGTGAAATGGTGGCAATTTCACAGCAAACCCCTTGATCAGGTTATACTCATGGGTGATCTCACCTCCCAAGCTTTTAATTGCGTCCTTGACAGCAACAGGGGACGCAGCCTCCTTAATAGTAACCTTAACATAAGGGTGTTAGTAATGAACCAAAGATATACAGCGGTTAGAACACTTGCGATGTAAGATTTGCGTTCCTCGGACATTATGAATCTTTTTGAGAGCAATTGGTGTAATACAGGGGATCGCTTCAGTTTATTTAGCTTTGAGATGGGTGCTAAGAGGGCCAAGTCAGGTGAACATTTCAGGTTGCTTTTATGTGTCAAATCCGGAGGCAAAGCGGGTAACCTTTGCTCAAGGCAGAAATTTTAGTAGGGAATGGTTTGATGCACTGTTGTGTTTGATTATATCGCCCTCTCTTGGGCCATGATGACATAGAGTAACCTTCTCTCCAACCTATCTACGAGACCAAGATTATGAGCAGCGAACTAATCAATGAGTACCATAAAAAGTTCACGACTGATCTCAAAAGTGAGTTGAATAGTCAGTTTCTTTAAAAGATATTGCAACTAACATATGAACCGAGATCTTGATGAGAAGGTAAACAGACCCCACTCGAGAGATATTGAGACACTGAAATCAGAACTAATGGCATTAAAAGCAGATATTGAATCAGTAGCGCATATATTGCCCAAGTATCAACAGCTGTCTTACTCTGTGCAGATCAATGCTTTGATGGACACCGCTGAATCGAAGAGTAAACCACATCGAAGATTTAGAGTCAATAGAGATAGAGTAAGGACACAAAGGGAGACAGAACCCGTATTATCAGTTACAGGATCGAAAGAAAGTTCAAAAACCACAGGAGAGAAGCCGACACAAAGAGCAAATGAAATAATAAGAGTCAGTGAGCAGTCCACCACGTTGAACAACATCACTGATTCGATCATCATCACGAGTGAAATAGGTTCAATTACCACAAAGAATATCTTCAACTCAATCATCGTGATCAGCTCATCCGGACCGGCATTTCTGTTTGAGTTATCCAATTGTCTTGTGTTTGTTACTTGTCACCAATTGAGAATTCACAACTCGACAAACACCAGATTTATCGCCAATATCCGTAACAACATGGTAATTATTGAGAACTCGAACAACCTCAAGTTTGACAATGAAGTTGAAGTTAAAGATTTCAATGTTCCGTTTGGTAAAAGCCCAAACTACAGCGTCCTTCCCAATTCTGAGAAGTTGATTCAATTAAAAGAACAACTTTTGATCAAGCCAGACATTGAAAAGCTACAGATGAACTTAGAGGAATTCGTTTAGATCGGTACTGTTGGCGGGCGGGATGGTAGAGGGGTTTTCAGCTATTTGAATGCCCTGCTCATGTTGAGGTGGACCATAACAGTTTCCACTTCTACTGCTGTGATCTGGCGATGGACTTGGAGCTCCCAATGGCCCAAAAACTATCATATGGGTTTTGTTGGAGGAGGCTTTCTCATAGGGTATGGACTGGGGATGTATGACTGTGGTGGTATGAGCGGTTGGATTAGTTGTGGGATTCTTCTGGTGCTAAAGGTGCATATGTTGTTTGACGCCCTAATCGAGCTGTACATATGATTGCTCAAACTCTTGGAGTGAGAGACTAGATACAGATTCGTTTGTTTGACATATTTCTCAAAGGTTCATCAACTCGTTGGCTACTTCCAGTTCATCCTTTGCGACTTGAACGTTCTGTTGCAATAAACGGAGTTCTATGTGTTGTTTTCAAGCAAATATTGAGATCGTTGGAGCTTCCCGCAGTAAGTACATTTATAGACTTTATCATACAGTTTTAACTCAAAACTTCTGATAACCTTTGATTCACATTTTCATATTAGAATAGTCTCTGACTTGTAAGTATTTCCCTTTATTTCAGCTTTGAGGATAATTTTGCTGGAACAGCCAGACTCCTGCCGAATTGTCGCCGTCAATCCCACCTGCAACAGAAAATGTGTTCACTAATTTTTGAGCGACCTTAAGTCTCGTGAGAGCTCAATCAAGGCAATAAAATGGGTAGGAATCTCTATTTGAAAGAAGCGCTTATTAATATCTCTATCTGTTCTAATGTTTTGATAATCCGAGTAAAGCCCGCAACCACTGGCGAAAGCCATTTATCAGATCCACAGTATTGGTGGACTTCACAGTACGCTGATACTGTACTCTGCAATATCCAGTTTAAGCCAATATTTATTTTAAGTCTACTCGGGTCCTCACGTCCCCGCACTCTTCAAACGAAGCACTTTCAGCTTCAGATATCTCACCATCCTTTAAGAAATTGCTCTCTGGTAAAGTGACAATCAACGTATTTGCAATTTTTGCTAAATTTTGATTTGAGACATCAATGGGAGCAAAACTGCTTTTGCCAGCAAACAATTGAAAGTTAGTTGGACGTAAAGTGAGTCCCAAGAGAAGTACTGTATTGTTCATGGTTATTTACAAGTAGTGCTCAGATTTTTGCTAGCAGTGTTCGCAGAATTTTAGAACTTATATCTTTTGTGTTTCGAGATGAGTTGGCCAGTGCTTCCAGCTTGACTGTGATCTCCAGTAGATACATGATGCAACACAGTGCTGTGGATAAAATGGAACTCTTTACCGGAGTAAGTTGCTCATATGCTTGGGAGTGTTTCAAAAATTCAAACCTCTTTCTGTATAGAATTTGAAGCCCTTTGAGTATTCCCTTGTTTGTCTCTTGCTCGTACCATGAAGTCAAATACGTCTGCAAATCCTTCTCTATTGTCAAGCAACGATTCCAAACATCGTACTGCGGAGCTCCATTTGGTAGTTGAAAACTTTGTGGGTTCTTTGAAGCCTCTTGCGGAAAATTAGATAGTTTCGCAGTTCCTATGTGTTGCTGGCTTAACATCCGTCCGATGTCCTATGCTATTCTTGCATCCAGTCATCATCCCCTTCTGTCTAGTTCCTCAAAGCCTTGTAAATTGACAACTGATTCTTCAAAAAACAGCCAGTGATAAATCAGCCACGATCTCATCTTTTGAGTAACATCCAGCGGACAAATTGACGTCTTTTCTTCACCTCTGTAGGCACTGAAGCCTTCATTAGACCACTTCGCACCATTTTCGTTGCAGTGGGATTCCTCAAAGGATTCACTTACTCTTGCTTTAAGGAATCTCTAGGTTTCAAGGTTTGGTTCCTAAGGAGATTCCCAGATAGACGACGGCATGTTCTGAAACGACCATGGACTTGGTAAAACCGAACAAGAGTTATTCGTCGCTTTTATTTTCGCTTAGACATATCAACTTTCAAACCATTCAAAGACCAGCAAGCTGGGAGAAATGAAGGCCTTGGTAGGTGGTCAGTGGCAAACGCAGCCGCAGAAGGGATAGAAGTTCTGATAGTTTTCCTAGTGTTCAATACATTCAGAGTATTAAACTGAGCTGTGTTATTTGGGTCAATACCTGAGTTCCTTATCGAATCATTTTTGTGCTTCTTTGAGACCACAGAGCTCTTATCGCTAGGGACAGCAATAGAATATGAGATGCTGGATGGGTTTGTTGAAGCTAGCAGCCAGGATGTTTCCAGTTAAATCACAGCACACAAGCACGAATGCGATCAGGGCACACAACGATTAAAAACCAGATTCGCGAATCTCAAATTATCGTAACTGTGACAATCATTGATTTGTTTGTTTACTTTTTCACGAATGAAGATTTCAAAAAAACCTTCATAACTATCAGTTCAACTACGAAGTTGAAGAGCGATAGCGCATCCAAACAGGCTCTGATATCTACTTGAAGTGTAATGGCATCTTCTCGGAAGCACATTGCCTCGCGTTACCTAGATAGCCTTGGCTCAGAGGAGGTAGGGCGTGGCCCATTGAAACCTTCCTCCAAAATGAATCAGATTGCTGATTTGACTTCAAAGGATGAAATCAACTTGAAACGTCCCCAGTTATACTCAAACATTAATAGCCCAGAGAGAATGTACAGCTTTGCTTCACCGGTCAAGAAACAGGAGTATGGAAGTGAGAGAACCCTCAACGATGAGAAATCACCAAGTGCAAGTCTTCATACTCTTAGTACCAACCTGGAGCAGTCAATGGCCCAACTAGATTTAGGTAGTCCCTCTCCGTTGAAGAGAACATCAAGGCCAAGGAATTTGGGTCATCAGTACAATAAAGAGCCTTCTAGCCTATCATCCATGACTAATAGAAAATCAGAGAAGGGTTATGAGTACCTATGCAGAGTCAGCGAAGCTAAGAAATGGATCGAGAAGATAATAAACGAGGAGATCCTTCCAGCCATTGATCTAGCTAACCACGGCCTAAGAGATGGTGTGGTTTTAGCCAGACTTACACAAGCGGTTGAACCAAAGTTTGTCAAGAGAATCGTCCCTGCTGGTTCGAAGTTGCAGTTTAAACATACCGAGAATATTAATGTCTTTTTTAAATTGTTAGATCATGTGAAGATGCCTGATCTCTTTAGGTTTGAGCTCACAGATCTTTATGACAAGAAGAACATCCCCAAAGTGGTTTTCTGCATTCACGCTCTGAGCTTTATGCTGGCACAAAATATGCAGACACCAAAGATGGAGCCTCTTAGTGGAAGAATTGAGTTTACTGATGAGGAGATCAAGAAATCTGAGGGCTCGTTGACTGCTATCAGCCTCCCTGATTTTGAGTCGATGCATAAACAGTTCACTAGGGAGATGCCATCCAAGTTACAGACAGGGCCCTCTTTGGCTCAGAGCCCATTCCTACAAGAGAGTACGCGTCGAGACAAAAACAACAGCAGCAGCACGTTTCAGTTATCCGAACCAAGGAGATTGGAATCTGTTATGCACCCGTTAACGCCTTTACAGACCTCTAATTTTGGTGAACTACTGGTAGAACGTTACAATACCTCTCCATCGAAACAGATCACGCTAACAGAATCTGAATACCTGCAAAAGATTATCAGATTTCAGTCTATAGCAAGAGGCTCTATTTTCCGTTACACTATGTTTGTTGACAGAATAATGCTGAGATCAATGTCCGAAGGGATTATTCAACTCCAGTCCCTTGCAAGAAGGTCTCTGGCCTTGAAGAAGTTCAAGACTTATGCTGGAACTATTCAGATTTCTGAACCAAGTCTGATAAACTTACAGTCTGTGATCAGAGGTAGGACACAAAGACAGGATATTCAGTCAATAACTGAGATTCAACCAGTTGAGAGGATTACAGGTCTCCAATCGATTGCTCGTGGATCCCTGGTGAGAAGTCAAATTAAGAAGCTGAACAGAGAGTTAACTCGCTATGACCATAAGGTTGTTCGACTGCAATGTAAGATCAGGGGTGATACTTTGAGGTCCTGGAATCAGAAGACAAGTATTGCAGAGACACCGATTACCAATTTCCTGTCATGTGCAAGAAGAGTGATATTTGCCAGAAAGATCAGCAGATCTGTGCGTGACGCACATTCATCAGAAGATGCTATATCTATCCTACAATCTATCATTCGCGGCAAACAGCTAAGGTGTGAAACAGAAGTGAAGGAAAGTTCTTTGCGAGACCAACAATACAAGTTGGTGGAGTTGCAGTCCATTGCTCGTGGAGGAATCAATCGATCCAAATTGGGCCAGAAATTGGATGTTCTCAGTTTCCAGGAACACAAGAGTAATGAGCTTGTGGCTATTTTTAAGGGCAAGAGGTTGAGGTCCACATTACAAGCGCAAAAGGAGAGATTAAAGGAATCCCTGAAAAGTGTTGTTCTTGTGCAGTCTATTGTACGGGGTGTTTTGTCCAGATTCAACTACGATCTGTTTCTTGATACTCTGGATTACTACAACGACGAAACGATTGCATTGCAAGCATCCGTTCGTGGGTTCTTATACAGGAAGTCTAAGAAGGATGTGATGAACTACTATAAGGACCACATGCCCGCAGTCATCAAGATTCAGAGTTTTATTAGAGGAAAATACCTTGGAAGTGCCTACAAGTCTTTGATCTCAATGCCAAACCCACCATTATCGGTGATCAAAAGATTCGCTTATCTTTTGAATGACAGTGATGTGGATTTTGAAGAAGAGCTAAGCCTGACAAGAATGAAGGAGTCAATCAACCAGAAGACTGTCTCTAATGAGCAGCTCGAAAGACACATCGGTCAGTTGGATCTGAAGATTGCACTGCTTCAAAAGAACAAGATCAGTCTAGATGAACTGATCACTCAGAAGAATCAAAGTGTCCATCCCCACCATGGTAATGTGACTATAGATGTCTCCTCTTTGAACAGAAGAGCCAAAACCAGAATGGAGCTGTATGAGAAGTTGTTCTATCTGTTACAAACTCAGCCATCCTACCTTGCTCGCTTAATGAAGCTTGACAGCCGTGGTGTTGATGTTGCGCTCAAGATCTTCCACGACTTGCAAACTGAAGATCTGCCAACCAGAGAAGAATACCTTTTCATTAGATTGGTAGAGAAGACTTTGGTGGATTCCATTTCCCAGTCCCAGTCTGTCGATGATCTACAAAAACAGCGCTTGCTGAGCTGGCAGAGACTTCTGAGAACTTTCAATGAGACCCAGAAGACCTTTCTTCAAAATCTGCTGGGACCATTAGTACAGAGCATGGCTAATAACACTGAGCTGACAATGGAAAGTGATCCAGTTTTGATCTACCGTATGGTCCACAACACGCCAAAAACCATCAGTGTGGAGAAAGCTATTGATGATCCTGAAACAAAGTCTGCTTTTGTCAACAACCTTCAACAGATGAGGGAATTTGGCTCAGAGATTTTCCGGGTGATCAACGAGAATGCTGAAAAGATTCCCAACTTCATTAGAGTTTTAGCATATGCCGCCTACAAGGCTTCACTAAAAAGGTTTCCAAACAGTGTTGAACAGGAACATCTGGCCAATGCAGGGTTTGTTTTGATTAATGGCTTCTTGAGCTTACTCCTAGAGGCTCCTGAGCTATTCGAAATTTCATGCTCTACAGATTCTGTGAACTTCAAGAGAAATCTCCACCAAGTCTCTAAGCTGTTGGTTCAGTTGTTTCTGATGAAACCATTTGGAGCTGATGATTTCTATCTAAAACCTTTGAACAAATTTATAAACTCATCTGTTGAAGGAGTACGTTCTTTGATCCAGACTATCATTGAAGTTTCTGAGATCGACTCTGTTTACAACATGTCTGTTTATGATGATATGACAGCTCACAACAGACCAAAGCTGACGTTGAGGGTCAGTGACATGGTATCTATTGAGCAGTTAATCAAGGCTCAGATGGATCTTGTGGCTCCTTCGGACGACGATACACTGAGAGAGGTTATGGTTGAGCTTCAATCCACAAGTGCTTCAGACATTTCAAAGCTCCATGGTCATTTTACTTTGAGTTTGAATCCATCCAGTTATAGAGCAAGTCCAGAGGACTCCAGGGTGAAGGGTTTATCTATGCAGGCGAAGAGATGTGTACTATATTTGATCCAAGTTCAGGATGACCAGGATGATTTATTTGAGCTGCTGAAGGGTGCCATTGATCCGGTCCATGAAATCAAGTTCAAGCAGATCGTCAACACAGAAAACCGTGACATACAGAATCATCACGTTAACGAGTATGTCAATGACGGTCAAGGATTTCTGGGTGATCTAAATGGGTTTACTTACCATAAGTTGAAACTGATTGCCCTGGAGAGAATTCTAGAGTTAGAGTCGATCAACAAGGTTTCAAGATATGACTCGTTTCAAGTTCTATTGAATGAGATTGCTCATGATATCAGAACAAAACATGATCAGAGAATTTCTAGAAAGAAACAATTGAGCCATGCAGAGAACACTTTGATGAGATTGGATGAGAAACAGAAGTTCCTAGAAGACCAGTTGCGTGCTTATAACATTCACATTGATAAGTCTATGGAGGAGCTTCAGTCAAAGCCAAACAAACATAAAAGAATCATGCCTTTCACTAAGCAGTTTTTCTATGAAAGAGAGCTGAAGAAATCAGGTAATATGCCTAAGTTTGGCGCGTACAAGTATTCTTCCAAAAGGCTTTATGAGAAAGGTATCTTGATTGACTTACGTGGGTTGAATCAGGACTTGGGGTCAAGTGGCTCGCACTTCTTTGGTGGCTTCAATTTTCCAAAGATTGATTTTATGTTCAACTGTGATCAGCCTGGGGTGTTTACCGTCTCAAGTAAGAGTGGAACACTCGCGGTCAATGGATCATTGGAAACCTTGACAATTGATCAGTTGTTGGAGTATCAGTTCGAGAATAAACCACAGATCTCGCTATTTGATGGAATGGCCAAATTCGACACCAATTGTCTGATAAATTTTATTTTCAAGAAGTTCTACCACTTCAATGAAACCTAATGGTTATCTTTGTATCTATATTTTCCTACTAAATAAGAGACACTCATTTTCAACCTTGTTGGCTTGTTGGAGTAGTATTATGTCACGTGCGAAATGGAAAAAGCAAAAAAAATCGACGGTGCGGCTGTTTGATGTTTCCGCTTATAAGAACATACGAAGGCAATCTCAACAAAAACATGGGCTACCAAACACCTGTTGGAGGTATCTTAAGAAGCTTGAATCCGTTTACATGGATCCATACCACTAAGTTCAACTTGTTGGATAGGATAAACATTGGTGCCAGAATGGCAATCATCAACATTCCAAACACCAAGAACCTAGTGATTTGGTCCTCCATACCTCTGTCTGATGAGTTTAATGATGCTTTGAAGAAGGCTACCAATGGAAAACCCGACGACTATACCATTGTTGCCGCGATCTTACCTAACACTCACCACACCCTAGCCGCCACTTCCTTGAAGGAGGCTTACCCAAACTTGAAACTCATTGGACCATACGGTATTAATGACAAACCAGATTTGAAACTGGACTATGAGTTTCAAAAGGAGGATACCAACAAGGTTTTAAAGGGTACTGAGATCTTTCCTGAGCTGACAAATCTTGAGTTTTTGTTCTTGAAGGGGCACAAGAATCATGATATTGTTACGTTAGATACCAATACTAAAACTGTGTACCTTGCCGATGTTATCTTCAACTTGTTTGGAAATGGATCTGAGAAGGACCAGGAAGTATTGCAACAGGGCGGTTTTTATGGTTATTTGACAGGTGCTCTAAATCCGAATTGGATTGTTGGAAGATACTTAAACAGAAAAATATTCCCACCAACTCAGCAAAATAAGGAGGCTATTTCTATTATCTTGAATGATCTAGAGTTTGACTCGATCGTGTGCTGTCATGGCAAGGTCATTGAAACTGAGGCCAAGGAAGCCCTCCGCAAGATCTATAGTGACTATAAACTTTAGAGAGGGAGAGAGAGTTTTTATGAATGATAATCAAACTTTTGCTAGTTTTCTGTAGAGTACATACTCCTCTGGTCCTTATTCTGAGTTCAGAGGAACCTACTGATGGTAAGTCAGTATAATGCAGTACGTTATCACTATTACAGATACTGTTACATAAACAGTATATTTAGATAAACCATCGAGAGCCTGGCTGGCGCAATCGGTAGCGCGCACGACTCTTAATCGTGCGGTTGTGGGTTCGAGCCCCACGTCGGGCATCTTATTTTTGTCTGTTCTATCTGCCTGTGTAAGTTCATTCTCATTCTCCCCTTATCTCCGCATAAAGATCGCACTACATTACACACCATTACACACTGGTGGATACTATACTACATGGAAAAAAAAAGGAAAAACAAGACCGGTTATTTAAACTTACAAAATCCCTGATATGAATACTACGAAGGTAGAGCAGTTAAGCAACTCGCACCAACTTTCTTAAAAAGAGAGAGAAGTGAACCATGAACTACCTCAAGTCCTTCATCAAAGGAGACAAAAGTGAACAAAGAGATGCCGAAATAGCGCAGATCGTTCCCTTATCAGAGTGTTCTCATGACTGTGAATCCTGCACAACTAAGTTTCCTTCTTCACTAAAGTTTGATGACGGTGATATCTATAAGTCCTCAAATCCTATTGATCTGCAAATTCTCATACCAACAGGCAAGGCTGATTGGCAACACGACATTTCAGAGACCAAGGGCACCTTGGAGCATGAGCTATTCAGATGGAAGGCTGGTAGTGGAGCGAAACTGGTGCCTGGCGGCAACATCACGGTCAATGATACAAGCATTCCAATAGACTTTACTGACCCAGCTTATCTGAAACGTGAGATCAACGACATTTTGATTTTGCCATACTTTGTGTGGGTAAAGCGCGTTAGTGTGGCAAATGTGGCGGCTGTGTTGGATGAGTTGATTCCAAAGTTGGTCAAGGCGAGATCCGAGGGACTCAAGGAGGTGCCCACCACTGTTCAGGGTTTGGAGGTTGTAAAGTCACTTGCACTCTCCTATGTGATGCTCTGTTCGCATACTACAAGGGACAAGAGATGTGGCATCACTGCGCCACTGATGAAAAAGGAGATGGATTTCAGACTAAGAGATACTGGCCATTACAGAGACCAAGGCGATGACAGACCTGGCGGTATTCATGTCATTTTTGTGAATCATGTTGGTGGCCACAAGTTTGCAGCCAACGTTATTATTCATAATAGAAGTGGTGAAACCATTTGGCTGGCGAAGTGTACTCCAAGGAACTGTTTGCCGATTATTGATGAAACTGTGTTGGGTGGGGGTAAAGTATGGGGTGACTTGGTGAGAATGGTTCAAAAAAACAATGCTATTCAGTGGTGAGTAGTAGATTTTTTTGTGGCTTGGTATAGTTACTAGTGCATCATATATATTCATTTATTTAAAGGCAGCCAGGATGTTTAGTCTCCTTTGCAAGCTGTCAATCTTGTCTCTGGACAGAGAACTTGCACTTTTTAAAACCTTATTCAGTCTGGTGGTTTCCTTCTGGAAAAAAGCCTCCTCACCTTTCATAATCTTGTTAAGAAGCTTTTTGTAGTATTTACTGTTCTCATCAGCTTCCTCACGGATATCAGCAATGATGGCAGCGGCGACCTGATTGACGTTCTCTGGAGCCTCTTGGAATAAATCAGAAATTTTAGTGTCTAGTTCTTCAATTCTTCCAAAACTTGGGAGCAAGGACCCATCTGGTGTTCTGAATGTACCTGAGATCTGATTAACCCAGTTGACCAAACCATCAAGATCCCTTGATGACTCGAACTTAATAACCTCAGGTTCATTGGCTTTAAAACTCAAGATGGTTGGGAATCCAGCAATGCCAAATCTCGTTTTCAATTCTTCAGCAACATTTTCAGTTGTAGACACCTCAGCAATGATAACATTGTCATCACCCTTAAATACATTTGCCAGCTCTTCCCAGTTAGGTTTCAAACCCTTGCAGTGCCCACACCAGGAAGCAGTAAAGACAACGAACACGTTCTTGCCACTCTCCAACAATGTCTTGTCAAAGTCCAAATCACCAACTTGGACAACATTGGATTGGACCTTTGGCACATAGACGTAGTCATCAACATTGTCACCAATAAATTTGACAAATGCATTAACATTTCTCTTGCCCTCGAACTCAACTGGATCCTTAGACTTATCATTACTAAACAACTTGATCGTTGGGAAACCTGGAATTCCAAATTGTTTACAGGTCGCCCTATTCTCCTCACATTCAATCTTTACGATCTGGACATTATCTGATTTTGCGTACTTGTCAGCCAACTCTTCCCATTTGGGAGCAAGAGTTTTGCAATGGGAGCACCATGTGGCATAAAACTCGACTAGTGAGGCTTTGCCACTATTATAAACGATATCATCAAAGTTCTTATCATTAGCAATGACCACATTGGATTTAGCAGCTACTGCTAGTGATGAGATAGCTAATGAAATCACAGTTCTGAGCAGCATATTTCAATTGATGCCACAAGGGGAGGTCAAGTTAGATATTGGAAGAGTTGTGCTGCCATAACCGTGAACCCAATGAAACTTACATTATCAGGTTTGATTTCCGACTAGAGAAATCTCGTGACTTCCGACTCTGACTATGACAGCCTCGACTTCAAAAGATTGTCTGTTGACCTATCAGATAGACAGGAGCAACCTCTCATTGACTATGTCAGACGATCGTTGCTGGATATGCTTAGGTTTTGACGGAGATTTGCCTCCGATGGCAGGCCCACATGAATCTCGTGAACTTGTCACAGCATGTGGCTGTTCACTCAAAGTACACAAGAAGTGTTTGCTCGACTGGACTGCCAGTATCGCCATGAAGAATAGACAAGATGGAGTATTTGTGCTTAGGAGAAACTCCAGCCCAACATTTGTTGTTAGAGATGCAACGGGATCTCATCATGTGACGGTCAGACCAACTACCGGTACTAGGGTATACTCCAACGAGGACGTGAAGTGCCCTCAATGTCAGACGCCATTTATGTTGACTTGCAAACCGAGCACGCTCCTTAACCTGTCCAACCTAATCAAAGTAGTTGCGAAGAAGTTTGGTTATTATACCCTTGTGTCCACTTTGAGCTCCGTTTTTATTGGATCAGTTGTTGTTAGTGGGTTCAGTATCTGCACCAGTATCGGTTTCAGATTATTTCAAAGAATAGCCCCAATGAGCGTATTGATGAAGCTCTTGGGGATAGCCGAAAGAAATTTGGACAACGCGCTTCTGAATAACAGGGTGACTTTGAAACACTTATCGTTAATGTGCGGGTTTCCTGTGTTTTTACTTTCTTTGCGTGGCACGAACAGAATCAGCTCCATTTTGAGAAACATATATCCCCTGTGCTTCCTCAATTCACTTCGTAATTTTGAAAGAAATGACCCCAGAAATGTTTTAGTGTTTGCTGAACCTCTTCACGAGCTCTACACTATGATCTTCAATCTGACCGTGAATAGGTTACACTACAAAATGATTAGAGGGATTAACACCTGCTTCCTAGGGAACAATTTACCTTTAGGTGAGATTGATGAGATTGAACACGAGGACGAGGAGTTTGAAATCTTAGAACAGCAGAGACTTGCTGAAAACAAGGAGGCCAACTACCACTGGTTCAAGAGGTTTCTAATTTTAGTCTTTCCAAACTATGTTCCTCGCGCTAGAGAGATCATCACGAGAAGAAGACAAAGGGAGCTCAGATTGACATCAAAGATTGACTATTCAACAATTCTTGGTATGAAATCTAAGCTTTTGACACTACTCACCACATTCCTATGGCCATTTGCAGGGGAAGTTATTGGAAAGTTGTTATTGAAATCCTCAGCAATCAAAGACCTTTCTAACAAACTTTCTACCACACCAGATGAATCCACATATATAATCAACATTTTGGGATGCTGCATTGCTGTTTTGGGTAAAGATTTGTTAAACCTGATCATGACATGGAGATATTGCAACCAGTATAAGAATATCAATGTACTGGACACAAAATTTGAGGGCTTCGAAATTGTCAAGGCTCCTGTTCCAGAGGAGAATCATAATGAGCCAGTTGAAGAACCGGCCGCACCTGTTCCTGCTGTTCCTGTGAACTTCCCTGGGGCTTGGGTAGAACCTGTCGGACTCCAACTTGCTGAGCACATTGATCATGATCCCTTCAACGCTGAGGTTAATGAAAACGTCCAGCCTCCCATTGCCATTAACTACGGTGACTTGTTAAACCAGGCCATTAGGGCATTGACACCTGGAAATTGAATGAATTATTGATGGAAGTCGTAGATATAGTTTAAGGGCACGATAGTTTGACTAGATAACCCCTTTTGATATCCGCCTTGTATCTTGTGTATAGCACCGCGCAGGCGCAATTGAAGTGCCGATCTCTAGTTACGTGTATTAGTTGCATTCGTTGTTCGGAGAACAGCCGATAAGTAAAGCTTTTTCCCAGCTTAAGATTTGAGCCGCCATGTTTGAATACGTACTGATACACTTATGACTTATGTTCTTATGCCATTGTCAGACAATTAGTCAGAACCCTGTTTTTATGGGGCGGAGAAGAATGTGTACAAATCTAATGGTATGGAATCTTGCAGAAGATCATAATGGATAGAGGGAGAATCCAAGAAAGAAAAATCCGATATAGTGTAGGGGCTATCACGGCACGCTCTCACCGTGCAGACCCGAGTTCGATTCTCGGTTTCGGAGTAATTTTTTTTGACTAATCGACTTAAGAGAAAGCTCTAGCTTACTAGTGAGGTGCCCGAGCGAGTACCTTTCATTAGAGATAAGCCATGCTATCGGAACTGCCTCATTTTATTGATAGATTTCGTGTTTCCATAACTAGAGACAGCAGTCAATGTAAATTAAGCTCCGGTACTGGATCAGGTCTGTGTATTGTTTACCACTGCCTCTGCAACAGCAGCAAGCTCTTCTTGGTCGTAATACTCCTGTTCCTTATCACTCTTGTCATCCTCGCTGTCATTCTCATCTTCATCCTCGTCATCATCTTTGCGAAGACCACTATTAATTTCATCAACACGCTTCTTCGCCATCCTCAAAATCAAATCATCCCTGTGCCTCAGCTCATATAGCGACGTGTTAACCAGCGAGTCAATAGCAGCCTGTCGCAGTTCTCGTATCCAGATACCATGCTTCACATCTTCCGGCAACACTAGCCATTGCTCAGAAGCTAAGTGCACTTTTCTCATGACATCATCATATACTTTGACAGCATCTTCATCACCTGGAAGAAACTTGGTGTTGAGTATGCCACAGAGCAGCCTATATGTATCTAAAGTTGGTGGATCATGGGGCCACTGGACTGGGGGTAAGAAATAAAACACCAATCTCGGAAAGCTAGGCGTGTCACCTAATTCTGCACGACCCAAATTCGCAAGAAAGATTCTCTGCATTCCTCTCTTTGCACGCATGAGCTTATCTCGCACACGTCTTTGAACTTTGGTGCGTTCCTTGACTTCAGCCTTTGAATTGTACCTTTTTGCTCTTGCACGTCTGCGTTCCTTGATCTTTTCAACATCACCGCGTCTCTTCACATCAGCGCGCATTTTCTCAATGAGATCAGCTGGATGGAGTCGAGTGCCCTTCTTCAGATCCAAGTGACGTCCCATGGAGCCAGGATGTGAGAAGGTCTTCTGGCAGAAGGGGCACATCTTCTTAGGGTCAACACCTTCGGGAAGCGATGGAATCTCTGGGATTTCGATATTCAGAGCACTGTTATCTATGTCATCCTCATTAACTCCCACAGTGGTCTCTGTACCAGTACGTCCAGAACTAGCTTGAATATTGTGCTGTTGTCCAGACTTTTGTTGATATTGTCGCTGCTGAACACCTTCGATATGGTGCTGCTGCTGATGTTGTTGTTGTTGTTGTTGTTGTTGTTGCTGCTGTTCTTGGATGCTTGGGTCGATGAATTCCTGATCGGCATCGCCAGTCAGCAGACTGACTTCAAGAACAGTATCCAAGTTCTGAATGTAGTTGTTGATGTCATTACCCCTGTTCATCTTATTAGGAGCGAAATGTTTGAAGGCGTCACAACGGCCAGGTGACCTTTGGTGCACAACTTATTCTCTTTATTGAAATTCGGACTGTGTTACCCGGTCCGAAAAGGTCGTGTAGTAGTGAGACATAACTACGGTCATTGGATCAAATCTGTTGAGCTTAGCAGAGTTTATAAATGCAAGTCAGTAGTGGGCTACAATACCAAGAAAACAGATGGATACTTATATAAGATCCTTACGGAGTAATACAACTCAATTAAAGAGTATATAAAGTCAAAATCAACGGACAGAGAGCTCTTCCTTTGAGCCCTTCCCAGAGCTCTCACTCTCGTCTTTTTCAGCTTCCTCTCGTGCCTTCTTTTTATCCTTGTAATACTTGAATGGGTTGTCAATGAAGTTCAAAACCTTTTCAAGCTTGTTTCTTGGTGGTCTGTCTTGATCATCAGCTTCAACACCGTTCTGGGTATCACCCAAGTAGTAGTTCTTTTGAAAGAATGAAGCGGCAAAGGCAATGCACATGAAGCCCAGAGCAACTGCAAACAGGTAGTAGATCACCTGATTGTATGCAATGATGGCACCTTGTCTTATCTCGGAGTCCATTGGGAACGCTTGGATCGCAGCATAACTAGTGTAGAGTTCAGTGACTTGCTCATCAGAGACTGATGGTGGGAGTGCATCCCTCAATCTCCCAGGCAACTTGGTCTCCCAGAGGGAGCCACCAATGGCTGCACCAATGGCATATCCGATAGTGGACCATTGCAAAAGCAAAGCAATGACCAGTGCAACATCTTGATGAGGAACTGAAGCTTGGGATGCCACTTGAGAACCAATGTTCGAAGCAGCTCCACCCATACCCAGTAACATCTGGACCCAAACCAAAGCACTGGTGCTTGCGTTTTCATAACGTGCCCAAAGGGCAACGATGATAGCCACAACTTGGATAAGCAGACCACAGACTTGAAGAAATTTAGTACGGTGCAATATTCTTTGAGCAAGACCCACAAAGAACCCGAAGAAGCAGATGGACAGGGACATGGTGTTGTTGAAGTAGGTCCAGTGCTTGTATGACCAGTCCTTGATGACACCCACATAGGAGGACAAGTAGAGAATGACTAACATACTGGAGGCCATGTAGAAGAAGTCTACCACGACTGCGACGATGAAGGTTCTGTTGATGAGGACACGCTTTGGCATCGATGGGTAAGGGGCAAACCACAGCTCGTAGACCGCATAGGCAATTAGCAGAATACCACCAACAACGAACATGGCAATCAGTGAAGGATTGGAGTAGCCTCCCTTGGCAGATGAGTACAATGAGAACGGCAGTAGCAATAAGGACCAACCAAATGCCATAATGATCATACCAAAGATATCTGCCTCCAATGTGTATCTCCATAATTTCTTACCAAACTGTCTTGGTGTGAGTTTACGGACATGACTCTGTACCTCCTCAGGGAACACTGTTTGGGCATAGTGCTCCAAGTAGATCATCAGACCAACACATGGGAAGATTGTGGCAGGCAACAAAATCGCAAACATACCATAGCCCCATCTCCAGTTAGTGGAGACAAAGTGTTGGACGATATCACCAGAGATCCAGGTAGTAATCAAGTACGGAACAGCAGTCAAACCAAACATGAAACCACGGTATTTCAAAGGGATGATGTCTGCTAGGGAAATTGTGTTGATCAAACCAATATTTGAAGAACCAATCGTGGCAAAGACATTTCCGACAACGTATGCAGAAATGGTGTTTGCAGAGGCACAGATGATGTATCCCATGGTGTACAAAGCCAGCACAATGATATATGTGATTGGTCTGGACGTAACATCAGCAAGTTTAGCAACAAATGGCTTGGATACTGATGACATGATACTGGTTGCGATGGAGACAGTGGAGAGCATGGAGTGGTGACCAAGGGCAGACGTGGCATAAGGCTGGTAACTGTTCGTGGTAGAGCCTTCTAGGGCTGTAATAAATGAAACAAGGATGATGGACGAACAGAAAAGGATTCTGATAAGCTTTCCTCTGGAAGTCTCATCCATCACACGTTTGAGTTTCTCCATTCTCTTAACACCACGGGAGCTGAAGTGGTCATTATAGGCCTCCAGGTCACTTGTTGAGTTAGTGTCAGCAGCTGTGGCAGCTGGTGTTTTGTCTTGGTCTACCTCTTGAGCAAGAGCTAGACTCTTCTCAAGATCTTCAGCTGCTCGGAAAGTAACCATTGTCTGCTTTTCTGATCTGCCTTATCTAAAAAATCAATGACATGGATCTGAAGAATTTGTACAAGTATCTGAGTTTATATATGTTTACATCAGAGACTCTGACTGCAGATCTCCAGAACCGAAGGATATATAAATTTTTGAATATAAGGACTATGATCACAGTCAATACACCTGATTCAACGCAGGTAACTGCATATGAGTAGCCGAATGATGCTGTCAGCCTCTCACGTTTCCATGAGCCCCGGTGAATGCACAGTCAGCTTTGCCCAGGAATTTCAATTGAAGGCGCTCTGATTCGTCCAGAGCAACATTACAAAACCTGCCCTACCCATGGTTGCATGGGTCTCTAAATGTCGGGTGTTTAGTTTTTACATAGACCGGAGAGATTGTGGAGTGCCGTGTGTTTGAATCAGTTTTCCTTTCAACAAGATACGTCCAAAGTTCAGGGCCCTGCATTTGAGACCTGGTCTTCTGCTAAAGGTCTCCAGAACATACCTACATCAATGAAATGCTGAACTCAATAATAACCAAGGAGAGAAAGCCAATTTTACTAATAAAGATGGCATAGTTCGAAGAGCAGTACCATTTTCGACCTTGTAAAATCGCTTGGCCTTTGAAGAATGCCCAGATGTTTGTAAATTGCGCATAGTACAGTGGGAGGAACACCAAATCAGCTCACATGACAATCACAGACTAACTAGGAAGCCATTTCATGGAACCTCATAGAGCTTGAGCTATGCACTACAGCACTTGTCTCCGTCTAGCCTCTCTTCCTATCCATCTTTCTACACGTCTTCACTTCTGAGATATGTAGTCGATAAAGAACTTCATTAATTACAGTCAGTGGCGCATGACCCTGCATAAAAACGGGTGCCAAAGAAAAAATTAACTCTAACCTTAACAAATAACCTTAAAAAGGACCACTTCTCAATAGCTGTGTCTGGATTGAACCTTTTGATTGGGCTGCGGCCCGCTTTCTGTATTGAATTGCGCTTTCCTGATTGGTTAGATTCCTCCCAAGATCTGTACCCTGGACCTGCATACGGCTCCCGAGTTTCTGGTCCCCGTATCAGATTTCGCAGTCGTCCATTTCGCAGTCGTCCATTTCACAGTGGGGAACAAAAGAGTCAAGTACGCCTTTTGCCTTTGCTTTGGCTTTGCCTCGACTTCAATGTTGAGGTATCTCCCCTAATATTTGATGTTATTTTGTTTCGGAGCGACAGAAAGAGGCCAATCTCACAGTTAAGGGTACTCATAGTGGGTGCTTTGGCCTATATATTCTATATATTTTATCAACTATTGACTCCCACTTAGTTACCTGTTTTTGTTTTCCTCTGAAATCCCCGAATTTCTTTCCACTCACGCTAATGAGTGGAAATAGTGATAGTTGTTTTTTCTTTTTACGAAGAACTTCCTTTCTCCCGTCAAGGACTCGTTCCAGACCGTATTCCAGGCCGTAAAGCTCCTCTACATCTTGCATTCATAGACTTATAGAGCACCTTGGGTCAATTCTGGTGGTTTGCACAACTTCATTCTTTGCCAACCACTGTCTCAGCGTACATGACAAAAGTGGAACTTAGCAACGAATGAGAGAATGAGCTTCCAGAGCTCATCATCCATATTATCTTGAAGCACCAACATTTCGGCCGGACCAAGAGCTTTGCTGCTTAAATAATAAGTGACGCCTTGTATGTGCACGTCTTGAGAGATTTGAAATTTATTACGTATATCTGGGAGCTCACATCACATCGATCACAGCCAGACGAAAGCCAGTTTTGTGAGAGAGGTGAAGACCTGAGTGTTACCTTTACGACAGACCACTGTGTATATGAATATTCCTTTGCAGAGCATAATCTGGAGTATCTAGGGGCAGCTTCCAAACGGAATAATCTGAGAAAGTAATACTGAAAATGCCGAACTTAAGGGCACCAAAACTAAGAAGAGCAACTATATTGATTTTTCACAACAAAATATACGAGGGGTTTGAGGACGACTTGCAAAACGCGCTCCACACCACGGAGATCTATTTACTTAGTCAAGACTCCGAAGGCTGCAAACACAAACAGATCATTTTTTCTTAGTTTTGGATCTATAAATAATACTTTGCATCAGCGAAAGATATATATATATATACACTTCGTTGTCTTTCTTAGTTGGTGAACAGTACTTAGTTATATGTGCCATATATATTAAGTTTTTCAAAGAACAACAAGTGGGTAGGTCTGAGGGACTCTGACAGAGGCTGTGTTATCAGTTTGGTATTAATAGATACTGATGGCGACTTGGGTGAGCACTGTAAGCAAATTTAACTTGACAGTAAAAGAAGAGTTAGTTCGTTTTCCTTCACAACTGTTACAGTCATATTCTGTTACACTCATTAACCATTCGCAGAACTGCCTATTCTGTTGGTTGGGCAATTTTTAACGCACGAGTGCTTCTTCAGAGTCAGGATTTATTGTGCCCTTACCGAGGCCTCCTTAATGCAGGGTTCACTTCTCGCACACCACTCAAACAAAATCTCTCCGAGAGATATAATGACACTCAATCCCCTCTCTATCAAACTGCTCAGGTTATCCAAATATGAGAGCCGTTATTGGAGTTATCTTGAATTATATTCAGTCATGAAGCTCCACTAGAACCCTGGGATATACATGAAGAAGAAGAGCTTGCTTCCAATCTTTACCGACACAAACTCGCCTTTCTCAGCCTATGGACTCATTCCTGAACTTATAGACAAGCTTTTGGGCTATTTTTCCTTATTGGAAATAGCTAGCCTTCTTGTTCTTGAGGAGTTTCAAGCAAAAAGCTATGTACTTCAGAGATACCTTTCAAAGAAGAGGGTTCTGGAGTTGACACAGGAAATGGCACCAGCAGAGATACTTTCTGGGATACTGAAACGGCCTGAGCTCGGACTGAATAGATTTTTTGTTGTCTGCATGGATGTCGAAACCGAAATGTGTATCTTTTCCAAGTTCAAGATACCTCTATGGGAGTTAGAACTCGTGTGGATGACGGAGTCAACGCCCTACAGCGAGATCAAGAGGCGACTGAAGGAGAAAATTCCATTAGTTTTCACTAAGCAGATCTATCTCACCAGATATGCTGATTTGATAGGATACAAGGTACCAAAAATTCCCCACGAGCTGAAGCAGTATGATAATCCATATCTGAATGCAAACTTGCTCTTTGAGACGAATGGGAATTCTCTCAATCGAGTTAGATGCCACATGCTTCGGTACCTCATGAGCTGTTCACATTGCAACACAAAAGTTGCACTTTACGACGTGTCTCACGTTCAATGCACCTCATTGAGGATATCTCCCAATTTTCACACGCACGTATCTTTTTTTAACCAGGATGATTCGCCCAACTCTCCTGTCCAGTTTAGATTCATTGAATGCTACACTGAGGTAACCATCGCACCTGTGGATCGCACGATATATCCTCTCTATTACTACCAACAGATGGTTCACGTGGTACTGTCGGATATTCATCTCCAGGCTAACGTTCACCTTTTGCTTATTGAGTATAACTCGCCACTAAACAGTTTCCAAGGGAAGGTGCCTTTATACACCATTGAGAACATTACAGGAGAAGGAGTGAAAGAGACAAAAGTCTTGAACCACCAGTGCCATGCCGTGGAGTTTGGTCTGGGACTGTATCCTCTTTTTGAAGAACGGATGAGAACATTCGATCCATGGGTCATATACGAAATTCACTGGACCATTGATGGAATAATTCAGCCAGATGAAGGAGTTCACAAATATGCCACGACGAAACGCCGTTACTTTTGATCTTGTGTATTGAAAAAAACTTGTCATTGGATGTGGTTCCAGACAGTATCACTTTTTGAACATGTAGCCTTTCTCCAGTACCTCTTTCGCTTCATTGACCTTCATTCCAATGTAGACACTGCCTCCTTTATCTGGATGATTGGCCATCATACACTTTCTATGTCTCTTTCGTAGCATTTCTCGATCCAGCTTCATAATATCATTTCCCTTGATGTTCAGAATCTCCAAGGCCTCTCCTTCTGTCATTATGGGCGCAAATCCACCAGGATACTTGAGAAACTGCGATCGGAGTGACGTAGAGACATTCATGTTGTTCTGATCAAGATGTGATATGCGGATCCCGTTCAGCTCAGCTATGCGGACACGGGACAGGCCACGGTACTTAGTGAGGGCACTGAGCAAGTTTTTCGCTGTGATGGCTGCGACAGTGACGCCAAAGCCAATGATGATGGGCACAACCTTTTCCAAGTCAGTGAAAGATCACAGGTAGAAGGTACTAATATAGGCTTACCATTTGAACAGACTGTCTGCTTCAATGCCAGTTGGAATCAGCGGATGGCTAGGAAGACATCTCAAACATGATCCATCGCGAAGAAAAGGTAAGTTGGTGATTAGGTAAGCCACGTTTATTTAGTTATTAAGCTGCCCATCAGGACATCTCAGATTGGGGGAAGAGGGTGCTTCCCACTATACAAAGCCCTTCCGAATTCTTAAAGTGTCATCATTATTCAACGTGGATTAGATGCTCTATGAAGTTCACCGAGAAGTCTGTTCTGGAGTTCAGAGTTATTCATGAGTCTACTAAACACCTCGACATCATATTCAAAATAGATCCCCTCATTCTCATAGTAATCTTCGTAAATGTGTTTGTTCTTCACAGGAAGGAGCCATTCCGTCCATGTCATTCCCATGACAACCTGCCAATTTCTCGCGGTTCCTAAATCATACAGATTTCCCAACTCTTTTGAGGATGGCTGACTGGAGTATCTGTAGTGAGCATCATTGATGATACTCAAGTTATTTCTGTAACGGTGGTACTCATAATACTCAATTGTGGTGAGGTTTCTACTCAGAAGGTAGAGCGTAACCCCTGTGAAAACGCCAGTGGATATGGAGAAGCACAGACCGATCAGGGAAAGCACAACGACATGTAGGTTCAAGAGCTGGTCTTGGTATTCTTCATTCTGGAAGAAAATCCAGAGTTGGTACCCGGAAACCAGAAGGATCAGTGTTGTATACAGCACTGTAATCACAAGGAACTGAAGGAAGAACTTATGATTCTTGAAACCAATGCAGGTACTGAACCATGGGCAATGGTGGTCCATCTTCAAATGACACTTCTGACAGCCAGAGCAGTGATGCGATCTATCAGGTTTCCAGCACCTGCACTTTTTACAGTATCTGAAACTCCCATTATGTTTGATCTGAACCGAATGGTCAATCAGGAACTTCGGTGGCTCCACTCCACTTTCCAAGTCAGCTTCATTGTCGCTCAACACTCGTAGTTCTGGGAAGTCCAGAGGAGAGCCTGGTCCTTGAAGAACAAGGAAATATGTGTATAGTCCCTGTAATGCGAGCCATGCACCTGCTAGACTGAGAAGCAGACCAGTCCACCCACCAATAATCTGAAGACAAAGAATGAGACAATAGGCATAAAGACCATACCCATAGAGAGCAGTAATAACGGAGCGGGGAAACCACGTAGCTATCATACAGCAGAAAGACTCATATCGCCTGCAACTGCAAAGGAACATGCTTGCCACAAGCGTTTTGTTGCCTGATTCTCTTTGTTAATTGGAGGGAGGCGATGTAAACTAGAAACTCGCGAATCCAAAATATTCAATAGGGTTTGATGCCCTGAACCTGTACCAAATAAAGCATGCGTAGTTGGATTTTCAGGAGGTGCTCATTTCAGTCATTCCTAACTAGATTGATGTGTAAAGGTACGGGTAGACAAATCAGACCGCAGATCCAACATGTACACAGGAACACTTCATAGATACTCTGAAAACCACCAGCTGACTGCTTTTGAGCACTCTTCTCGTACGTCTGACAGGGCATTGATCTTCATTGCTGGCTTGACAAACAATCTATTGGGTGTCCCATACACCCCCGCCCTTAACGTCAGCATTGGCTCTGAATGGAGGCTCTTTGAGATCATGCTAACATCAAGTGCTGCTGGGTGGGGTACAGGCTCCTTGGACAGGGATGTCGACGAAATCTCGCTTCTGGTGAAGTACCTTAAAGGTGTGGGTATCAAGACAATTGTACTGATGGGCCATTCCACCGGATGTCAGGATTCATTACACTATCTGCTGAATAAGAGCCAATTGGAGGGCTGCGAAATTGATGGTGTTATTTTGCAAGCTCCTGTTTCTGATCGTGAGGCTATTACTGATTATTTGGAAGGGGTCAAAAAGCCGGAATGGGACCTGGATTTACTGAACAAGGAGGCAAGAGAGATCTATGAAACTAAGGGCCCTGATGAACTACTACCAACTAAGTTCAAAGAGATTCTTTTTGACACTCCCATTTCTGCGTACAGATGGCTCTCTTTATCAGAGAAGGGTGGCGATGACGATTATTTCTCCAGTGATTTAAGTGATGTTACCTTGAAGCAAACGTTTGGGAAGATCAACAAACCACTGTTAGTACTATACAGTGAATGTGATTCTACTGTGCCACCAAGTGTAAACAAGGAGGAGCTTCTGACGAGGTGGAAAAGTGTGACGGATGAGGAATATTGGAGTGGGATTATTGTCCCATTTGCTACTCACGATCTCATCGGCGACTGCAAGGAACCAGAAAAGGCTCTTGAATCAGCACTATCTGCTGTGAAATATTTTTTAACTACGCTTTAGAATCAAATAAACAAACAACAAAAACACGTTATTAATATACAGAGCTCAGAACTAAACCAATATGAACCTATTGTTGCTTTTATATCCCCTTCTAGTCATAAAATTCATTCTTTGGAGTCACAATATTGTCTCTAGCAAATTGAGAGCCGCCTTTGGTGTCCTTAGCCTCCGCTGTATCTTCGTCTTCATCTCCCAGGTCCTCAGCATCTCGAGGAACGTCATTGATCTGTACACTAGGAGCAAATTTAGTGTTTTCCAAATTTTGAAAGATCTGGAACATAATCTTGTCTAAGTACTCTGGAGAGTTGGCATTGTACATGTTACCTGGTCTGACATCCAACTTGTAGTCAGGGCCATAGTACTCATAGTAGTCATTGTAGGGTAAGTCTGGGTCCAAGAGCTCATTATTCAAGATACCAGTTTCATATGCCCACGTTCTCGCAACGTTACGCATTGTGTAACCACCGCCACCAACTACCATCAAGGGGACACCCAATTTCTTGCAGAAACTGACACAGTTAGCGTGGCCATTCATCGAAAGGTTGAAACAACCCAATCTGTCACCTGATAGGGAGTCACCACCACATTGCAAGACAATAGCACTCGGTTGGTACCACTCCATAATCTTACCAATCAATGGTTCAAAGATAGATTTGTACGTAGCATCGTCAATACCGTCTCTTAGAGGGACATTGACTGCATAGTTCTTACCTTTTCCAACACCAATGTCACGCAACTCACCGGTACCAGGAAAGAACTCACCATACTTGTGGAAGGAACACGTCATAACTCTGTCAGTGGTATAGAACGCTTCTTCAACACCATCACCGTGGTGCACATCAATATCAATGTACAAGACACGCGGGTGATATCTCAACAACTCAATTATACCTAACACAATATCATTCAAGTAGCAGAAACCGGAGGCTTCGGACTTTTTGGCGTGATGCAAACCACCAGCGTAGTTGACGGCAATATCACACTTACCCCTGTTCAGACGGGCAGCACCTTCCATCGAACCACCACCGGAAATACCACAAAACTCGTAGAGACCATCAAAAACAGGACAGTCATCACCGACATTGAACTTGACAGACTCCTTTTGGAACATCTCCAAGTTGTCTGGCGTCACTCTGCTCAAGAAGTCAATGTATTCGTCTGTATGGAACTGACACATCTCCTGCTTAGTGGCTGGCTTAGCTCTGTAGATCTCCATCTTCTTGTACAAGCCATAGTTCATAATCAAGGAATGTGCCATTCTTATTCTGTGTGGCTTCATAGGGTGGCCGGCACCGTAGGCATAGTTACCAACGTCGGCGTCATAGAAGTAGGCCACTCCTAAAGAAGTTGTTGTTAGTAAAACTGAATCTTCATCAAAAAACACTAGGTAAAATAATTATTGAGTATTAAAACACGTACTATTCTTCTCGTTTGGTTTGACCGTGATCGGGTCAAACGGCTTCTGCTCGTAATTCGAAAGCATAATATCGTTATTCTTTTGCAACAGGTTACAAAAACTGGTTTGTTTTTTGATTTTGTTGTAGTTTTTAGTGAGACTTCCCTCTGGTCGGAATCAAGATCACTGACTGTTTGGTCGGAACTAGGCTTCATTGTAAAGTCTCTTTCAAGTCATTCAAGATGAAGAAATTCTCTTTGCTGGGACGAGATGCGATATTCGTCTGAGAATTCCTGGGTAAAATTGCTGGGATTATCTCAAGGTGATAGTCTGATTAGAGATACACTTTCTGAGTATTCAATCAACCTAGAAACTGCTCTGGTTAAACACTTTGGATCCAACACAGTCTATAACTTCTTCACCAATGGGATATCACTCTGTTTTGAGAAGGGAATTCTTGACTCTATCGACTTCTTTGCTAAAGATGACAGATTTGGAACTGTTACTGAAGAGCTCATCCCGTTCGATCTGAAACTAGATTCGACCGGTAAAGATGTAGTTAATCTATTTGGAGAACCTCTCCAGAAAGGGGGAGGATATCAACAAAGGATGGACATTTGGTTACGTTGGGAGTATCTACAGGTCGACATTGATGATACAAACTGGGAAACAGCTCCTAGTGCTAGATGGAAATCATTGACCATCTTCTGATCCTATCTTACATTATTTCTTGCCACCTTCAAAGTTCTCTCTCACTCTGAGGTAGTGTTCAAGCTCTTCAGCCGACACTGATGCAGTTAGTTCATTACGGGCTCTCAAGAAGTCTTCTTCCTTGACTAGAACTGTGATGTCTTCCTTAGTGGCAATATTGTCAAACCACCATCTAGTTGAAACTTTGTCCTCTCTTTGAGCATTAAAGGCATCCACCTTCTTGTCAACGTCACCAGCGATTCTAGTCATGGCATTGAGCATAGAATCGGAGCATAAAGCGTAAAAATCAGCACCAGTGAAATTGAATGGACAGGACTCAGCAACATTCTTAAGATTTACTGATGGGTCCAATGCAAACTTTCGGGTTAGAGCTTCCAAGATCTTTTGTTGCTTCTCATGTGTATCACTGATACCCAAATACAACATCTTGTCAAATCTACCTGGTCTCAACAGAGCCTCATCCAATAGATCGGGACGATTTGTAGCACCAACAACAAACACACCATCACCAAAGTCGCCTCCGCTCATACCGTCTAGCTCAGCCAGCAACTGAGACACAATACGATCCATAACACCCCCAGAGTCACCTTGATTACCTCTCTTAGGGGCAACAGAATCCAATTCATCAAAGAAAACCACACATGGTTTGGCATCACGAGCTCTTTGGAAGACCTTTCTCACATTAGCTTCAGATTCACCAATGTACATGTTCAATAGCTCTGGACCTTTGACACTGAAGAAATTCAAAGAGAAGTTTGAAGCAATGGCCTTGGCAAGAAGTGTCTTACCAGTACCTGGAGGGCCATAGAATAAAATACCACTCCGCTTCTTGACACCGTTGGCAAATAACTCAGGATGCTTTAATGGCATGTCAATGGTGTCCAGAATCTCGTCCTTCACAACGTCTAAACCACCAATATCCTCCCATTTGACATTAGGGATCTTTGGAGCACCGATGGAGTCTGAGAACTTGGATCTTGCATCATTGATTGATCTTTCAAAGTCAGAAGGTGTGAGCTTGATGCTGTTGTTTAGTGTCAATGTCCATAAATCCAGGTTCAATTCGTCGGCAAGTTCCTCTAAACGGTCAACAGCGAGACTGCTTGCGTTGGAAACAATTGAAACGAGATCTCTTGGAGAAAGTCCTGCACTCTGTAATGACAAGGTGGAGAGCGAAACATCGTCCCTCAAGGTTGCATCTTTGAGAAGGCGTGCAAATATGCGACGTCTTTCCTCCTCCGACGGAACAGGGACTTCAACCTCAAACCTAAACAGTGCTCTTAGTGCTTCTGGAATCGTGTCTGCATCGTTGGTTGATGCAATGAAAATGACACCCTGGGTGGTATAATCTTGTATCAAGTCGCCTAGTTTGGACGCTAAGAGGGATGGTTTCTCATTTTCAGCCTTTTTCGCCAGTCCTTCAATGTGTCTCAAGTAAATCACCAACCCACTTGTTTGCTCAACTACTTTATCGTACAACCCACGAATCACACCAATAGTGTTTGCCTCTGAAGTGGGATTCAGGACTTCATACGCATCTATCACACATAAATGCAAACCAAGGCTCTGTGCAAGATTTTCAACGATGCATGACTTTCCAACATTACGATTTAAGGACGAAAGCAAAATAGTGGTTTGAAGATTTGGCTTCAAAGCACTGGATCTCAACAGTTTTGCAACCTTTTTGGCATATGGAAACACGTCATCTTCACCATCCAGATAGTCAAAGTTGGAACGTAGGCCTAAATATGTGACCCAGTCGTAAGTCAATCCTGGTGGCTTGTCACTCGAAGTTCCTGTCTGTGACATGGAAGTATGGGCAGGGTCAACGATAAACTGCCCCTTCGATTCAGCCGAGTTGTCGATGTCTGTTATTTTGAACCATACAACGGTATCAGGATTACCCACTGGAAGAGAGATCTCGGGGTTAGTTTGGGTCAACGACCTGGCCAAAATGAAGTCAAATGTAACTGGAATCAGATCACCTACGGAGACGACACGCTGTGCGCTTTCAAAATATGTTTTGAGGTTGGAAAGAAATGGGGTTTCGTTGGACTTTCTCAATGATGCTGGTGATGCAACTCTCTCAATTGTAAGGGACGATGCAATAGGGATTGATGACAGTGATGACTTTGTGCGTTTGACTGTGACTTTAAGAGAGTCAGGTGGGTTATTGATGAGGAATATTGGTGAAAGATGGATGGTCCCTGGTGTGTAATTATTTGGCTCGACGAATGAAACCAACTTGACAAGTTTGCTTGTAGCATTGATGGAAATCTCCACATAGTCACCAGACAAAGCACCGATCTTGGAAAGGTCAGATGTACGGGCAAATGCCAACGTCTCAGAGTCCGTATTAGAGTGTGGGAGAACAGAATAAGGAAATGTGTTTTCCAAAGCCTTCACTTCGAATTCATGCTGGGACGGGTCTTTGCTTAAGAATCCCGAAAAGTCAAGGTCATCAAAGGTCTCCATGTGCTCAAGCTGACCATCCTCATCCTTGACCAAAGTGATAACTGAATTCTGTGTGAGGAGGCCTTGGTCCACTGGCTCCACAAGTAGTACCTTCCACAATGATTCATGGGTTTGGCCCTCCATCACAATATCAAGTCCCAACTCATTCAATGCGCTGAGAAGTTTATCTCCCTTATAATTTCCCAGCAGGTTATGAAGCTCTTGACTCAAAGTAATGATTGTTTTGCTCACCTCCACTGGTGTCGTCGCTGAGATCAGGGCTCTATCGATGGTGACATCCTCGCAATTGAAACGAGAAGAATCGGTAATGACAACTTGATTCTTCCCAGCAATAAAAGAGTCCGTAACTCTGTATACGATAGCTCTCTTGAGCAATTCAGTACCCAGGAGATTGACACAAATGAACTTCGACCCCACTGGGTCTGGAAAGAGTGAGGACTTGATATCTGGTGAAAGGGCCACCGAAATGTCAAACTCTGACTGTTTAAAGTCCACAGAGCATAGCAGAGGAAGACTTTGCTTCCTAAGATGCGAGATACCAATGTCTAGCATAATGAGTTACTTCAGTTCGCTGCACAATCCTTCAGTCGGGGATAGTTGAAGTTGGTGGTTTCTTTGTTCTTCAGCGCTGCAACTGGGGAAAAGTGGTGTCTGGGTTGCAGATAAGCCGAGGATATATTTTCTTTCGAATGTGGTTAAAAGCCCGCCGATTCACTACAAGTACTAATGATGAACAAACTACTGAAATCGCCAATTTATGAATACAGGTAATGATACATTAATTAGAAATACCTAGCGACCAAAAAGACCAAATATACCACCTTTCTTCTTTCCATCGTCCCCCACTTCTGGTGAAGCTTCCCTCTTTGGAGTATCGGAGTAACTCGAGGTGGCGTCTTTGGTATAGCTAATGTAGTTATAAGCTAAATCAAACAACACTGGTTTGACAGGAATTGGCTGCAGATTTAGATTAACAATGTTATAGCCGGAGTGAAACTGGTTGATTTCATCTGATATGGACTTATCTTTGGAAAGTCCTGCCTCTATCTGAGCAAGAACATGTGCGTTCTGCTTGAGGGAAGTGAGTTGTTGGGTGATATTATCAATACCTTCGTTGTTGACAAACTCCAAATCAATAGTGAAGCTAACATCTTGGAGTGACTCCAAAGCAGATGCAGTCACCAAAAGACACTTGGCATAGGATTTGATACTAAAGAAATGGGACGCAATGATATTTTGCTTCTGTGCTTGGTAGAATGCACCCAATGCCTGGATGTTAGATGCCAATTCGTCATCAGAATACACACCAGGTAATTCCAGAATTTCCTTAATTGTGGCAGCAATGGTATCCAAGATACGTAGTGACTCCTTCTTGTTTTTAGATAGAAGACCTTCATCTCTTCTTATTCTAGTAAGGAGAGATGAGTATTTGATGTATGCTAGTAGGATCTGGTCGTCTTGCTCTTCATCATCTTGTGTACTTCTGGCAATGAATGATTCATGGTTCTCCTGGGCCCCAGACCAGAGTTGTAGAGCATTATCAAAGGACTCTAAACTGGAGAGTTGAGTCGAAAGGGCACGAGAGATTAACTTTGCAGTAGTTTCATCCTTGACTTGGGCAACATATGATCTGTAGTTGATTTCTTTGACAAGCTGTTCCGGAGCAGTTGGTTGTAGGAACTCAGTGTCCTTCGAGGCAATTAGTGAGTGTAGTTCATTAGCGTCAAGTGTTTGAACAATCTTTCTAGAGTACTCTGTCAAGTCAATGGTGGAGTTCTTAGAATCTCTGTAGATGGCTAGCTTGAAAGAAGTGTCGATGGTCTCTTCAATAATGTCTTTGTAGAGGACGCTGTTCTCTGATGATTCTACTTCTAGGAATTGCAATGCCACACGAGCAATGGAGAAAGATTCAATGGCCAGCTTCCACTTTTTCACCTGAATAGCATAATGACCTTGAATCAACTCTCTATAGACCAAAATTTCAGCTCTCTTAACAAGGTCTTCTTCATTAGCAGAGATATCCACCAGCGCGTTCGCACTCTGGAGTCCTCTCTTTAATCTGGTTGAAAGAAGTCTCTGTTTAGATTTGGCATGACTTGTGTTGATCTCTAATAGTGACTGAATCTCCAACGCATAGAGGTAGTCCCTTTCGGCAGTAAGCAACGACAACAGGTAGTACTTGTGAGATTCGGAGTAGTTCTCCTTGGTGATCAAAGTGTTCTTGTAAGATCTAGTGTTCTTGGACTGGATTCTTAAATACTTCTTCAATTTGTGTGTTCTGCGGGTCACCTTCGTGCGCTGTTTCCTGAAATCATCCGCACTCTGCAAGAAAGCAGACTGACGCTCCCCATAAGTAAGCTGAAGAGGTAATTCACTCATCTTGTTGTTCTCTTCGGCTCTCTCTTTGTCACTGTTCGCAAAAGAATCGTTCTGAAAAACCGTCGAAACTGAAAAGGCAGTTCGCGAAAAGTTCCTGTTTGGGTCAGCCATGTATAGTACGGTAACTAACAACCAACTTCGGGTTATCTATTAACTCATCTGTTCTCCTCATCACAGGCTATGACCAACATCGTGCTTCTCACTGTCTGCGTGGGCGGTATCTACATATCTTTCCTCACGTGGGGCTACCTCCAGGAGAACCTCTCCTCCCAGAGATTTGGCCCATCAGGAGAGCACTTCAACGCTCCATTCTTCATTACACTGGCGCAGAGCATTGCTGCTTCGATTGTTGGATGGTTGTATTTGCAGTTTAGTACACGTGGGGTCAAGCATAGTGAGAAGGTTTCGTTATGGCAACTGGATGTCATTAGGCCAGTTTCAATTGTGGCATTGACACAGAGCTTGTCTAGTCCTGTGGGATTGAGCTCTTTGCAACACGTTGACTACCTGCTCTACCAGCTCGCCAAAAGTTGTAAGCTGATTCCTGTGATGCTTGTGTCCTCGTTGGTATACAAGAGGAAGTTCCCGCTCTTCAAGTACGCTGTTGCTGTTACGGTCACTGCGGGTGTCGTGCTGTTCACCCTGGCTAACAGGAAAAAGAACAACTCAAACAGCTTCGATGATCAGTCATTCTCTATTCTCGGATTGTCTTATCTTGCTGCTTCTTTATTTCTGGATGGCATAACAAACTCCACCCAGGATGTGTTCTTCAGAGATAATAAGAAGCTAAGTGGAGCACACTTGATGACAGGCTTGAATTTTGTTTCCTCTATCTTGACGCTCGGCTACTGCGTGGTCTCCGGTCAGCTAAACTACTCGATTGATTTCATTTCAAGATATCCATTGGTACTAAAAGAGGTGGCATTGTATGCCGTTTGTGGTGCGGTGGGTCAGATCTTTATCTTTGTTACACTTGCCGAGTTTGGGAGTATGGTGCTGATCATGGTGACTGTAACAAGGAAAATGATGTCAATGCTTCTTTCAGTTGTTGTTTTTGGCCACCAACTAACACCGGGTCAATGGGTGGCACTAGCTCTAGTGTTTGGAGGAATTGGGATTGAAGCAGTAGTGAAACTGAGAGAGGACAAGAAGAAGAAGAAGTCAGAGAAAAAGGAAAAATAGAATTCATTATATGTATGCTAGTAATAGATGGGCATCCAATCACCACAATCTCTGCCAAAGGTTTTTTATAGAACCATTTCTCTCGATGTTTGGAAGCAACAGCCACGCAACTATCAAACTTACAAAACATCCCAAAAAAATTGGATGAAGCACAAATGTACCTGCGAACTCGCTCGCCAAACCAACGAAAAATGGGATTGCACTCCCACCGGAGCTCCCAAACGCAGTTGCTAGAGTGAGCGCACAGAACTTGATCTTTCTCGGGAGGATCTGCGTGATCAGTGAGATCATCATTGGATACATTGGTCCAACAAAGAAGCCAATAATAGAAGCAAACGTACCAGCTGCAATGACGTTCGGCACCAGCCAGACTAACAGGTCAAACACCATGCATAACGCGGCTAAAACAAGGACAGACCTTCTGATCCCAAAATACTTAGTCATTGGATGTGACAAGATGAATCTCCCCAGCGTAACACCAGCCCAGAACCCAGCTGCAACGTAACCAGTATTGTCAGACCCTCCTCTGTAGTTCAGTAAGAATGTGACAACCCAACCACCCATAGAAACCTCTGAACCTTGGTAAAAGAACACAAACGCACATGCAAACCAGCACGTCATGTTCCTCAATGCAGCCTTGATATCGTGTGCCTGGTGACCCTTCTCTTCACCCTCCGCATAGAACGGTTCTAGATCTTCGACATCTTGGAACGACCACCACAAGTTCCCCAGTGTGACTACCTGCATGGCCAATGGAATCAAGTAGAAGTAGTGCCAGGCTTCATAGCCTTGCTTACTAACCAACAAGGTACCAAGTAAGGGAGCAGCCACGCCGCCAATTCCATAGAACCCATGAAAGGCACCCATGTACTTTGAACTATCCTGCATTTTGCTGAGGTACAGGTTGAACTGCGCTGCGCCAATGGCCCCACCCAGCCCACACAGGAAGAACGCAAACACAATGACACCAAAGACTCTGACACCAGACGCAACAATGGAACAGCCTGTAATCACCAGAGAGCAACTGAGGCACGCAGTTAGTCGCTTGCCTAGAAAATCATCCAAGTAATGGCCTGTGAATGCAATAAAGATGAAACCAAGAGCATTACCCAACCATACCAACGACACCACCGCATAACTGACCCCATAATACCGTTCAATGGACGGCAAAAGAGCACCCAAAACAGAGTCAGACATCCCTAATGTGAACTCCCACATTGTAGCTGACAACAAGCGGTGCTTTGTGCGTGGTGGATAGCTGAGAGTCATGCCCTGAGGAGGTGCCTTTGGTTCAACCATCTCTGAGGTTGGATCACCAGGCTGCTCTTGATCCCTGATGGAACTCTGTTCGATAAAGGAAGCTTGCTTTATGCCAGTCGGTTCGTTCATTCGGGCTCGTTGATTTAATCAGAAGTTGTACAGAGCAGAAAAGCTTTTCAGCTGATTTAAGTAGGGCGAGAGAGCTTCACGAAGCTTTGACGCGAGAATTCTTTATGGTGCGGAATCTAAGCGGAGGAGGTTCACCAGAAAAGCTGTCTGCGCCGCACTGGGCTGGGGTAAGAAATCCGAGGGTATTGTGAGCGTGGCTCCCTCGAGATTTTTCCCTAGACGGCTTGCCACACTGCTTTTATGCTTTATGTATTCAATTGAGTCACAAGCCATCGAGATGCAACCACAGACACGCCAGTTCATCTCGAGATTCAGCCTCAAGTGCCCAATTCTCCAATCACCAATGGCGGGTGCCTCTACTGTGGAGTTGGCTGGTTCAATCACCAACTTAGGTGGTCTTGGTGCCATTCCACTTGGAGCCATTGGTGACAGACCGGATAAGATTAAGAAGCAATTGACTCAATTCAAGCACATCGTTGGTGAAGAGAAGGCCAACTTAGTCAACCTGAACCTCTTTGTTCACGATGTGCCATTGAGGGAACAGAAAAAAGAGACCCAGTGGCTCGAGAAGTACAAAAGCATTCACCAGATTAATGGCTTAGAGTGGCAGGGGAAAGATTTGGGCATTGTGTACCCAACTTTCAAGTCTGTGAAGGACATCGATGACCCTACAGTCAAGCTGTTGACCGATTGGAAGCCTGCTGTTGTGAGTTTCCATTTTGGTTTGCCCGATATTACCATCATCAAACACCTCCAATCTCAAGGCATAGCCATTCTTGTCTCAGCGACCTCGTTAAGCGAATTCAAGCAGCTACTTGATGCTAAGATTGATATCATTGTTCTTCAAGGATGGGAAGCTGGGGGCCACCGCGGAAACTTCAGCGCAAATGATCCGCTCGACGAGCAGCTCTCCACGTTTGACCTCACCTCAAAAGTTATCGACTACATCGACACAGAGGGTCTCACGTCCCCACCTTTTATAATCCCCGCTGGTGGGATAACTGACTCTGCTGCTATACAAACTTATCTTAATCTTGGGGTTGCTGCTGTACAGTTGGGCACAGTGTGGCTTCCAACTGAACATTGTGCCATTTCCAAACAACACAAGGAGGCGTTTTTGGATCCAATGGGCCGTAAGACCTTGATGACCCCAGCTATCTCTGGTCGCAACTTGAGAACAGTGGAATCGCCGTTTTTGAAAGAATGGAGTGCAGGGGTTTCAGTGGAGGATATTCCTGACTATCCTCTGCCTTATGATGCTTTCAAGAGGCTGAATGCTGCTTACAAGAAGGGCGATGATGAGTTTGCAGCTTTCCTAGCTGGAAGCGGCTTTTTTAGAGCATGGAAGAATACTGAAAATGTTGAGGAGGTGTTTGAAAGCTTGATCAAAGGACTTGAGTACTAAAACAACATGTTATGATGGGTGAGGGAATAATGAAGTATAGTATGTTTGTAATCTATACTTCGCTCTCCTTCCGTTTCCATAACACGCCCAATCTGGTCAGTAATCCACATATTGCCCACAGAAGCAGTGAGATGCTGCCTATTATCCAGAAATTTGCTGTTACTTTGGAAGTGCCATACCCCAACACAACCATAAACAATGAGCTCGGAGAAACTAAAATCAGTGGAACTGCAAGCCATGATCTATTTATTCCGGCTAATAGGAATGCAAGTGGTTGAGTTACTGTTAGTAGTGCCAACGCGATCTTGACTCGACTCATATTATTCTCTGGTGCTGTTGCGCCAGAGGACAGACTAAAGGTTTTGCGGAGATACAGAAATCGATATATCCGATAGACAGGTAAACCATCAAAAATATATTTCATATATTTTATTCACTCAAATCAGCAGCTACCTCAAATTTTTGATGGATTCTGGAAAAAACCACCCATATACCTCAGAATATGGTAATAGCTGCTTGAAAGGCCACTTTGAGGTTGGTTCGAGGTCTGGCGGTTCGTTCATAATATAGCAAGAGCTAGTTATGCAAGCGATGAGTAGAGCAAAGAATAATATTAGTCCGTATACCTAAATCACCATCTGCAACTTTGATGCAAAACGTGCCATATAGGCGTTGATATGAATAAGTTTTCCCCTTTTGCACACCTTCAGTATCCGAAGCAAATGGATCAGCTGCACACCGGACGAAATTGTCACATGCAGGGTGCTACTGATTGATCTGATAACGCTTTCCAACAATCATATATACATAGTTTAGCTTAGTTTACTTTTTAGCTAAAAGTCGTACTAACAGATTTGATTAATGAATAAATATCGAATTTAATCCACGGTGCTGCATTCAAGAAATACCATGTCAGAAATAAACCACTCTCTCTGGGTTCAAACCAGGAGTCTCCGCAACCAACTTCTTAACAGCATCAACCATGCCAGGTGGACCACAAACCATAATGATAAACTCGCCATTGCGTCTCTGCTCCTCGAGGTACTGGTTCCACAACACTCTAGTTAGTCTCCCTTCCAATCCAGGCCAGTCTTGTCTAATTGAGTGGTAATCAGACAGGGCATAGTGCACTTGAAAGTTGGAGTTCCGTCTCATAACAAACTTCTCAAGATCCTCCTTACAGAGAATATCCTCTTCTGTTCTATTACCAAAGAACAGCACCATCTTGGTATTGTCATCCTCATGATCGACAATCTCTGATATGAGTTGATAGCAAGGGGTGATGCCAGACCCACCAGCAATGAACAGAATTGAATCTGTTCTTCCTGGTGTGTGACTGAAGAGGAACCTACCCTTTTCGAGGTATTCAAATTCACCGGTTGGACCCTTGATCTCAACCTGGTCACCAACCTTGAGGGCATCCATCAACATCGTCATCCTTCCACCTGGGATATCACTTTGAGGAAAATAAACTTTAACTAAAACCTCCAATCTGCCCTCAATCTTATGGTTGGACTTGGGCGTGTAGGCTCTCATGACGAACTTACCCTCCGTGTCTTTCAATCGAAGGAAGAAATGCATACCCACAGGCAAGCCAGTAGTCTGTTGCGGGTGTTCAAGTCCAAAATGAAAAATTCTGGAGTCGTGTGAGATTATCTGCTTCTTTACAAGCGACACCTTTTTCCATAGCTTAGGGTTCAGTAGGGTCGGGGTCTTCTCCCGTGGCTTGACTCTGTCTGTAGGAGAAGTGGATTTAGTCTCTTCCAACTTGCCAATATGGAACTTTTGCATCAACCTCTTGGATCCTTCAGAATGGATAGCAATAAAATCATCGGTTGCATCCTCACCAGCGACATTGGTGATACTCTGGACACCGCCAGGATGCTCATGCAAGAACAGAGTACCTTCGAAGACGTGTCCCTTGATAACAAACCACGGATCGTCAGCATTCTCGTGCTCCTTCAACTCAGCAACAGTAACAGTGACATTCTTCTTCTCAGGGTTGATCATCATCAGAAGATCCTCGTCAACGTACTCCTTCTTGTCCTTTACAGTGCCAATATCCTCGTCATCTTCGCCCCATGTGTTGTCTAGGATGTCACCTCCGGCCTTCTTCACACGATCCATCCATCCATCTGACTTCCCTGGGTTGGTAGGATGTTGGAAAAAGATCTCATCAGGGCTATCACCGGGCTGGATAGCAACTCTGTACCACCAGTTGTTCAGCATGGATGTGACATTCCAGTACATGTTTCTTGGCTGGACGGTCATGCTCACATCCATTGCTCTCACCAAAATCTCCTTAGATCCCTTCAGTTTTGACTTCTTGATGGTCAAGTTCCAGAAACACCAGCAGAGGGAGGAGAATCTCTCGTATACGTTCACAGTCGCACCAAACAACTCCACTGGGCCAGCTTGTCTGTATCGGTCTTCAGGGTAATCAATATCAGCAAGTGTCCAGGTGTGTCCTCGGTCAAGTGAGATTTCGACTCGGCCAATACGTTTCCCGCCACCATTGTATGCAAACCCCTTGATGTCAAAGAACTCATTCTCTGTGAATTCATTGATGATTAGCCGTGTGTCATGTTCTGGGTGCACTGTAATACTCTGGACATTCAGGTCGTAAATAGCGTAACGTTCCTCTTTCCACCAATGATCCTCTTCGGCGGCCATCTGGTTCGTGACTGAGGTAGGCAACACCTTGTTATCATAGTGATGGTACCAGTTGTCAGACGGTACCTCAGAAACAACGAGTCTCTTTAGCCACTTGACTGAGCGACCCCCAATGACACCTGGGATGACAACTCTCAAAGGCCTACCATGATCTGGCGGTAGTATCATACCATTTTGCTTGTAGGCCAGCATGATACACCTCTCTGGGTCCTTGACCATGAAGAGCGGAACACATGTGCCATAGGCTCCCTTGGCTGGATCATCACCACCTTCCATCCACAGATATCTTGCTCTCTTGGAAGGATTAGCCTTCTTGATAACATCCCATAGGAAAGCACCAGTCCACAGCGAGGTAGAAATACCATTTTGAAACCAGTCAAACCCCTTTCCCTTGTTGACCATGTTCTGCTCTCTTCTTCTATTTCCAGCACAGCACAACGTGATTGGATTAGTGTATTGTGGAAACTCTTCGATCATATCCTTCAACGACATGCTGAAGGGCTCATCGACAAGACCTTCTACTGTGAATGACCAATCCATGATCACATCTTCGTCAACTTTGGGAACTGGGCCATGGTTTCTCACAAAGTGGAGCTCTGATGGTGTAATGAAGCCCTGTTGAAAAGAGAGTGCAGATGGTGGTTCGCAGTTAAAAGGATGGGAACCAGTCAGTCGAATGAGACGTTCGTCTCTGGGCACGTGGTTGTCCTTGGTGGAGAGATCCTTCTCCAAAATTGTGGTCAGTGGAGTGTCCTCGCGCCATTGAAAAGGGAGTTTGCCCTTATTGCTGCTGCTGTTGTTGTTGCTCAGCGGCTGTCTGTCGAAAGTGGAAGGAAGGAACTCCAGATCAGTGGAGGAGCTAGCGCTGGTCGCTGGCTGCGAGAACAACGCCTCAGTGTCTGTCATGCGGTAGTAATTAGGTTCATTGTACTGGGTAACTAGCTTTGCCGGTAGCTATTGCAGTTAAATACGTTTTGATTTTGGTGAGTGTTGTTGTCCTTGTTATCAGCTGGTCAAACAATTTTCCACCATCCATATCACAAGCAAGTTGAAGACCGTCAACGAATTTAATTCACTGCAAATCAAGCTGATTGGATAAACGATCGATTCTGATGGACAATCAGACTAGATAAGGGCTGCATGGGTAGCATTGAAGAAATAGAGCCTCTTTTCGTTCATGTTCTTAGCCAAACACTACTCAGAGCTTTTTTTTGAGGGGTGAAGACGCGGAGGATATTTCTGTGGCAGGGTAACCCTCACCTTATTCCACGGATGGCAACCGAGCCAGATTTAGATAGATTGATAAGAAGTTTCATCGCTGACAGGAACGACCAACGTACTCTCCTGAACAAAGCTCAGACATATTCTATCACCCAATCCTGGGGTAGCTATCAGCCTATAGCTTGTAGCCTGTCGATATATGCGCAGCTCGACCTTGAGATGGAACTCGACAAAATACTAAATACTGACAATGCTCAACTATTGCTAGAATAGATCGTTACAAAAAATGTAAGTCTACCAATACGTGAGTGTAACTACTAGTGTATCCAATTCCGAAAAATGAAAATCTTCTGGATCAATGAGGTGAACTTACTAACCAGACTGGCTAGACCAGAAATCCAAGCTGCCCAGACATGAACTCTGAACTCACACTTTCTCTTTCAAGATCTAGACCTGGTTTATTGGCTCATTGTTCATATTATCCAGGTATCCAATATTCAGATATCCTTGCTACCAGCAAACTAGTTTCGCACAAGTCGAACTTTCAGGCTTGAATCTCAAGCTTCTGATATCACAAGAACTCAGACCTACTGCCATTTACTAGGAGCGCTTGAGTTTCGACGGTTTCGGCGGTTTCCACAGTTTTTTCAAGCATTAAGCACTAAGCATTAGGCATGACGCATTAGGCACTGCGCACTATGCACTAACTCAGGTAGCAGGTACCAAGTAGCGAGTAGCAAGCAGGAGGAAAGATCACAAATTTCGGGCATTATTTCTGCCGGGTCTCTACGGCTACGACGACATGCTAGAATGGAAAATTGGCGAAATCATTTCAGCCGGGTAACCAAAATGTCGCATCGATCTGCAGTGGCGAAAACTGCATTGGGACGTCTTCTTCGCCAGAATTTGTTCCCCACTCCATAGCGGAAAATAATAAGGGCGCTGGTGCACGTACAGTTGGTTCCACTGTATACAGGCCCTCTGATAGCCGTTATGTCGCAGTGACCTGGACAAGTCGCCTAATCATCACAAATTAGCGGTCAGCTCCTACTTTGTGATGCCTCCTCTACATCCGACATTCATCGGGATCGCAGGCCTAAACGCCCTGTTTATCACTTGTTCTTATTTAATGTTGTTGCACAAAAGACTGTAGGTTGATCCTCACAGCAAAATGGAGACAATATGTCTCACAGCCTGATAGGAGATAAAAATGCCGGACTGAGGCTCAACCTACTTGTCTTCCTATCAACAGCAACAACAACAACAACAGTAACAGCAACAGCAACAGTAACAGCAACAGCAACACGAAGATGAGCTCAGAGTCCCTGTTCAGTAATGATGACACATCCGTATCGTCTCAATCTGACTCTGAATTACCCTTCGAATGGCGTCAGGACACGCCATTAACAGAGATTCTTCCTTTTGACTTGAAGACGGAGGACAACTTTGTTCCAAGAGACGAACGATTGATTCGACTCACTGGCTCACATCCTCTCAACTGTGAGCCACCTGCTCCATTGTGCTATGAGCAAGGCTTTATTACTCCTGCTAATCTGCACTATGTCAGAACCCATGGCTCGCCACTTAATATTACTGACGAGGAGGCCATGGAGTGGGAACTCTCCGTGGAGGGTCTCGTGGACGAACCTTTCACTATTAAGTTGAAGGACTTGATCCATGAATTCCATCAATACACCACTCCAATTACATTCAGCTGTGCTGGTAATCGTCGTATGGAGCAGAACATGGTGAGCAAGGGCAATGGGTTTAACTGGTTCTCCAATGCAGTATCAAATTCCCTCTGGACTGGTCCGTTGTTGTGGGATGTTATCCAGAGAGCCAGGCCACACGCCAACGCCAAGTTCGTTTGGATGGAGGGTGCTGATAATCCAGCTAAGGGTCACTATGGTACATCTATCCCAATTGACTATGTTCAAGACCCAGAGAGGGGCATCTTGGTTGCCCATAAACAGAACGGTATTCCGCTTGGTCCAGACCACGGTAGGCCTTTGAGAGTTGTTATTCCAGGTATGATTGGTGGTAGATCTGTCAAGTGGCTCAATAGGATCATTGTGAGTGATGTTCCTAGCAACAATTGGTATCATTATTACGATAACAAGGTACTGCCAACAATGGTGACCCCTGAAATGGCTGCTGAAGAGGATCACTGGTGGAAGGATGACGCCTACACCATCTATGATCTAAATTTGCAAAGTATTACAGTTCTCCCTGAACATGATGAGAGACTTGTTGTCACTCCAGACAATGAGAAGGAAGAGTACTCCATCAAGGGTTTTGCCTACAATGGTGGAGGAAAGAAAGTCGGCCGTGTGGAAGTGTCACTTGACAGAGGGAACACTTGGAGGCTATGTGAAGTTGACTACCCAGAGGACCGTTACCGTGCTGCCGGTCCAGTTCAGCTCTTTGGTGGTGAGGTTTATGTTCACAAACGTCGCTCCTACTACTGCTGGTGTTTTTGGAATATCAAGGTGGGTAAAGGTGAGCTGAAGTCCGCCAAGGACATTGTTGTCAGGGGTATGGATATCAGCATGACTGCTCAACCACGTAACATGTACTGGAATGTGCTTTCCATGCTGAACAACTGGTGGTACAGAGTTGCAATCCAGCCTGGCTCTACGCCTGACGAGATCAAGTTTGAACACCCCGTCAGTCACAGTAAGGTTGATGGTTGGATGCAGAGAGTCAAGAAGCAAGGAGGCGACATCCTCGACCACACATGGGGTGAGGATGATGAGGATGGATCTAAACCAAAGGTCAAGAAGGCCTATGTTGACGAGGATCTGCTACTCATGGTCGATCCTTCAAAGAAGGATCATGTGGTTACGAACGAGGAGTTTCAAAAACACGCCAAGCCTGATGATCCATGGTTTATCATCAAAGGGCATGTTTTCGAAGGAACTCATTTCTTGCATGCCCACCCTGGTGGTGTCGAGGCCATTGCCAACATGGCTGGTGAGGATGCTACGGATGACTTCCTTGCCATCCACTCTCAGAACACTAAGAAGTTGATCAGAAAGTTTTACATTGGTAAGTTTGAAGAGACTCAGGATGATCATCTGCAGAAGGAGGCACATCTTGTTTCTGCTGAGGATGTCAAATCACCTACACTGCTGAATCCAAAGGTTTGGAAACACGTCAAGCTGATCAAGAGAGAGGAGGTGTCACCTGATTCCAGAATCTTCCACCTTGCTATGGAGCACGAAGAGCAGACGAGCGGATTACCTGCTGGTATGCATTGTTATGTCCGTGTAAAGGGTCTCGATGGCAAACTTGTCCAGAGAACCTACACCCCATTGTCAAGCAACAAGGAGAAGGGTATCTTGAAAGTCTTGATGAAGGTCTACTTCCCTCATGGCGATATTCCAGGTGGTAAGCTGACTATGGCCATGGACCAGCTGCCAATTGGTTCACAGGTAGAAGTTAAGGGCCCTGTTGGTGAGTTTGAATACCTGGGAAAGGGTCAATTCACTATGAACAAAGTTGCTGGCCGTACAGACTCTATGCTGTTTATTGGTGGTGGTTCTGGGCTGACACCATGCTACCAGGTCATTGAGGACATCGTGGAAAATGAAGAGGATCGCACAAATGTGACATTTTTTTATGCGAATAGATCTGAAAGTGATATATTGTGTCGTGACACCCTGGATGGCTGGGTTCAGGAGAAGAAAACCTTGAAGGTTGATTATTGCATTTCGTCTGCCCCCGAAGGATGGAAGGGGTTAACTGGTAGGTTGAACAAGGAAATGATGGATGGCTACTTAGAAGAGCAGAAGAAGCATGGTGAATTTTTGGTGCTGGTCTGTGGACCTCCCGGTATGGTTCATGGAGCTCAGCAACTACTCGAAGAGGCCGGTGTGGACCCATCAAGAATAATCCTCTTTTGATATATGACTCAATAAATGTATTTGCAGCTGTATTGAGTAAACAAGGTTCAGTAACGCTCAGCAAGGTTGACGGTGACCCGCTAGCACTTAAACTCCTCTACCCACAGTTTTACTCTTGTTGGCCAGCAACACAGTAACTTCTTGATTGCCCTTTAGGTGATATTCACGATTTTATAGCAAAATCTATGCTTCTGCAACACTATATTGTAGGACTTGGGTAGTACTCAATTGTTTTCAACAATAGTACTAATAAGTGAACCAACAGTTCAAGTTAGCGTCCTCAAATATGATTGAGATCACAAGGACTTCAAGTGAGTAATATCAGTGGCTCCATTCGGGAAAAGAACATGAAACAGATGACTTAATGAAAACTCTGACTATCCTGTTATATACTGAATACCCTGTTGATAGATACTCGTTGAAACATTGGTCAGTATACCACCTTTGTGTGTGTGTATCAGGGTACAAGATTCAGAGTAAGCTTGTTCTTGAGCTAGAGCATCTCCAAGAATCTCTCAATCTCTCAGCCTCTTAACCTTTTGATCTAATCTTTTAATTTCTAAACTGATTACTTAAGCACATCCAAGTTCCGCAAACAGAATAAAACAAAAACAAACAATAAACAAAAACAAAAATAAAAACAAAACCTGAAAGACCCTCGTTGCAGAGTTCACTTCTTTAAGCGAGAGGTCCACTTACAGCAGAAACCCCATTTTAATTGCCGCTATACAATTGGCACAAGAGACCGTCTCCGATCGCCACGGTTTTATAGCAGCACAGTCCCTTTTGCCACCCCTTTGTTTTTGTGTGCCGACGTGACATGGCATTCACGCTAGGCAAGTTCAACAGTCCCAAAACCAATAGACAGCTAGCCCAAGAAGACCAACAACCACAGTTTACTCACTTTATTCCAAAACTCGGTGCAGAAGCTCAATTCAAGCAGAAGGTTCTTGTTCAGAATAAGGCGTTGGCTAGGAAGAATTCGATTCTAATGGCCAAGATCAGCGATTTGGAGAATAAGGTCTCTGACTTGATCCAGCAAAACATTGAACTAAGAGCTGTCAATGCCAAATCGGAGGATCTGAAGAGGAAGTGGTTCGAAGAGAAGTTAAACGTGATCGAAGAAGGTGTGAACCAAAGGTTCAGCGAGATGCTCCAGATGTTTCAGACAATAAGAGACAACGAAGGCTTGTCATTATCAACTGTTCAACTGCATAACTCACACCATGTGGTAATAAACTCCAGCATTGAGAACTCGTCCACTTCTGATAAAAGTGTTTCATTCCAAACGGCGAAGAGTCCAAAGAAGCTATCCAAGTCTGAGAGAAGAAGAAAAAGCATGAGAAGACAATCAATCTGTATTGTTCCACCTGACTCGCCTGTTATTAACGAACAAGCTGTATCTCTTTTTGATTCAGATACCACTAGAACCATTTTCGATAAGAATGTGGAGCTTTTCCCTACCCCTCTACAGCCAGCACCTTTCGAAGCACCTCCTCCAAGGAATATTCAATTTCAGCCTGAACCTGAGACTAGTTCTAACGACCATTGCAATGAAGAGAATAATCCGGTTCATGTATCTTTTGACAACAGTGAAAATCCCTTCCAGGACCAAGCGTGTGATCAAATTGAAGACATTGTCCAAGAGAAGCAACGCGAAGAAGTTGAAACTGATATATTGCCATTTCCAGAAGTGCAACAGTCACCTGATCATACTGAAGAACAGGAGTCAATGGAGTTGAGTCAGGCTTCTAATCTTTCCCCAATCAGAGTTTTATCTTCTAGTTCACTAGACGCGCCAGTTAAGGCGAGGTTTGCGGTTTATGAGGACTCTCCAAAAGCTGACCACACAGATCTTTTACTGGCACTTGATAAGGTGGCTTCTGACTCCGTTTTATATGAAAACACTTCAACTAGTAATGAGAAGAGGTCGAAAGTCAGAAGAAAGTTCCTCGCCAAGAAATCCTCCACCAATGTCACTGATAACGAGCAGGCTGAATTATCAGATGAACAGAAGCCATTATCTCAGGATTCAAACAAAGTCAAACATACCAAGGCTACAAAGCTGAAGTCAAAGTTTATTTCTGATGATCGTATGCCTGGCCCCACTCTGCTGGACGGTGCTGATGAACCAAGTACGAGACGATCAAGAAACAGAGGTAAACCAGTCAGTTACGCAGAACCTTCTTTGAGGGCAAAGATGAGACGACAATCTGAGAAGTTTGTTCCAGCAGCAGATGAAGGAGCATATGATGCTTATGTTAACAATGTCTTGGTAAATAGAAGAAGAACTATCAGCCCTGATGTTTCTAGAGAGATTGAAGTTACTGCCGATTCTGACGATGCCTTGCTTGCACCGCAGCTAGTCCATAAAACTAAAGAACTTGTTCAAAACGTTAAGGATTCAAGAGTCTCTCCAGTCAAAACTAAGAGATCACTAATAGAGGAAGATAGCGTTAACATAACTAAGAGAAGAAAGCCGCTTGGGACTCTCAATTCTAACAAGGCTGCCATGAAGAGCAAACATTCTATGGAAAACATTGCGCTCAAGCGGAACATTCCCGATATCGATCCAGATGAAAGTGATTTGTCTGTTTTCGACCTGGTTGAAGAAACCACTGCTGGTGTTCCTAAAACCACTTACAAGGGAAATCCAGAGATAAGGCTGTTCAAGAGAAAAAGTACTGCTGGGAGCAGAAGACACAGTATGTTATTGTGAAGTACCTACAAGAATTCTACATTTATTTCCTAAAAGCTGTATTTAGACAGTCATTGTCTAAACACTCATCTTCATTGCGATCTTAGAGTGAGACTTGTAACCAACGATCTCAATGTCTTCGTACTTGAAATCATCGATACTACTCACCTCTCTATTGAATCTCAACTTTGGGAACTGGAATGGCTCCCTTCGAATTTGTTGCTTCAGGGCATCAACATGATCTGAGTAGACATGCGCATCGCCCAGCGTGTGAATGAATTCACCACAATCCATGCCAACAACGTGGGCAATCATCTTGGTCAATAAAGCGTACGAGGCAATGTTAAACGGGACACCAAGGCCCATGTCACAACTTCTCTGGTATAGGCAGCATGAAAGCTTTGGTTTCTGACCCTCTGGAAAATTAACATAAAACTGAGCAAACACATGGCATGGAGGAAGTGCCATTTTTGGGAAATCAGGTGGGTTCCACGCACTCATTATGATTCTTCTATCGTATGGATTGGTCTTCAATGTGTGAATAATCTTGGCCAGCTGATCAACACCTTGGCCTGTATAGTCAGTATCACAGTCAACATACTCAGCACCAAAATGTCTCCATTGAAACCCATATACTGGGCCTAGATCACCCTCTCTGCGATGTTGGAGGCCCAAGTTGTCAAGAAACTGGCGAGATCCATTACCATCCCAGATCTTCACGCCCTGCTCGCTTAGTTTCTTACCATCAGTGCAGCCCTGAATAAACCAGAGAAGTTCTAAAATAATGGCTTTGGTGAAGACTTTCTTCGTCGTAAGGAGTGGGAAAGTATCATTGGACAGATCAAAACGTAGTTGTGGTGGTGCAAATAGTGAGAGAGTACCTGTCCCTGTTCTGTCTGGACGGTGCTCGCCTTGGTCGATGATACGTTGGCAGATATCTAGATACGCCCTCTCCTCTTTGTTTGTTTCTTCTTGCTGAGTCATGCTGGTGGTAAAGTGCTTCCTTTCAACTGTGTCTGTGGTTAGCCTTGTAAAGTTCAGACGCGTTTAGAAATCTCAAGTACACGCCCTCGGATTCGGTGCTGTTAGCAAAACCAGTCAGGTGATATCACCTGACTCGCGTATTTGTAATGCGACGTAAACCACCATTTCACCTACTAAATCAGCATCGCACAGCACCAAGCAACGTGTCGTTGAGCCATGACCAATCTTACCAGGCAATTTTCAAGCATCGTCGAAAAAGAGCAGTTGCAACTGGGAATCAAGCCCATTGAGAAACCTCGCGGCTCACTTATCAATGACACATTTGTCAGGGAATGCATTGACCTCTTTAAGCATATTAGTGAGCTGAAGGCGCTCCTGGTGACGATCAGACCGCAGTACCTACTCTTTGAGGGTGCAAATGGTATAACTGACGATGAAAGGGATGAAATCGATACACAAGCTAGGCTCAAGCTAAAGGAGTACAATGGAAGACTGTCACACTTACAAGCGTACGAGGACAAGAGAGTAGCGACCAAACAGCACTTTAGATTCAACAATGCAGTATCCTTCACAGTCGCAAAGCACCGTGCCGGAATCCTATTATCACTCAACAAGTCTCTACGGAGCGTGTCAGAGTTGCTTCTAGATATCCAACAGACGAGACTTCTGAGAACTGCAGATGTTGAAGATGATGATCTGAAAGAGAGACTGAGTGCCATCAACATAAGGGACACGAAGTATGATATGGTCCATGAGCCACACACACAAGAATATGATAAGGAGCTTGGTCAACTGAGTGCTGAACAATTACAGCTCCTCGAGAGTGAAACTGATGAAATACTCAATAGTAAATTGCAAGATTTGGCCAAAGTGGAAGCTATAAACAAAAGTGTTCTAGAAATTGCGCAACTAGAGTCTGAACTAGCAAGTCATTTGTCCATTCAGTCAGAAAACATAAACTCGCTGGTGAGTGATTTTGATGACACAAACGTGGATATTGTTGACAGTAACAAGCTGCTCAGGAATGCCAAACACAAGAGTAACTACGCGATCAAGACTGTCATCTACACTGCATTGATTCTTGGTTTGATATTATTGTTATACGACTACATTAATTAAAAACAAAACCCACCACTTCTTCCTTTTTCAATACATGCGACCAACTCTTGCGGCCACTTGTGCCAGTTCAAACCTTTCGGCATTCATAACGACTAGCTTGAACCTTCCATGGACACCAGGGCTACCAAGGTCATTTGTGTTTTGCTCTATTTTTACAGCCTGTCCGTGATATTTGACGAGTACAAATTTTGTTAAATTTGGACATTTGATGTCCCTGAGAGACATGTAGACAGCAGTTCCGGGATCCACCTTCCTACCCATGTTCTCTGCTATTTTCAGTTTAAACCAAGTCACATCGGGCCCAAGACTGAGGTTTGAAACTCTGTAACTTTTCAGTGGGCGATCAGGACCTCCAACTAAGGTACATTTGGCACCTAGGTAATTACTCGAGGTGATATTTTTGAGTTCCTGAGTATAGCATGAATCTAACAACAGGGAAATCTTTTTACCTCGAAGTGAGGTGTGTCTGCTGAACTCTGATAGTCTCAAGCGGCGGGCTGTGACGTGATATAGATCCGTTAGCATTGTGAACATTGGCATTGTGCTATTTGTCAAAAGGGTATAACCGAATTTTGAATATTCACGATTAATGATCACCCGATTCTCTTCACCTATGGGATGCATTTTAAAATCAATATCAAGGTAGTGCTCGTAAATTGGAAAGAACCAATCGATCGATGACCATTTTGATATCACGATAGGGATTCTATCACCTATTGTATTCAGAATAGTATGTGTCATGACTTGACTGTCGACCCTGAACATTAAGAGTTGGCTCTTGGTAATATAGGTGGGCTTGACATGTTTCATCCTGTATAATATTTGCCTGTGTAATCTAGTACTCTCTCCAAAGGCCTTTAGCGCACTCTTGGTAGAGTCAAATAATATTGCAAAGAATTGGTTGAAAGCTGCATACTCTGGGTTTCGAATCACCTTCTCGAATATTTCATCAAGTGTCATATCAGAGATGTACTTCAGTAAAGCTTTCTTGTTGAGGTACCTTTCTTTAATAGCCACTTTCAGGTGGAACTCTTCAACTTCTGAAAGCCTTTTATACTCATTGGGCCCCAAGAAGGAAAGGAATTCATCCAAGAGTTCTGGAATGAGGCCGTAAGGTGAGAAAGGAGAGCTAGGATCATTGAACAAAGGACTCGGACGAGCTTCTGTTTGTTTTCGCTTCATTGTTGATGTTTAAACAAATGTCCTCCAGGTATTATGCGTATTTGTCAAACTGAGAACTATTGAAGTTGGGATGCTTTTACTTGAAATATTGGGAGGTAATCTCTTCTCATTTATTCTGTGAGTGATTAATTCAACAGTCCAAAAACTGAAAAGAGAGTAATATTCGCTTGAGAAGGAGTAAACTGCTGCAGTTCTATCAATCGAGAGGGTGGAAGTGAGAGGGGGCTAAATTTATAAAGATACTCTAACTCAAGAAAGAGCTCAATGTCCCTTGATAGGAAAAAAGGAAAGTATTGCTTTTAAAGATTTTCGGAAGTACGGTTTCCTAATATGGCATACAGGATGAAACCTCGAGACATTCATTGGATTGGGACAGCTTCTTATTCAAATTCCCTCAATGACACCGGCAGCAAGGGTTACACCATCTCTTCTCACCACAACTCTACCAAGGCCTCTGTCCTCGCCGCCACCTTCACCAAACTTGATCGCTGGTACTCCTCTATTGTCTTTGATTTCAACCTCCACTAGGGCTACTTGCCCAGACTTCAAATGGCGTGGCACCTTTTTCTTCTTCTTTTCTGTTCCATCTGCCTCAATGATTTCAATGATTTTTGAAAGTGTGACTTCACGTTCAGACTCACCACAAAACATCATCAGTTTAGACCCAACCAGCACTGGTCTGGTCACTGCAAACAATGATAGCCGAATTATTAATTTTTTGGTAACAGGTACAACAAAGTTTGTCACTAGGTCACCCTTTCTGACCTCAGTTGGGTCCGTTCCTTTCAGCCTCAAGGTGATAAAGTCACCTCGGTATGCAACCTGGACAACATTGCCCAGTCCCAAGGATCCAGCTCCAGCAGACAATGCTCCAGAGTTGGTGGTTGTTTCATTGATATAAATGGAGTCCACAGTAGCAGTCTGTGAAGTGGGTGTGAGATGCACCACTTGTCCCGCTGATACACTACCTGAATGAACGCGGCCAGTGATCTGCAGTGTAGAGCCAACAATAGCTGTGTCAGTGATTGAGATAATGAGCTGCGTGGATGTAATAGATTTCTGTAAGGTCTTTGCAATGCCCTCAAGTGTAGGAACAAGAGCTTGGCCTTGATACCATTCCAGCTTGTGTCTCTCATTAGCTTCTGGAGTCGATGAGACATTCAAGCCAGAGAAGGCACTGACTGGGACAAAATTAACATCTGAAGCAGGATATCCAACCTCTCCAGTCAGGAACAGTTGAAGCTGACCCTCGATTTCTTCAAATCTAACCTCATCCCAATCTACATTGTCCATCTTGTTCACAACAACAACAACTTTGCCGACACCCATAGCTCTAACTAATAAAGCATGCTCTTTTGTCTGTCCATCCAAGGAGAACCCAGATTCAAATGCATCAGTTGAAGCATCAACCACCAACAGGGCAACATCAGTGGATGTGATACCAGATATCATGTTTGGAATGAAATCCCTGTGACCTGGGGAGTCAACAATGTTGAAAACCACATTTTCTGTCTCGAAGGCAGATGCGCATGAGTCAATAGTGACACCACGGTTTCTCTCCTCTGGTGTGGAGTCCATGACCCAGGCAAGAGAGAAAGAGGCCTTATTGGACTTTGTCGCTTCACGGCGGAGCTTCTGATATGTTGATTGGGCAATCGCAGAGTGGTTGAGAAGCAAGCGTCCAGTCAAGGTGGACTTGCCTGCGTCAACGTGACCAATTTGAATCAGTGATAGGGATGGTTTTGTAGAAGTTCTGACATGTGTGGCTGGTGGGGTCAGAGTCAATGTGGAGAGCTTCTCAGTAACGGGCTTAATGTCAGGGGTTGGAGCCGCTTTTGGTTTCACTTGTTGAGCAGAGGCCTTTTTGTCATCGGGACTGGCTTTCTTGAAGTTAGCTTTGACTGTTTCGGTGTTAGTAGGGAGGTACACAGAGTACAGATCCCTTGACAGATGTTGACGCTTAACTTGAGGAAAAATATCGTGTTGAGGGGTCGTAACAAATGGCGATTGGTCAAAGGACACATCAAACTGATGGAAAATAGGGGCTTTGCTGGGTACTGTTTCTTTCTCTGTTGTCTTGAACCGCCGGTTCGCTTCTGCTGTTGTGATTGTGGGCAAATCTTTCTTGAAAGGATTGGGTCTCTTAAGTGACTTCTTATTCAAAGATAGCCCGTTTGGCTTCTCCTCCTCTGTATGTTTACTCTTCAGTCTGTCTAATATAGAATTTTTTGCCTTGCCATTTTCCTTGATCTCTCGCTGTTGTGCCCTCTGCCTCGCCAACAGCGCCATCTTCGATAACTTCACCTCTATTTTCACGTATTAGTGCCTCTTTCTGAAAATCAAGTGAGCAGTCTGCAATAGGAAAGGACCTCCAGTGATACATACCTTTAAATTTTTTGTTCAATTCAGTGACAGTAGGTTCTATCTCAATGTAGTTCTGCCACAGCGCCTCTCTGATGGCATCATCTGGTGCAGTGGGAACCTGCTTCTTCACCTCGGGAATAAGAGCCTCAATCAAGTCCTCCTCTTCTGGAGTTGGTTCACCATCAGACAAGTAGTCATTCAGGTCATCATCGTCGTATTTATTAGCCATTTGGGTGTAGTTTGAATGGGAAGATGTGATTAACAACTGGCTAAATGAATCACTTTGTTCGATTTTTGGCTGTTTTTCACGTTTCGCGCCACTAATGATTACTGTCTGTTAGTTGACCTGTCCCCAGAACAGTGTTGTAGCGAAGTACACCTGCGGTAAACGGCAAATAACTGGAACATTCCAGTCCAGGGGGTATATTCTTTAAGCTGGTTTCAAGTATTTTCCTCTTTTCGCCATGCGTTCCTTTAAAGGTTTGGAAGTCCTGTTCACAATTAAGACCTGGTCCTTTCCGAGGCTCTTCTGCCGGATCTCCAAAACACGCATATGGGTGCACACGAACAATCAAATTACCCGGACTAGAAGCTTCATAATAAACTCATCGCAACATCCAAAATATCACCAATTCCAGCAGCAGCAGCAAACTATTTACAAAAGCAGTTCCTGTTCGATGTCATCTTTCACAATTCCACTTCTTACCACACATGCTACACTGATACGGATACCGCCTCCAGCTCCACCACAAATCTCAGCTTCGAATGCCTCATTATGGAATGTGCAGGACACGGTGTGGCAGGGCACTCTCCGAATTCTGGAACTTGAGGACTTCGAAACTGGGGACATCGTTGGTGTTTTGGAGTTTGGGATGTTCGGAAGTACGGTATTTGACCCTGTTAATGGCGTCGCTACATCTACTGTAGCATTGCTCGGAGGAGGAGCAGATGTGATGACCAGAGATAAGGATGGCGCTGTGAATAGTACTCGGGGCTTAATTGAACCGGACTTATTGAAATGCACCGGAAAGAACAAATGGAGGACCCTCATTTCATACGAGGAAAAGAAGGTAGCTTTGGGACTTGTCTTGCCCGAGGGAATTGAGGTTGAGGTACTTGCGGTTTTGGGGAGACTGAGGAGGGACAAACAACTGAGTTTGGGTGAGAATGAAGAAGATGACGATAATGAGATTTGTCAACTTGTGGATAGCGTAGTGCGACTGGACGTTACTGTTGATAAGGAGGTCGAAGATGAAGCCGATGATTTTGGGGACTTTGTTGGTTGATTCGGGATGACTCTTACATTGTATAGAACAACGTTATAGACACTACTGTGAAGAGTGTAGTATCATCTGAGGATAAATTTACTTCTAAAGTGAATAAAGAGGCATATGCAGCTGGTAATATCCCTTCAATGGAGACCAGTAGTATTGGTATAAGTACTGTTCAATGAAGTCATTGTCACAATGGACGGGTAAGTTCTTACGTCAGGTAAACGTTAAACTATGTACATTAAATGCTCAGACCGTCACATACCCTTCAAACAATTGATCACTTATTCATCCCTATACCAACTCACCTTTCTCTTCTGTCTATCAGCTCTTGCCCTACTTCTGCCCTCAGGCCATCTGTTCTGAATCCACTTCAGTCTACCGTCCATCTCCTTTTTCCATTGAGTGTTCACATCAGCAACAAGTGATACTGTCAATGGGCTGATTTCAAACTTCTCTGCTAGTGCCTTTCTCGTCCATTTTTCTGGGTCCTCTTGTCTCAGTTTTTGGATCTCAGCCACCTCAACTGGTGTCAAGTTCAGCTGCTGTTCCCTTGGAACAGAAAGCGCAGGAGCTTTGCTCTCTAGTTCTGGAGTTACGTTGAGACCCTTTCTGGCATCCGTAGCAGGAAGGAACACATCTGGTGTCACGTTGCTGCCTGGAACAGATGGGGCCTTGTGGTGATGGAGGCCGGGTTGGTACACTGGTTTCACATTGCTTCCGGAACGTACAGTGTTGTATTGGTTAGGCACACGGTGTAGTGTGCTCTTAGCACGGATGAACACTCTGCTCAACATGTCTGATTGGTCTTGTTTTAGTTGGACTTAATTCTCCCATTCGATTTGTTGATGTTGAAAAAAGTGAAAAGTTTTGGAGATGGACCGACCCTCGGAAGTACAGACTTGTACACCCCTAATCACGTGACTGAAGAAGTTTCGGGGAAAGTGGCTGTGCAGGGCTTCGTAACCACCTACCAGCTACTTAGAGACTAGAATTTGTGATTTTGCAAAACACCATTCATCAACATATATGATGATAACTTTGTGTTCTATCTATTAAAGGAAAGAATCACGTAGTCTAAAAGAGTGATTGAATTTCAAAGAGTGGGAAGTGCTTATGAGTAAGCAAAGTTTGTTGGGAGCTCATCACGCACAGATCAATCACATGTGTACCAACCCATCTCACACACCAGCCAGATGCATGGCCAGAAAAGCTCACTTGGGGGTAGTTCTTTAAAGCCTCAATGTCCTTTCAAACCACATTGAGGTCGAGTGTTTTTCAGAAATCTGTGTGTAAAACAGAGTCATTCCGCTACCGTTCTGTATCTATCAGATCTCATTTCTCAGCCACTTTCGAACTTCTCTGTAACTCTCATTTCCCTCTTTGAACAAAATCTTTTCAAATTCATCGAGTCCTCCAATAAAATCAACGCCTCCTGCGCCTGCACCTGTGGAACTTCCCTTATAGACCTGAGCAAAGTTATTGATCTCATCAACTCTGGCCTTCAGCACCTCAACAACTACAGCAATCAACTCCTCATCATTGAAAAGGGTTGACCACTTCTCAATGAACGCGTAATAGTACTTGAGTATGGTATTTAGTGGGATGGAAGTGGGCGATGATTTCAACGCGTTCAGAATCTGAGAGGAGGTATACGTTGGTGGAAGGAGCTCTATGAATGCTGTATCATCGTCACCTTCCTCTTCGCCATCCATTGGAGAGTGTGGAATCGTGCACACTGCAAGGAACTCGGCGAGCCACACGGGCAGGTCAAGTCGCGTGCCTTTCTTGATAGTGTTTGATGTGTTGTCCTCTGGATGGGTCGGATTGCCTTCGAGGTAAGCAAGTCCCGGGATCGTAGCGTTGAAACGACATGGGATACGTATTGCTTCTGATAGGATGTCGTCGATATCGTAGTAACCCATTTTGAAGTGCAGCTGACTACTGAGAATGTCGAGATGAGTGTGTGGTTTGTTTACTTTTCAGGACTTTTGTCTATTGGTAAGGACACTTTCTAACTGTATCCTCATCATAAACTTGGAATTGAGATTATCGCTCACAGATCAAAGATCTATGCTAGCTTTTTCTCACAAAACTATGCTTTTGTCTAGAATATATTATCAATTACATGAACTGGTGGAAAGCGAAAAGTGGTAAGTCATAGTGAGTAAGTTTTGTATCAGTATCACCATGGCAGGATGGAGGGGGTCAATGAAGTGAGTTGGTCGTCCTGGTAGAGATAGCGTTAAACCAAACTTTGATGATACTCTTCATCAATGCACTAACCAACTAGTCTTCTCTATATGGAACACAGGTCTCTGCCAACCAACTAACATCTACATCTTTGGAAAAAGAGTCACTGTTATCTTGTCCAAATCAAACACCCTATTCGGATTTTAATTAACCAACTTTGACCGAGAGAATGACACCTCACCATTATTTTCAAGAGCCAGAAGAGGCAGGAATAAGCTCAAATTCCGCATAGTCAAGTGAATCGTGGTGGGTCGTGGGTCTCGAAGTGTTCTCTTCCTTGGAGCTTTTTGTAATAATTCGCGGGGAGTTCGGTAAATTTATTCGAGTATTAGAAGTGTAATATCTTTGTCTACTACCTCCAGCTTGATGACTTTAACATCGTTTCAAACAGCAGCTGATCTGCGTCAGTGGCACTCTGATCTTCCATCAAGGGCAACACTTGGGCTTGTTCCCACTATGGGTGCCCTTCATGCAGGCCATCTTTCTCTTGTCACTCAATCACTACAACAGAACGACTTCACAGTAATCTCGATTTTTGTGAACCCATCACAGTTCGCACCAGGTGAGGATCTGGACTCATACCCACGTACCTGGGAGTCTGACCTTGCTCTATTGGGTGCAAATCTGAAAGAACAAGGTCTCGAAGAAAAGAAGTTAGTCGTGTTTGCACCTACTGTGAGCGAAATGTATCCTTCAGGAATCGATCTTCATCCTGAACTGCAAAAGGGAGCTTTTGTGACGGTACTTGGCCCAAGCGCACCACTAGAGGGAAAATCCAGACCACTCTTCTTTAGAGGTGTTTGTACTGTTGTTATCAAGTTGTTGAATGCAGTGCAACCACAGAGGGCTTACTTTGGTCAGAAGGACATCCAACAGGTAATCGTCGTACAGCGAATGGTGAGGGACTTGTTGTTGCCCGTGGAGATTGTTGTTGGGAAGATTGTCAGGGAGGACTCAGGTCTGGCCTTGAGTTCACGGAATGCGTATCTTCAGGAGGATTCTAAGGAGAGATGTGGGCTCATTTTCAAATCCTTGAAAAAAGGCGTTGAGTTGTTCGAACAGGGCGTTAATTCAGATGAGCTTTCGAAACAGTTAGTGACCATTTTGGAGACAGAGGAGTTGTTTGAAGTAGACTATGTGAGTGTGAACGAACCTGTTGATCTGAATGAGAGAGAGGGAACTGTGCTTAAGGGTGATGTTCTCAGTTTGGCTGTATTTGTGAACCAAAATGGTGGTCAAAGAGTGAGGCTGATTGACAACGTAATTTTCTAGAAGGGGTGTAATATGTCATATAATAGATCCACAAAAACTATCATGAAAAGATTGGTGAAGATAGGTCTCATATTAAATCCACTCCTCTTAGTACTGAACGACCTTCTATGTGATGAATCACTCAACTTCAAAAGCATTTAAAAAGACTTGACAGAAGATTTATTACAGTATACGCTGGCTCTTAAGACCAAACTCTGACAAAGTGTACCCCACCACGCCAACAAGCTATTAGGGTTAGCTGTTAATTAATTTTGACTCCCTAGTCCCCAATTGATTAATGCTCGTGGTCTGCTCGTTCTTATGCCAGAGTAAATAATAGTTCATGCTTCAAAGCCCAGAAGATTTTGTATAACCCTCAGATCTAATGGACACAATTGGAAAATAACTCATGAGTAACCAGTCGCGGGAAAGGGAAATCCAAACCTATCCAAAACAATCAAATGAGAGAAAACAGGCTCCATATATTATCCAAACATAACCGAACAGTGAAGGGTTGGCTACACGATTTCACAGATCTCCAATCCCTGTCTAAATATTTATCTAAACCATTGATCTAAGTAATGTTGGTCATATCCCAGAAACTATTAAAGAATATAAGAATGGGATCAATAATGCTAGAAATATTGACTTTCTTGGTACCTGTGACAATCCTAATACACAATTATTCAAAAATATAAAGGAAAAAGAATTGATGTGAGGCAACCGAAGAATAAGCATAATCCAATTGAAACCAGCTCAAATGATCTAATCCTCTCCACAGATCAAACACACAATTCAAATACAATTCAAATAAAATCTATTCCAAATGTTATCCAAATGCAATCGTGGGGTTATACGATGAAGCTTACAGCATCACAATGCTTCTTGGCTGCTTCCTATGAGGTTAAATAGGCTCTCATAAATAAAGGTTGTAGTGTAAGAGCACATGCCGTCGGATATACGTCGGATTGTGAACATTGCGTCCCTAGGAAGATATTTTCTGAATTACAAAGTAAGGTACCAAAAAAATGACTAAAGACCAATAATTCTTTCGAAAATTCCTTGATACAGCTTTAATCAGACATTTGCCTTTGTTTTAATAGAGACTTAAGTCGAAGTTGACCAAATTTAGCTATAAAAAGTACAATTTGCTCCATCGTATGGAGCGATTATATGCTGGTACGGGCACACCTACTTGACATGCATATGCTGACTGTGGATGTATCATTTATCAATCGAGTAAAGCAGTACATAAGTCGAGGTTTGAAACTCTCCAGTCTTAGGTCGTGGGATTACAAACTTCAAACCATAACAGCTGTATAGTTGCTTACAGCCCTAAGAGGTTTCTAGAGTCCACCTCAGCTGCCATTGCAGTTTCAACGTAAAACTTTGTCACTCCTAATCATAACGGATCATGGATCAAATTCACTCAGAACTCAGTAATTCTTGCTACTATTAACTGACCTACCACTTTTAGACTTGAAGTAATAGGAAGTAATGATATGGAAATAGCGACTTATCAGCTTTTTCACAATGGAAAAGGGTAGTGGCGTTTGTGACCATTCCTAGAAGGACCCCTCTCCTGTGATAAGCTCGCTCTATGACTAACCTAACCAAATGCGATCTAAGAACATGGTTGGAACAGCGAAACTACAGTAAGTCTCCGATCATAAATTGCATCCATCTAGCAGAAATCACTAAGAACTTCTAACACTTATTTCAAACCATACTTGGTAATCAATTCATCGACTAGGGCAATGTACTTCTGCTCAGCATCCTCCTTACTCAAGCCTTCATTAGCCTTCCAGGCATCCCACTTGTAACGGTCCTTCAAAGCAAAGATACCTGGTCTGTCAGTGTTGACATCACCAACAGTGGCCTGCTTGAACAGACCATACAACTTGAGCAATTCATCGTCAGATGGTTTGGTTGCAAGTTTGTTAACGGCATCAGCCTTGGATTGAAAGTCAGACATATTGGAGGGGATTTAATGATTCAATTGATGGCTACAAAAGGGATTAGTGGCAAAGGTTCAAAAATGGGCAACTATTTTGAATGGGGAAACTCAATCTTCCTCGTATTGAAACTACGAGTCACCTGACATCACGTGAAAAACAAGAGAAGCCCAAACTATGAATAGCCGTTTTGTATCTTTCAAAAGATTGATCTACAATTCCTATCAAGGATGTCAACTCTCAGGCAGCGCAAGGGAAACACTCCTGACTGTTTGGAGCCACTTTCCGAGAAAGACAAGTCCACTGATGAGTCAACAAAAGAACACAATCTGGAAGATGGAGTTCGATTTTCTTTCTTTGATATCATTCGCATGGCGGGCGGTCTTGTTATTCTTAACCTTTTCATCTCCTATATTAGCACAGGAACTCTTACATACAACCTAACTTCACTTCCTCAGACACATCCACTTCGCTCACCGATCAAATATGTTACCAAGCACTACATTACACCAAAAATTCACTTGACACCTCAAGAATTGTCCCTATACAATGGTTCGGACACAGAAATGCCTATATATATTGCTCTCAATGGCCATATTTATGATGTCAGTAATGCAAGAAGTTTCTATGGTCCAGGAGGCAGCTATGCTCCCTTTGGTGGTCATGAGGTAAGTTTTGCCCTTGCCACAAATTGTGTGAACTATGTGGGAGGTATTTCAGTCATAATCAACGATGAAGGAGAGTGGATCACTTTAGAAAGAGAACTATTGGGTGAGGAATCCAGAAGACTTCAAGGATGGGCAGAGTTCTTTAACAGAAAGTATTATGTCATTGGTGAGGTTGAGTTGGAAGAGTTCCAAGACCTGGAAAAGGTGGAAGGTCTGATGGAGAAGGAAAGAGGTCCTTGTGTTGGAAGGGGTGGTATATAAACTGCGTTACCGTAGACCTACGTAAAATTGCATCAGTCTGATATCTTGCATTAACTTATAATAACGATCCCTTCTGTAGAAATTACCCGGCCTGTGTTTATCTGCACGTGAGAAAATGAGCAACACCCAGACACCCGCATTACTTATCAAAACCCAGCCTTCTCCCACAAAGCCATCTTTTGCTCTCCTTTGCCTCCGAAGTATAAACACCAAAACAACAATTGCTGCCACAAAATGAAGTTTGCCGTTCTTCAATCACTCGCTGTTGCATTGTTGGCCTTCACTGATGCCGCCAATGCCAAATTACACTCTGCTAAGATTCACAAGAAGCCCCTAGACGACCAGTTGAAGGATGCTACCTTTGAGGAGCACGTTCAACAGATGGGTAACAAGTACATTGGCTTGTTTCAAAAGGCTTACCCAGAGGAGGCTCAGCATGTGATCGCAACTGGTGGTCATGACAGCCCATTGAGCAACTACCTCAATGCCCAGTACTTCACTGAAATCCAGGTAGGTACCCCCGGTCAAACCTTCAAGGTTATCTTGGATACTGGTTCCTCTAACTTGTGGATCCCATCCAAGGACTGCTCTTCCTTGGCTTGTTACTTGCATACCAAGTATGACCACGATGAATCTTCGACTTACAAGGCTAATGGTACAGAGTTCGCGATCCGTTATGGTTCTGGCTCTCTAGAGGGTTATGTCTCACAAGATACCTTGCAATTGGGTGATTTGATCATTCCAAAGCAGGACTTTGCTGAGGCCACATCTGAGCCAGGTTTGGCTTTTGCCTTCGGTAAGTTTGACGGTATTCTAGGATTGGCCTACGACTCCATTTCTGTGAACAAGATTGTGCCACCTTTTTACAAGGCTATCGAGCAAGGTTTGCTAGATAAGAAGCAATTCTCCTTTTACTTGGGCGATACCGAGAAATCTGAGGATGGCGGTGTCGCTACCTTTGGTGGCCACGACGAGGCCTACTACGCCGGAAAGATTACCTGGTTGCCAGTTAGAAGAAAGGCATACTGGGAAGTTTCTTTTGACGGTATTGGTCTTGGTGACCAATATGCTGAGTTGGAAAACCACGGTGCTGCCATTGACACTGGTACTTCTCTGATTGCCTTGCCATCTGGCTTGGCGGAGATCTTGAACGCTCAAATTGGAGCCAAGAAGGGCTGGTCTGGTCAGTACTCTGTGGACTGTGAGGCTCGTGCTTCTTTGCCAGATTTGACTTTCAACTTCTCTGGTTACAACTTTACCATTTCCTCCTACGATTACACTTTGGAGGTTTCTGGATCTTGTATCTCTGCTTTCACACCAATGGACTTCCCTGAACCAATAGGTCCTTTGGCCATTGTTGGTGATGCCTTCTTAAGAAGATGGTACTCCATCTATGATTTGGAGGAGAACGCTATCGGTTTGGCTAGAGCTGTCTAAGCATGATTATAGTGTTCAAGCATTGTGACTTCAAACCATTTTTTTATGACTTTGTTATGTTCTCTTTTTTTATGAAACCGCTTTTGTTAAAAACTTATGGCACTTTATTGATTGATTTTGATGTTATTATTGTTACTATAACTATTATAATAAATAATACACTATCAGTAAGAATGGTTTTAATGAGCTGTTAAATCTCTAGTGTCAAAACGTCCTGAGCGTTAGGGTCAAATAGATATCTCGTGACTCGGTCCTGAAGAAGTTAAGAGACCCTATAATTATCGTAGTTGAATAAGTGTAGTAAAAGCCATAACTATATACTAGGGTACAAAAATCACTTGGTCATCATTAATTTATTGATTCTATTGTACAAATGGCTTTGACTTAACCTCAGAACAGTCCACTATCATCATCCTCGTCCTCGTCCTGGTGTTCATTTTTCTTTTCGTCTATCTTAGACTCAGCAAGTTCCAGGTCATCCTTTTGGTTCTCCTCGTCTAGCATTTCCTCATCACTGGCATTAACACTTTCGTCATCACTGTCTGCAACAAACTCGGATGATTTAAACTTTGACTGATCAACTTTTCTTTTCTTCGGGGTATTCTCGTCATCAACGATTGTGGTACCCTTCTTCTTTCTCTTACTTACTTTTTTCTTCTTGAACTCAACGTCATCATCTGAAGAAGCTTCGTCATCAGTTAGGATTGCGTTCTTCTTAGAGCGCTTCTTCTTCTTCTCACTTGGATCCTCCACAACTTCAAAACTTTCACGTTCTCTTTCCCATTCTTTGGCTTGCTCTTGTAGCTTCAAATATTCTTCTCTCTTTGCTTCCTGCAGCCTCTCCTCTTCTTCCCTCTTCTTGTTCTGTTCCTCAATTGCTCTCTGTTTCTCCTCTTCACGCTTACGTTGAGCTTCCTCAATCTTGGACTGATAGGTAATTTCGTACTCCTTCTGTTCGTTAATAGATCTTTCCAATTGCTTGACCAACGTATTTGAACCCATAGTAGCTCTTTGTTTTAGAATGTTGGCTTGGATTGGTGGAGCATCTAACTCACTCAACTCTTCAAAAGTAGCGATGGCCTTTTGCAAACCAGACAGTGATGTTTCCAGATCCGTCATGACACGCTGTTCAATCTTTTGCTTTAGGGTGAATTGAGCCAGGTTGAACTGAACAAAGGCAACATTATATTTCAATGACGGAACCAGTTTAGAATAGTTGTGAGTCTCAGCAACTTCCAATGACTTGATGGAATACTCCAAGGATTTCGCAAAAGATTCCACTGATTTCTCAGAAACACCACGCAAGAACCAAGCTCTGGCGACCAGTGTCAACAGTTTAGAGTCTTTGGTTTCGTCTCCGTATCTTCTTAATGCAATCTCGTAACTCTCAATGGCCTTTGAGTACTGGTTGACCTCAGTCAAACAGTGACCCAGATTGACATAAACTGAAATATCATCGACAGAATCTCTAATCTTACGGAAAGTTTCTAAGGCGATTGAATTGTAACCGTTCTCAACAAAGATGATTGCAATACCTTGAGCGGCAAAGATGTTGTGTGGGTCAATACTCAAAACTTTTTGGAACAGTTGTGCGCCTCTTATGTAAGACTGGTTACGCTTTTCAACATCAGCCTGCTTCGTGCCCTTGATTTCACGAGCAATAGAGCAGTACAAGTTACCCAGGGATATCAAGGCGTAAGTGTCATGCGAGTCATATTTCACCAATGTCTCCTTATTGTGCGTACTTTCTGTGTTCTGACTTGATGCCGACTTACCAGTGCGCTTCAAAAACCAGGAATAGAATGACCGCACAGACAAGTTAGATGGTGTTTGGGCTAATAGTGCCTCAATCTGGGTATTAATGTGCTCACTCGACCCTGAATTCATAATCTCCAGAAACAATAATCTTAGCTTAGCGTTGACATAACTAGGAATCTTGGACAAAATTTCTTGATACTTGGACTTAGAATAGTCCATGTCTGTATTTTCCTTAGATCTGGCACTATTGTAAGTTAAAGTGATATCTATATCTTCCTTTGAGTTGGACTCCAAGGCGTTGTCAAAGAAAGTTTGAGCTGATTCCGGGTTTCCTTGGACGAAATGTAAAACACCCATATTGTTCAGGATTTCTATTGGGATAGACTCCCCTTGAGACTTCAACAACTCAAGAGCCTTTGACAAGTAGTCCAAAGACTTGGAGTTGTCTTTCTTCTCATAAAGTCTGGATAAAGTGTAAAATGCATTTAAGTAGACCTGCTCATTAGAATCATTAGAAAGTCTGAGATATCTTTCCAATAGCTCAATGGACTTTGAGTGATTCTGCTTATTTTCAGAGTATAGAACACCTAGAATATAGTTGACTTCCAAGATTTTTGATGTTTTTGAGTAAATGCCTTCAAATGTGATGATTGATTCTTCAAGGTTCTCTCTCTTGATCTGGGATTGCCCAACACCTAACTTGGACAGAAGGTTGTCCTCATTCGACTTTAAGGATTCGGTGAAGTGTTTCTGAGCAGAAGTAAAATCGCCTTTGATATAATAAACTCTAGCAATCCAAAACTGGGCATCTGAGATGACATTAGAGGAAGTGAATGGTAAAGATAGAACTTTTCTTGCAGTGCTGAGAACGGAGTCATAGTTACCTTTAATATAGTAATAACTGGCAATCAGCAGCAGGAGAACTGGATTTTTGTTGTATTGAGTTGCCATTTCTTGCAAAGACTCAAGTGCACCATGGTAGGTCTTAACAAACTCTTCGTCGCTGGTAGAGTTGAAAGAACTGTCAAACTTGGCCAGTAGAAGTAACACTTTAGCAGATTCGTTTTCTGAATCCAGCTCTAAAACACGCTGCCAAGCTTTGACGGCCATCGGTTTGTCCTTCAAAGCCCAAAAGTTCAAACCGATACCAATTCTGGGATCAGGCTTGAGTGCTGGGTTTTCAATCAACACCGCCTGAAACTGTTTCAAAGAGTGATTGAAGTTCTTTCTCATAAATAGGATTTTGGCTTTACCAATGGAAGCATAAACAGTGATAGTTTTTCTTGTTTCTGTTTTGATAATTCTTTCGTAGATTTCATAAGCTTGGTCAAAGTTCTTGTTCTGGTAATGAATCTCTGCCTGAGCAAGCCTTGCCAAGCCTGAATTGGTGGATGCCAATAAAGCTGCCTTTACCAACTCGTTGGCCTTTTTCAAACTATCCTCACGAATACTGGCATCGGCCGTCTCCTTGGAAAGTCTGATGTGCAACCAAGCCACGAACGCTTGAGCACTTGAAATTGAAGGTGTTCTGTCAAAGTGAGCTAGTGTACCTTTTGCAACCTCAAAAGCCTGATCAATGGCCCCCCTGTTGAAGAAGATGACAGCAATAGTAAACCAGTAATGAATACTCAGTTTCTCCTGTTCAAAGAAACCAATCAGATCACTTGCCGCAGGCCCATTTCCATCTTTGAAGTCGACAGTAACAATGCTGTTGTCTCCATCTTCAGAAACAGTCACCTCGACAGCTTCAGAAGCAATGGCACCAGGTTCGACCACACCAAGATAATACGACAAGTCAGTAGCCGCATATCTAGGTTGAGCCGCCCGCTGTTTGCTTTGACTCATGTTATGTTCGCTGATTTGACCAAGGTCTTTTGTTTTGGGTTTGTCGAGCGTTTGAATTATGTTTGGACCTTTTTTACAAACCAAAAAATGGTGACTAGTCACTTACTTAATCAATTACTATCTTTAGTTACCCGGTAAGATGAGGTGAAAAAAAGTGAGTAGCTCTTTATAATTTGCTTGTATTCATTACTTGAAGTTCAAAGAGATATAAGTAATAATGAGCGAGGTTACTATAAAGCGTTTATTTATTGGGAATATTTCTGTGCAACTTGCAAAGACGCCCGAGGATCTGACCAAAAGACTGGAGAAGTTTGGGAAGATTCACGGTGACTTCGAGCTACATCATAATGAGGTCAAACAGACATCGTTTGGTTACATCAACATTTCTATCACTGATAAGGAGTACATCAAACTCAAGAGCTCACTGCAGGGTCTCAACTTTAAAGGATCGAAACTTGTTATTGATAGTGCCAAGGAAGATTACAAGAAAGTTTGGGCTAGACACCATGATGATGTTGCATTGGAGAAGGTAAAACATGCGAAGATCTTGAACCAGCAATGGGAGTTCTTCAAGAAAATCGAAAACGTCAACAAGACCTTTGAGGACAGACAGCAATTGATCATGGGCAGAATGAGAGTGCAACCTAGAAAAGGCATCAAAAAAATGACGTTTAGAATAAAGCATAACGGAGAGACAAAGCTCATTAAATGTTTTAAGACCAAACTGTGGGGTTATGAAAAGAATAGAAAGCTAAGGGACCTTGTCTACAAATTCCAAAATGGGAGCTGGAAAGATGGAAATGATCACATTGTTGAAAGATTGAGTATCATTCGAGTGCAACAGGGGAGTAACACATTGACTATCGAAAGAGTACATCAAACAGATGAGCAGAGTATGCCTAAGACCTTTGTTGATGATGAAGAAGAGAAAGAAGAAATGGACAAGAATAACAAAGTGCTGGCTTCCATTCTTGGGAACTTTGATTTTGACAAACAGTTAGATTACAAAGAGGAGGTTGATGAGTTTGGTGAATCCGATTATGAACATGAGGGTCCAATTAGACAAAGTGATGATGAAGAAGATGAGAGTTTAGTAAATCTCCCAGCTGACTTATCCAACATAGAATATGTCAAGGAAGGTGAATTCAACAAAACCCAATCGATTCCAACCACCAGTGTTCCGGATGATGATGATGATGATGATGATGATCAGGATGATGAAATTTACGAGACAGCGCACATGGGACCCCCACAAACCAGACATGCGAAGGAGGTGAAGGTTCATGTTGATGAAAGTGACGAGGACACTGAGTTTATGCCAGTGTTTGCACAGGAGACTCCCTCTGAATCGCAACCAAACACCACTAATCTGGTGGAAGGTACCGTTTCCAACACTGAAACACTCCGTGGATTATTCAATCCTAACGATGAAGGGTCATTTAAGTTGATTGCAGAGGATGATGATGACATCGATAAATCTGGGAAAGTTATTCAGCCTGACATCAAACTTCCAGAATACTCAATTGCACCAATCATCTCGAAAAGCAAGAACAAGAAGTCTTTGTTCTTTCCGCATTTTGACTCTCCATTCTTGGTTGCACAGACTCAAGTGAATAAATTGAACGCAACGGTAGACTTCGGTAATTGGGGCGAAGAGTTTTGGGAAAAGAGAAGTCAATGGACAAGCGAATTGAAGAGAAGAAGAAGAGATGTTATGAGGCAAATGAGAAAGAAGAACGCCAAAAATTCAAGAGTATTTGTATAAATGAGATGTATCCAAGCTTCTATTTGTTGTATTAGGACATATATCAATTCTCAGCATCATAAATACAACGATATATTCACTTTTTTGCCCATCTTATAGCCAGTTTGGCGCAGAGTTACATAGTACACTCTTTTTGTCTCTACCGACGTACCAAAACCTGGGGGCCAGGGACCAAACTACTGATTAATGCCATAAGATGAGTGGCTTTGCTTTGAAGCCACTAGTAAGAATGTAAGAAGACTATCTGTTCGCTTGGGACTTGGGGAAGTGAGTATCAGGAAACTCATACAAGAAACTTTCAGATGTTCGTATGTTCGTAAGTAGTTGGCTGAATGGTGTGTCACTTATCTAACAGGTCCCTGTTAGCACTGGTAATCTTCCCTCATGATTAGTTTTCGACCCGATCCTAGTAAATTGTCCAATAAAGTCTACATTATATTCTCTTCTTATTCGGTGATTTTTTCTGTTCTGTATTTCGCTTATTCTGTGTTTTAACGTCGTTTCCCTTTCATTTGGTACAAGATGCTGGTGAAGAAATAGTGGACATTGAAGAGAGTAAATCCAATGGCATTATGACTACACAGAAGAAGGATGGCATCAATGAAAATAATAGCGTTACTGAGTCGTCAATAGAAGAGACTATTAGCAGCAGAGGTACTCACAGCGATATTGCTCTACTCAGACAAAAACTGAGCCCCAACAAGATAAAGAGGAAATTGAATCCAAGTATGAGTCCCTTTTGGAGCATTTATCCTCGTTGAAGTCGCTTTTTTCAGATATGAAGAATTCCAAAGCCGAGCCTACATATCTACGTGCTTCATTACAAGAGTACGAATTACAGAACCTCTCACTCAAACAGAAGGCTGATCGCTTAAAAAATGAAGTTGATTCGCTCAAGAACGAGCGGCAATCCCTTATAAAAGAGCGGGTGATGTTAATTTGGAGTGTGAGAAACTTGAGAGCGAAGTGATATTTGAAGAGACAAAGAGATGCATTTGAAGGCCAAGTGGATGTGTTGAAGCGTGGAAAGTAGAAGGAGACGAGGGACTTGGAGAGGGAGCTTGTGAGGCTGAGAGAGCAAAATGAGGAACAAACAGTGAAGGTGCAGAATGACTATGTGGTGAATACTGGGCTGAATAATGAGGTCGGTGCTCTCCAAGTGAGATTGGAAGGTAAAGATGAAGAAATGAATGCCTTGAACAAAGAAAGAGCCCAACTAGAAAGCAAACTTGAGACGAAGCAGAAGGTGATTGAATCATTGACCAAGAAGACACAGAGTTTAAAAAATCAAGTCATATCTTTACAGGTCGACTCAACAAGAAAGGACGCAAATATCACTGACCTCACTGCCCAGATTAACACGTTAAAGCAGGAACTTGACGTCGTTCCCCAGCTACAGTCGGATCTAAAGGATAAACAACTCCAATTGGGGACAGCCCGTCATGAGGCCGTGATTTTGAACGAGCATCTTACAAAGGCTTTACAACTTATCAAACAGAGCACCTCATCTGAACAGATTGATAAGAATTTCATCTCTAACTTTTTTATCAATTTACTTGAATTGCCACGAGGAGAAAGTTTGAGGGATTGAGGCTGATTAGTGGCTTGTTGCAATGGGATCACGAGAAGTAAAGACAAGCAGAGCCGGAGAGTAGTGCTGCCCCGAGTACTAGAGTCAGAGGAAGGGAAAGCATTGGTGGGCTATGGATGGAGTTCTTGAAGAGAGAGAGAGAGAGTAAATGAATAAATTAAAACTGATCATTAGAGAAAAAACCTGTATTCAACATTTTCTTTCTCTACCCGTCATACACAGTTGGATCCCATGTCAGAACTTCGTAAGACTCAGGAAAGTCCAACTTCTTCAGGTCCTCCTCATCAAGCTTGACATGATCCAAAACATTGTAATTTTGAGCAATTCTCTCCAAATTCACAGTCTTGGCCAATGGAATGAAACCTTGAGAATACGACCAGGCAAGTAATACCTCAGCATTAGTGTACCCGTGCTTCTTACCAATTTCGGATAGCAATGGATCACTGAGCCTCTTTCCCTGAGTCAACGGAGAGTAAGCCTCTAAGAGGTATCCGTGCTTCTTACCGTAAGCCTGTAGATCCTTTCTAGGCAACCACGGTTGCAATTCCAGTTGGTTAACAACTGGCTTGATTGTGAGACCATCCCAGGCGTATAATTCATCTAGGTGCTTCGTTCCATAGTTGGACACACCAATCGACTTCACCTTCCCGGATTCAACAGCCTCTTGGAGAGCTCTCCAAGTACCAAGTCTTCTCTCCTTATTGCTCATTGGACTGTGAATAAGGAACAAATCAATGTATTCAATGTCCTTGACCCTCTCAAGGGACTCCTTAATGGCCTTCGTGGCTGAATCATATCCGTGGTCATCGTTCCAAATCTTGGTGGTGAAGAAGATGTCTGATCTCTGAACATCTGGATTCTCAGTTAGGAAGCGCTTGATTCCTTTTGCAGCCTCTTCTTCATTCCCATATAATTTAGCAGAGTCAATGTGTCTGTAGCCAGTTTTGAGCGCCTCGTAGGTGAGGTTGGTGGCAACATCTGCTGGAGTTTGGTAAAGACCAAATCCGGAGACAGGAATGGTGAGACCGTTGTTGAGAGTGTAGCGTGTGTCCTTTTGAAGTGGTGTCATCACAATTGATATCTTCTTAAATACAGTTGTGTATATTCAAAGTTATGAAGTTTGTGAATTTGGCGATGTATTTATACTTAAAGCTGTGTGGCGTTCCGGTTGCGTGGCTTTCAGGCACAATCGAGTTGCTGTCTTTACAGTGCGGTCTTTGCGGAGGAGGTTTGGGAAGCTTTTGGTATTTGTCAAACTGTAAAAGGTTTAAGTCATCATTTATCTATCTCTTGATGCTGTTAGTTGAGCGAGCGATACCGAAGCACGGAGATGAAGGAAATAAGGAAGACGAAAAAGCGTTGGGCCACGGCAATGCCGAAAGTGGAGTATAATTCTGGATCTTGTTCTAAAGAAGGTCTTTGACACGTGGTTAATACGATAATCGACTAGTGATTGAAAGGGAGACCGAGGAAGTGCAGTCAAAATCCCAATGAAGTCCTTTGGATTACCCTGAGCACACAACCAACCATCACATCCAGGGTATGTCCCAAATTTTACCGGCATATGTTTGATTAGTGTCATACTTTAATTTAATGGATCATTTTTATATGTACTTAGCCGATTGGCGTGTTACTTATCCAACTGGGTTATGGTCCTTGTTAGGCTTGGATATCCTTCCCTGAGGATTACTATTGGGCCGGGTGCTAGTGGGTTTTTCAATAACTCTTATGTTATAGTCTCTTCTTATTCGGTGGTCTGTTTTCTTCTCCTCGTCCTCGTCCTCCTCTTTTCTTCTTCTCTCTTCTTTCCTGACTATCTTGATTCCTAGTTATATCTCGTAACTGTCAGCTCATCTGACGTCTCATAAATATCTAATCCAATCTTCCGGAATCCTGATAATGCTAACCAACAATTGGCCGTGTGGTCTAGTGGTATGATACTCGCTTTGGGCGAAGAGCAGCAAACTGTTCTACAACTACTAAGCATGTGAGTGGTCCAGGGTTCAATTCCCTGCCCGGCCCTTGTTTTTTTGCTTCCTCTATTTCCCCATCTTGTGAATTCAATCAATGAAACGTAATCGAAGTCCACTAGCTTTAATAAACAAAGCTACCTGACTTTTAATGAACTCATTTATTAACAGACTCGAATGTTCATTGGTTCTTTTTAGTCTCACCGGCTTCAACTTCGTCATATCTACCCAACAACTCAATACACATATAGAATGGAATGATGAATGTTGGTAGGTAGATAAATACCAGATTGTTGGTTTCCGATCGGTTCAGACCATATGAGGAGCCCTCGATGAATATGTCAACCATACATGCCATGGTGGTCGTGCTCGCTTCTAAGCCGTACACGATCATGTATGGGTAAATACTGGAACTTCTCTTAAGAAGATAGTACGAGGCAGCAAGGAAAAACGGCAGCTGAAGCAGAACTTCAATCCAGCCAAAGATGACAAGCCAGGTTGGTGGGTTGGCCAAAAGGAAATCCTTATTGGTGGCAATGTGAAGGTCAACAAGCTGTTGTTGGATTGCCAAGCGGAATTCTGGCTTCAATACCAGACATGAGTCAATCAACACCGTGATTGGGATGTGAATCAGCAAATAGAGGAAGTAGAAAGTGTCTAGCTTGGTAGACCCGCGGAAAAGTGGTGTAGTAGCTGCCATTCTGGGGTAGTAGTTTTATGTTTAAGAGGAAGGAAGGGCCACCCACATGTCTGTTTGTTTTTCTTTTTGATCCCTTACAGCGGATTTGAGAAAAAACATAAATCTCTTCAAAGGAGCTTACGTGCTACAGAACTGAGATCTTAAGTTTCGGCATTATTCAGACCTATGGCAACAAAATCATCTCTTACCCTTTTTCTTCTTCTTGTTTTTCTTTTTCTTCTGTGATTTACTAGAGATGGCAGTGGATGGTGTTGTTGGTACTTGTAGGTCCTCCACTTCTGGTGAGGTCTCTTGTTCATTAGAATCATCAGAAGGGTCAACAGAAGGGTCAACAGAAGTAGTTTCAGGAATATCTGTGGCATCCTCGATATGTTGTGTAGCTTGGTTTTGTTCTGGAGACAGGCTAGATTCAGCGTCATTAACTGCTTCTGTTGGGGGCCGAGCAGTTGTAGCAGATTTTTGGTAAATAGGCTGAGACAATTCCAAAATATCATCCACAGGATCCACTGGCTCCACAGGATTAAACTGTGGTTCATCATGGGGTTCAGGTAGAGGAGAGAGTGCCTTATTAGGATTGAGCAACTCGGAGCCCTCCTCTATTTCATAATTGTTATTCTGCAGGTCATAACCCGAGGATCGCCTCTCATAGAGACCCTCATTCAAGTTGTCATTGGTGATATCTTGGTCAGAGGCATACGTCTTTAACATGTCGTCCCTGTAGCTTGGTGGCCTATTCTTCTTCCCTTGATCAACAACAGATGAAGATCCCACACCATCGTCTGTACGTCCAGGACCATATGTTAACAATGCACTTGGACCAAAAAATGTTTCCTCCTCCACAGGGTATGTGGGTGGCAACTCTTCACCCTTGTCCAAAACTTCGCCAACCTCCTTGCCGTACGCTGGGGGAATGCCAATGACACCAAAAGTCGTGCCAAACCCCCACTTCTTGACATTAGCTTCAATATAGACAAATCCCAGCTGGCCGAGATTCACACTCAGTTCACAGTGACCCACAGATCCAATGTGTGGATACAGGTCGAATTTCAAGTTGTGAATGGCATCATGAACTCTCTTACCATTATGTGTAAAAAATATCGTTCCTGAACGTTGCTTGTATCCAACACCCAAGACATCACCTTGCTGCAGTTTGTGAAAGATGGCTGGCGTAGAGAAAGGTTCGTTGATGCGAATAGACCCCGTTGAACCGTATGCTAATGAGTATCTGTGGTGGCCAGGGAGGGCAAAAAGTGGGTATGGTTTTGATGAAAGCCCAATAGAAACAAACGTAGAAGAAGGTTTGTTAAAAAGTTTGACCTCAAAGTACGTTGTGTCAGCCGTGGTGACCGGTAGTGGGTAGTTAAGGATGGTAGAAGAAGCACGATTGGAGTTGAAGGTTACATCAAGCTTGTCTTCGATGATGATACACGGGTCAAGGGACCCATACCAACGCTCAGGAGTCTCAAACTGGTATGCCTGAATGCCTCTCTCAGTGACGTATTCCGATTCAATTTCGCTAAGTGTAGCGCCTAATGGTTTGATCACTGGTGGGTTCTCAATTTGAAATTCTCTTGCAAGGAGATAGCTCTCCCTTTCCTCATCGCTGAGTTTCGGGAGTTCAGTTGCTTCCTCGTGTCGTCTGCTTTCTTCATCGTCGAACTCACCAGGGACGTTGAAATTGGAGCCCAAGAAGATCGGATTGTTGGAGAATGTGAGGTAGATGGCCAATAAGAGCAGCACCACAAACAGCACTGCGAGCCCTGTTGAGAGGCCAATTATAAGGGGGAGCGAGAAATCTGCGTCCTCAAACAGGCTCCTGATGCCAGAGAGGTTAAAAATCTCATCCATTTGAATAGCAAGAAGCGAAGCAAGCTAGTTATGTTCGTGCTTGTTCAATGAAGAACTGAACTATCCCCTACTGATAAGCTTGAATTTTTATCGCAATTTTTCAGTACCAACAAACGCGCATTTATCAATTCGTGTCCATACCGCATATCGCATACCAGGAGACCGACCCAAAACAGATATCTCATTGATGACTTGACCAGCCAGGTATGGATTTGAATATATGCTCAGTGACTAGGACAGAGCTGAAATACCAAGATTCCTGTGTTTCTAAGGGTGCCTAAGTAGAGCGCACAAAATGATATAGACTGAAGAGTAGAAGTAGACATAGATGTCATCTATCCTCCGCTATACATGTTTTGCAGATTCCAGCGAAACAGCAACATAAACATGTTATTTCGTAGACACACTACGTCTTGGACCTGCTGAGCTGCAACCGAAACAGCGACAACGTTGACCAACCTCAACACCGTTTCCCACTCCGTGCTTCTCACGAAATGAGATTCGGGGTCAGGGCAACAAACACCACAAAACGCGAAAATGTTTAATCTGTACTAACAGGAGAATAGTGCATCGAACAACAAAGCCGTTTTGTTGATTATATCAAGGAAAGTTCTCTACAATGGATGATCTCAGAGATCCACGCGAGACAGGCTTTGACTCAGATGAGAACTCATACGGTGAACTGACAGATGATGGTGAGTTTCTTCATTTTCTAAGTGGTGGGTTTTATTAACATTGGCACTAGGACCCGAGCTTACTGCAGAGCAGGAGCGGTATATCCTTGAGATGGCAGCAAAGATCGAGCGTAAGAGCCTCAAGAAATTTAGAGAGGGTGATAGCCGCTCGAAATCACATGACCGACCACGGAAGGAGGTCCAGATTAGTAGGACACCCTCCCCACCACCACGAAGACACAGATCCCCATCGCGATCGCCTAGCCAGCATGTTCCAGAACAGAAACTCGAAGAGAAACATGGCAGTATATCACACTTATATCATCAGGAGACCAAGGAGTCATCAACTACTTCTTATTTTCTGGAAAACCTCGAGTCAACACGTCTCAAGGCTAAGGACACACAGGTTGCACACAAGAAACTGATGGCATCAAGGACCTACACTTTTGACAACAGGCCTAGGGACACAATAATGGTCCAGTGTGACGAAAAAGACCCAGTATCAGGACAGCAGCTATCCAAGCGATACTTTTCGGACGTGGACCTGAAATCTATGCTTGCCGAAGTCAAGGTTCTGCGACTCAACAAACTTTTCGCAAAGATCACCCCTCCTAATTATGAGGAACCAGAGTATTGTAATTGGTGTACAGTTGGTGTCATTTGTGAAAAGACGAGCCCAAGGATGAGCAACACATCAAAGGGAAGGAATGAACGGTATGTGATTCTTAAACTCAGCGATTTCAAGTACTCTGTTGATGTCTATATCTGGGGATCGGATCGCATTGAAAAGTACAACAAGATCCGCGTTGGTGACATAATTTGCCTGCTGAACCCATCTGTCTTTGTTAAGCATGTCAACGGACTCTACTCCGCTGGCGGCGTTACAGGCGTGAGTGCAACGACGTTTGGGCTTTCAATCCGCCATGATGACTGCATCTTAGAGATCGGAACAGCAAAACATTTTGGGTACTGTAAGTCCTTAGTGAAGGCTACTGGTGTTAGATGCAAGAACTTTCTTGACACAAGCCAGCATATTTATTGCTCATACCACAACGAGACAAAGATCAATAAGACTGCGAGTGGACGGATGGAGTTCCAAGGAAGTTACAGACTGAACTCATATGTTAAAAATGGGGTCAAGCAGAGCATGTACCTTGGTAAGCCTGACGATAGTAACAAGGACACTTATAGGATGGAGATCATCAACGATGGGAATGCTCCGCGGACAGATTACGTTAGTCGACAGAGAAATCAGTTCTCTAGTGAGGACAAGCACAAGGCATTCTTCAATGACAATGTTCAACCCACTACCAACGAACTGAAGAAGAACAAGGATAAGAAGGATAGAGAAGTCAAAAAGAGAGATTGGGAGTTGAGAGAGAAGTTGAGTGCCACTTTCAAAGAGGGTGCCAAATTGAAGAGAATGGCACCACCGGAGGAATTGGGAGAGAAGAAGTTAAAACAACAGAGAGATTTGTTGAAGGCTGCCTTTACACCACAGATGCTATCCAACTTGGGATTTGATCCATCTGCAAGGTCAAGCGAACGTGGTATTCTGTCAATCGGGAGGGGAGCGAAGGATGAAGTAATGACTGAGCTGAGAGAAATCACGAAGAACAAGAAGCTCGATTTGAGCTTGGATGAAGAGGAGATAATCAAGAGAAAGAAGATGAGAGACAAGACCACCGAGATGTTGAAGAGGATCAAAGAGAAAAAGAGCCGAGAATTCGAGTATAACAAATTGCCACCCCTCCAGAAAGCTACGAAGTCAAACCCTTCTGAATTGAATCTGAGCGATTCATCTGATGAAGAACTGGAAATCGAGCCTAATTCTTTTGCAAAATTTAAGTCTTCCATTAATAACGAATAAACATTATAGCAAAGGCAGAAGTTAAGAAGGTCTAATAAATGGAACTTTAATTGCAACGGTCTCACCCTCCTTCAGTAGAGCCACCTTCACAGACTTCCCCTTTGGTTTTGCTATTGCAATGCTGATTCCATCAACACAGAATATAGCCTTGTCCTCATCATCGTCATCAAGGGTGATAGTAACCTCACCATCAACCCTTTTGTAAACAATTCTCTTGTCACTTGGGTCAATGTGTGATCCATCTTGTTGGTAAGGCTTCATCATGAGTACACCCAACTCTGCATTACCCATCGATGCCTCCCTTGATTCGCCACCAACATCTAGTAAATGGAGCTCGTTTTTGAAGATGTCAGACTCAGGGGATATTTTGTAGGTCTTCTCCAAGTTGGACACAGCAACAATGTTGATGTAGTTGTGTACCTTGAACGAAGGGTTGGAAGAGACTGTGCCAAAGAATGCCACGTCTGATGAGAGAGCCTGTGCTGCAGCAATCTTGAAACGCTCCACACCCAACAGTTTCATCTCGGGTGCTTCACTGAGGTATATCAACTTGGAATGAACACCCCAAGTGGTAACAACAAGAAACTTGAGTGTCTCCACTGGTTTGTTGTCTTGAAACGGAATCACAGATCCATCAGGGAAAGTGCATTGGTAGACTGGTAACATCTTACTTTCAAAGGTCTCCCCAAGCGCAAATGCAAGATACGCATCAAGGGCCGAAAACTCATCTAGGAGTCCAATCGAGTTGGCAATTGCATTACCAGAGCCCAGTGGGACTGGGAACAAAAGTATGTTTACGTCTTTGTGTGCATTGTTGGCAATTTCAAAGATGGAGGTGTCACCGCTAAGGAGCATGATTGTGTGCTGGTCGGATGCGGTCAATGCGGCTGCGAGGTCCTTTATGCTATCCGCTGATGAGGTGATGGTGAGGTTATGATCAATTCCAAAGTACGCCAGAATAGGTCTGACAACATCACCATAGAAATCACGATTCGTACGCCCTGTTCCTGAATGCACTGAGTCAATTACGAGTAATTTGTTGCTGCTGTGTGGAACTGAACTTGAAATAAAGGGCTTAGAGGGAACCGTGGTGCTGTAGTTCAGATTACTAATTGGTCCCTTTGTATAGCTCACTTTGAAAGTGGAGAGGCAGCGTGACAATGTAACTGACTCAGGTGTCAATTCCATTGCTGTGTGTGTAGTGCAGACGAATCGAGGGCGCAAAGAGTAAATTAGGAGAGATGTAGGTTGTGAGAGAGGAGTTCTCTCTCGATTTCCATCTCACAGAAAATAAGATAGACCTGAAAAAAAAAAACGATCTCAACCTGTATCAGACAGTTCAGTCAATCAACTTCATTCACTCGGTTTTGCACGAACAATGTCCCACGAATTGTAAGTTATTCTGTCACATTTCACCCACCAGTTTACTAACTCAAACAAGCACGCTTACACTACCGTTTCTCTCTGAAAGACAGGCTCAAATCATGCATCAGACACTTCTCCCGGACATTGAACGCAACAAAGACTGCCTGATCACGTTCGAAGAGAAGGAGAGTTTGCTCCAGATCACATTCTCAACAAGTACAGTGAGGTTGCTGCGATTACACGTGAACTCACTCTTAGAGTCAGCGAAGGTGTGTGTGGAGACGATGGAGGTATTTGGATGAGTGGTGCAAGAAAAGAGTTATCAATAACAAACAGGGGATAGGGAAAGTTTCAGAAACAATCCGGGTTGATAGAATCTTCTTCAATATATGGTGTTGTCCCAAGCTGCTTGAGACTGAGAAGTCAGAGACTATGTTATCATGTGCAGTTGGAGTCCATCAACACTTTACCCTCCTGATACCCACCCATTTCTCACCGTAAGTTCGGAGCTAACTACCTTCATTTCATAGATAGGGAAAAATCCAAGTACATTCAAAAGAAGCTGTCTAAACCCCCACCCCAACCAGACCAAGAGCTCCTGATTGGTTCAGCTCATAGCTCCAACCTCCTTTCCAACCATAGCTTGGATATATTACATAAGTGCTTTGTCAGCAGCAAGGACATTTCTCATTAGACAAAGAAAACAAAATAATCTAAATGATGTAAACCACCACGCCACAAAGAAGCCACTAAACTCGGCAGCCGTATGACTGAAAACAACAAGCGCCAGCACTCGACGTCCTTAGAGACGCCGATGAAGCGCTCGGCTGCAGGACCTGCGGCACCAACCTACGATACGCGCTGCAAGACTTTTTCAAATGACCCTCTAAATAGCGGCGCCCCCTCTTCTTCCGTGCTGGGGAACCCACAGCTGGCACCCTTTCAACTTCAAGCAACATCACAACCTCCTTTGCAACAGATACAGCAGCAGCAGGTGCTGTCAAACGACGAGCAGGCTCTGATTCTACGGCTCCAGGACTCGTACAAGCTGATACTATCATTAGAGTCTGACCTTCAACAACACTGTGCACGTCTGAACCTCCCATCAAGGCTGGATATGACTGAGTTATGGGACATCTACAACCTGAACATACACCTTCTGAACTCATACCATGACTTTGTAACTCATGCGCTTCAGTCAGGAAAGTCAGGGAAGCAGATTGTCACCATTTATCGCATACAGAGAAGACTCTGGGTCTATGGGATTGTGACCTTCCTGGATGTGCTCAAGAACGTGGTATCCATCTTCATTGAACACGACATCTGTTCGAGCTTCATTGCTTATTCGTTCAATATACTTACATCGCTTACCGATCTATGCATAAACTCTTGGGCGTACGAGAAAATCGGTGACTTGAGTCGAATGGCTATTGCTCTATACCCATCACGTTACATTGATTGGAAGTTGTCTTCTGAATACTGGTATGACTGTGCCATGAAGCTGAACTATGGCCAGGGTAAAATCTACTATCATATTGCCACTGTCCAACAAGACAACTTGGATGCGTTGATGAATATTGGGAAAGCTGTGTTTGCGAGAGATACATTCATTCCAACAAAACAGTACATGAAGATGGTTATCGATAACATCAACCAAAGACAGTATGTTGACCTTCCTATCATGGACTTCATCCGTATGCATAAGATGCTCCTTGACAATGAGGTTGACCCACAGGCGTCCAAGGAGGATATAGCCAGACTGACTGACACAGAACTCAATAATGCCATTGTTTTTTATTTGGAGAACCTCGGGAAGGACTCAAACGGGCTGATTTTTTTTAAGGATCGCAGATTTCATGTTGAAGACTTTGAGAACAAATTACAGTTTTGGTTTCAGAGATCTAGTTCATTTGCTATCATTAACATTTTGGAAATAGTGGGGTTTGGAAACCCTTCAAATCCTTTTGCCAAGATCTTTGGCCTAGTACAGCTCCTGCATGAGAAAAAGGGCAAAAAAGAGAAGAGGAGATTATCACCAACCTCAACTACAACATCATTACCAGAGGACATGAGATCGTCTGGAACGCCATCACCTACCCCTGAGACCAACTGGGATTTACAATTCCAGAACTTGAACAACCATGCAGTCACATTAGCAATGAAGTTCCTTCAGATTTATATCAATGGCCCGTTGGAAGCATCTACTCCACATATCATATCATACCTTTACTTCCTGATTGCTCTGGGGGAGGCTAGTACTATCATGCCTGAGGCCAAGCAGTTCATTGAATCATTTGTGCAATTCACCTTTCCAATAAACTCTTTGGTCAACTTCCTGAACAAGTTGCTTTTACTGGTTCAAAAGGAGAAGGGCTGGTGGAATGATTACAAGTTCAGTGATGAGTTTTATGACACAAAACAATGGTTGATCCACTTCAACTCAAATGAAAATTTACTTGAAGTGTGGAAACTCTGGGGTACATTGATCTATGACAAACTATTCACCAAGACAGAGTATCAAAACTACAAGTCTGCTGGCTTCAGGACAGACTCGTCATTCGTTGACTTACCAATTGCAGGCGAGAAACTCTCCCCTGATTTGCAGAAGGACAGAATTTTCAGAATTCTTTTAGCATCTTGTTACATTGCTGAGAACTTCAACTTTGGTCTTGCCTGTGACGCAAACAGTTTCAAAGTGAAGATTACACACTCACTGGCATCATCCACTTCCACATCACTAACACCAAAGATTTTCATAGAACCAATCACATCTTCCAACTTTCTCCAAGCTGAACCATCGAAGCTTCCGATATCTGCATGGTTGAAACAGAACCACTTTACCGAGCCATCCATCATCCCACCGTCCCCAACTTTGACATCAACAATTTACTACACTGATAATGAAGCTGACTGCGAGAACTCATCAATGTCGACCCCATCCCTCCCACTATCCGCTCAACTTAACCTCACCTCATTACCAACGTCAGCCTCGTCTCATCAGCCGTCCATTCAACAAATTGTACAAACCACGCCAACAACTCGTCAAATTACAAGCAACACAAGATTCATCTTGGATACTAACATTTGGCTTTCACATCCTGGTCGCTTGTACAAATCTCTTGTGTCCAAGTCTTTTAGAAAGATTTCTATTCCTCTTGTGACTTTCCAAGAGTTGAGATCTCTTCGTTGTTCCCCAGACGTTACCATTGCTGATGCAGCCACTCGAGCTGTGATCACAGTGAGACAACTTAACTACGAGAGATTGTTACTTGGACTGGGCAGATGTGGTAACGACAAGGACGTTGACGATATTAGAGAGTTTGAAGGTGACAAATCGTGGAGAGGTTCAGTGGATGACGTGGTGATTGAGAGTTGTGTCAAGAGAATGACCTCATATAGTAATCTCAATGACTCTGCTGACTCGTCTAGATTAACCCCTGAGGGCGGAAATGAGGATGAAATTGTTATCATAACTGATGACAAGAATATGAGACTGAAGTGTCGCACTAGAGGTGTGTTGGCGTTTGGCGGCTCATGGTTGTGGGAATGGATTAGCAGAAACTCTGAAGGAAGATGCTTTGACTAATTTCATAGCATCGCTTTTTAGATATTTATAGATGGCGACATCGAGTGTGTCCCTTTATTATTAATGGGATTACTTACATACATTACTAATTATTTAGCTGCATCAGGGCATTTATTAAAAGTTACTTGTCGTTGTAGTCGTCATTAAATAGGTCGTTAATCATTTCTTTCGTGATATCAGTTTCCAATCGTGATACAATTCAAGCCGTTTGCTGAGTTTCACAGGGCTTTTCAGTTGAACTATATCTCCACTATCCAAATCCTGAATCTTCTTGAAGTTTGATATGGATTGCTTGTAGTTTATCAATATGACTTGCTTCTCGTTGAGCGTTTCCATTGATCTGACGGTAGTTAGGGATGCCAGCTCACTGAACTTTTCAAGTGAAATCACTCTAAATGAGTACGGCGGCAACTCATCCATCTCGCAAGGAGTACCGACGATACTAAACTGGTTAATGTTGTACCAATTGTTGAGTTTGTAAAGTGGTATTTGGCACTGGTACAGTAGTGATGATGGGTCAGTAACAAAAGGGTTTAAGCCAAACTGGAAGTTCTGCATGGTACAAGAAGAGTATCTCTCCATTCTTGCATCATCTCCGGCCCTTCTGAATCTGCTTATATCTTTGACCTTTCTTTTCTTAACGCCTGATTCAACGTCACTGGAAACTACCACAGCTCCATCATCTTTCTGAAAACACTTGATCCTCTCTTCTAGAACCCTAAGCCTTGGCTGTTTAGATAGTGCAGTGATTGAGTTTGTAGCTGCAAAATCAAGGTCAGCAGTACATTTATTGGATGTTGAAGTACTCGACTTTCTTATCACCAGGGATACCTGCTTCTTTTGTGCTTTCTCTTGCTGGAAGAGGTTTGATCTCAGCTTAGAGATTGAGATTGGCGCAGCCTTCATTTTGTCAAAGTCAGCATTTTTTGTTTGAGACAGTCTATCGACGTTATGTGTTGTGTTGGGATCTCTCTGTCCGAGAACAGACCTTTGAGTGGACATTGGCTTTTCTCAGTGTTAGTAGCAGAGATCGGTTTGTTCAGAAGAACTGTAAACAAATAGAATTCTACCCGTTCTGATGTTTACAGAAGACACCAACCATGCGTAATTTTCAGAATAACATATAGGCGGGGCATTGGAATCTTACAAGCAAGTCCAAGGTTTAAGCTTCTATTTTAAAGTATTTTTACATAGAATCCTCAACATCTGACGAACTGTCATAATTACTGCGGCTCCAGTTAATGTAAAAATCTTTCAACAAGCTCTTGGTGTCGTTCAAAAACAGGGGGTCAAAAGGAAAGTACCCCTCCAGATCCAAAAACTGTTGTTTGGTCATCGCTGCATTAGATGATGACATGCTGTTACTCTGAGTATTGTTGGCCAAGTCAGCTGCGGACCTGATGCCTGAAACACCCTTTAGTCTCTCGTCTCTGTTCTTTTGGATGATTGAAAAACAGTAAGCGACATTTTCTTCTTGGGCGATTTTGGCAAACATGGAAACCACGTTCTCATTGCAGTACTTCAAAGGGTTAAACTTGGTGATTAGCATACGTTGGAAGAACTGTGGAAGGTTCAATTCCCAGCCATCGTCTAGTTCCTCATTCTTCAATTCTTCATGTCTAAAACAGAACACATAAAGGATTACTTGGAAAGTGGAATAAAACAACTTGAATCTATCAATATTGATGGTGCCATCCAGCTCCACTTCGCGTTGTTCCACATATCTATTCAACCAACTCATCAGATATCCCATTACGTAAACAATTTGAGTCTTCTGCAATGCACGTGCCCTGGACAGGTATGAGGATAGATATTGCAATGACTTGATTCTCTTCTCTATAGATTCGTGAGTGGCAAATGAGATGTCGATTAGTGAAACCAAGAATGAATCTGAAAGCTCGGGTAGCTGCTGTGTGAAGTAGAAAAGAATGAATTGTGTGGATTTGGTGTAGTATGTTGGTAAGATGTGACTTTTGAAGAGAGATGTGAAGATGTTGAATAGAATGACCGTTCTCTCTTCCTCTTCAGGGGTATTTGAAGGATTTGAGGAAGATGTGTGTACGATATGTTGCAGGTTCTTGATCACCAACGATAGAATGGAGTCTAGTTTCTCCGACAAGTCTGTGATGTTAGCAATCTGGATTTCATTGATGTTGACTTCTTCATCAAGCATATCGTCTTCACTATCATCGTTGTCATCATCATCACTTTCATTAACATTGGCGAAATGCACCTTGCGACCAGTGCCTTTGTCGCTTGATTGTCCCTCTTTGCCATTTTCGCCATCATTATCATCGTCTTCGCTGTCACTACCACTATCACTATCACTGTCGCTATCACTTTGCGAATCATACTGGTTTTCGAGGACGACATCATCAATCTCATCCAACTCATTTTGCAACTCAACATCAATTCCGATGCATCTCTCAATTATCACTCTCCAGATACCCATCCTAAGTTCAGAGCAGTATGATTCAACCACGAGCAGGTTCCCCACGTAATTCACGAGGTCATTCTTGGAGTTGTGCTTGTTAGGGAAACTTCTGGTGAGGGTATCATGAATGTGTTGAACAGAAGTCGGGATAATGGAGATGAAGTATTGAAGTAGCTCGTGGTGATATTTTGTCTTGTTGGTGTTTAATGTGAATTGGGAGATGAGGACGGAGGCTACTTCATTCCACCACTTAGGGAGGTAAGAGCACAATGTCATAATGAACCTCTGAAACACAGGTACATCCGGAAGCAGCCACCATTGCTTATATCTGATAATGCTGATAATAAGGCTCTCAGACAACTTGTTGTCCAACTTAGCGATGTTGTTGGTTAATATGGAGAGCACAATAACGAAGTTCTCACATGTGAGTGCCTCCTTACTAGAGTGTGGGAGTGAAATCTGGGAGGCAAGAGTATCAATTTGTGATGAGCTCTTACTTTCTAGTGCCTCTAAAGCGGCCTTGATGTATGCACGATAGATGTTAGATTGGAACTGGGGTTCTGGTGTAGCGTTAGGAACTGTGGCTGGCGGCGCCTCCCTTGTGATCCTTCTCTTCTTCAGCTCGTGGCCTTGTTCAATATCATCATCGTTATGTCGCTTAAAATGGCTGTCTGGGTGTTGCTCAATAGACATCATTATCCTAGGTGTTTAAAGAGCGGTTCCCTTTCTATCGACTTCACAAAGCTCCAATAAGTCTTGAGAGTTTAACAGGTAGAGAGACCTAAGAACAAAAAAAAAAAAATTTCAGGAAATATTTTCCATCACGTGAGTATCGGGACAACTTTAACCGAATACGGAACTTTCATGGACTGATTGATTACGACTTAAGAATCCCTCCCCAATATAAAAGTCATACAACAAGCGAAGCACCCTCAACTATGAGTAATTGGCACTACATTCGTGACATATGGCCCTCGAAGCCTTCATTTTTGCCCCAAGATTACCCAGACCTTACTGGTAAGACAGCCTTAATAACGGGCACTTCGAGTGGTATTGGAAAGGAGACAGCCAGATTGCTCCTAGCCCAAAACGCTACCGTTGTCCTAGTCAACCGCAACAAAGACAAGGCCGAGACAGCAATTGGTGATATCAAGACTAAACTGGCTCAAGAGAAACCAGATCTTAGTGATACTATTGAATCCAGAATTATCCATGTTTATGCTGACCTGTCAGACTTAACTACATTGAAGGCAGCAAGCGAAGAGATAAAAAGCAAGGTTGAACAACTGGACCTGGTAATCCTTAATGCAGGAGTTATGCTGCCACCTAATGGCTCAGTTACCAAACAAGGGTATGAATTGCAAATCGGCACCAACGTTATCGGGCACCAACTTTTACTTAAGCTCATCAACCCGCTAGTACTGAAAGCAGTGACTGTAAGCAATACTCCTAGAGTGATCTTCCTTTCATCTGCAGCTCACTTGAGTGCACCAAAAGATGGTATTGACTATGGGCGTGGGTTCAGGGATGCTTCTAGTGCTGCCTCGTTGGGAACTTACGCACAGAGCAAGGCTGGCAACATTTACCAAGCCTATGTTTACGGACAAGATAACCCTCGGGTCGTTAGTTTGGCTGTACATCCTGGATATTTGGGTAGTGATCTAGCAAGGGATTTGCCAATGGGAGCCGGTTGGTTTTGTAAGTTGGTATTGTATGGTCCTGTGTACGGCTCATATACTGAGTTGTTTGCTGCGCTGCATCCTGATATTACTACCAGAGATAATGGTCGATATGTGGCCCCATGGGGCCAATTTCGAAGCGTGAGAGCGGATATAGAGTCTGGCTTCACCAATGGCAATGCTCGAAAACTATGGGATGCTGTTGAGGAAGAGATTGGATCCTATGTTTAGCAATGATCTACAATAAAACTCTGTTGTAGTCATGGATAACATTGTTACAGTGATCAACTATTTTTCTTCTATTTTCAAGTCTTTCATCAGCTCACTGGCCTTGATGATGTTTCCGTCCACATTTTTGCTAGTCAGAGAGGTTCCGCTGTTGTTTCTGGCCATTGGGACGAACCCACGACTGGAGATAGATGGCGACCCTAGTGATTCAGAGTAGCTCTCTTCATCTGTCTCTTCCAGAAGATCTCTGTCTAGGTCATCGTCCTCATCCAGATCATTACCAGAAGATCCATCCTCAGATTCTAGTGTGTCATTCGCATCTGCTTCATCATCATAATATTCATCGTCTTCATCAATATCATCTTCATCATCCTCTGCCTCAACGTAATCATCGTCCTCATCTTCATCGTAGTATTGGTCAAAATCATCAAGGGTGAGCCTAACAGATGACTGATACATCGAGCTATTGTGCTCATCATCATGCGGAACATCAACGTCCTCATCACCATCACTGAGCTCAGGTAGAGGATCTCTCCAAAAGTTCACATCACTGTAACCTTCGTCGTTGCTAGCTTGTTGTACAGGAGGAAAGAAGTGGTCAACTAACTCATTGATGGACACATAACTAGACTTATATCCAGCCAGTTCTAATAGCTCCATATGAACTTCGCCATCAGGGTTGATTGTAAAAATCCTGGAACTTGGAATGCCAACACTTCTGTAACTTAAAGCATCAGTGATTCTGTTACCAAATCCAGCATAGAAAGGCTTATCAACGAGTTGGTACAGATTCTTTAAGTCATTCAGACAAGCCATTTTGAACACTTCTGGTTTCTTCAAAATGACTTCCCTCTTGAGAGCAGCGATAGTTCTATCAGGCGACAGAATGACTGGCCCCACTGGCAGACCGATACCATTCTGGTCAATACTTCGTAAATAACTTCTCGTTGAGTCAGCCTGACCAACAGATCTTGCGGTCAAATACATTATATTGAAACCATTCATTGCAATATCCTGGAACAACTGGGCAACACCGGGGTGTGTCCAATCACGACCAATCATAGTTAAGACATGTCCCAGTGCATCTGATTTCGTGATGGTACCATCAATATCAGAGATCACAATAGGAGTCTTCTGAGACCATAGGAAAAGCTTTGACGTAATAATAGCCTTTCCCTTGTCAACACTGAACTGTAGATCGTTTTCACCTGCCTTTAAATCCAGAAATTTTAATTGTTCTGAGGTTAAACGTAGTGTTTTGACATAGTTTGTGGATGAAACAGAGCTGCTATTCAGATCCTCTGATTCGTATTCAGAATCATAAGAATCAGTTGTACCAGTGTTGGTTGGTGTTGGAGTACCTGTATCTCGTGGGGTTCCAACATCAGGCTCTATTTGTTCAAGAAGTTTGTGCTTTGTGAGATCTTCATTGGAAATAATCTTAATGTTGCCATCCTCATCTTCCTGAACAAACTGCTTCAAATCAACATCATCACCAAATTCCTCTGATAGAAGTTTCTTGAGAACTTCATCAGAATTGTGTATGTTTTGGTCGTTCGATTTATAACCATTCATATCAAGCAGCAAGTCACCGTTATCATCCAATCTTATAGGAATATTTATTCTCGTCAATCTTCTGGATAATTTCTTTAGTTTCTCAGACTTCGCATCATCCTGTGGAGTTATTGGGGGCTTTACCAGGGATGGATCCGATTGGGAGAGCGAGACTGATGGAAGCCCTTCGTGCCCAGTCTTTGCCAGCTCAGGATTGGACTGTGAGATATCTAGATACTCTGGTTCTTGCAAACTATCTGCCCTAGGTCTATTTGCACTGTAGTCCGTACGAGCTCCGGGAGTTGGCGATCCCGGTGGAGAGGAACCAGGAGAGGATGCAGCGCTCAGAACTGGAGATGTGATAAGGTCTTGGGGAATATCAGCATTCTTTGACATCTCAAAAACAAAGAAAGCCTCACCACCATCACCAAGCTTCATAGGAAGATTCGTGAGTTTACCATTAATGATGAAGTCCACTTTTTTCTGTGAAGGACGTAGAAGCTGAAACTTTCCAAATCGCACATGGAAAGGGGAGCAGCTCAGCTCGCCAGACTCGTTCTCAACCACAATGACATCAATTGCACCGGAAAGAGTTGACGGATTGATAGAGCTCCATGTCTTGGACACACTATCAAATGCCCTACCAACATACTGCATTGTTACTGAGTTTTGTGTGGGTATTGTGAAGTATTTGGTGGCGTCTATAGTGATTGTTAGGTTTTCCTCCCCTCTAAGAAAGCTTCTAGTGCGAGTTCGCGAAAAGAAGGCTTACATCCAAAATGTGGCCTAACCGAAAAGTAAACAAAAACAACTGAGACCAAATTCAAAACAAACTACAACAAAACACATTTAACTGCAAAAGCGCAAGCTAGAAACTTTCAGCATTTTCCCAGCAGCAAGAAGCTATGGACTACACCCCTTCCCCTTCAAGAGTAAGACCCGAGTATGCATTCCTTGACAACTCAATAGAGATTGGTCGCAAAGGAGTTTCAGGCCTTGATACCAAACCACAATCACCAGCATTGCTTGAACTTCAAAAAAAGTTTTACGCTAAGTATGGTGATATGCAGTCCCCACCAAAGAAGAAAACTTTAGAACCAAACAGCTCTACAAACACAAGACTCTTCAGAAATATTGACAGCAATGATGTGCCTGTGGGGGACAATTTCAAAATACAGGCCAATATGATTGAGAAATTGATCAAGACAAAGAAGACGTTGCAGACACAAAATAGGGAGATCATGCAAATATCTGACGACCTCAAGAGCAAACTTGTGAAGTACAAAAGAATGAATGAGGACTTGAAAGAGAACTTGAGTAAGGTGAAGAACCAGAATGAGTTTCTAAATAGTCAGCAGGCTGGCCTTAAGAATGAGATTGACGAATTGAGGGTGCAGAGCGAGAACTTCCAGAAAGAAATTGATGATCTCAAGAGAGTAAAAACTAGCTCAGAACTTGAATATGCCTTCAATCCTGAAGATACCTCAAACATCTTCGAGGAAGATCTGCCCCTGCCACCAGTGAAGGAGCAGGACAAAAAGAGCGAGGTCGAGAAGTCAGAGTCCACTGAAGGTGACCACATTTCCCAACTTGAGTCAAAGATTGACCATTTTCTCAATGAGATTGAGTTTTTGAAGCAGCTGACACTACAACAGAGACCGACGTCAAAAGAACAAGAAGATACCGTTTTATCTTCCGGTCATTTTAAGCCAGTAACAGAGTTGGACCAAATCATGAATGAAAGTAAAGAAATTCATGAGTTAAGAAAGTATGTTGATGAACTAAGGAATAAGCTAGCTGTGAGGGAGGAGAACAAGACACGCAAGTATGAGTTGAAACGCGAAATTACTGAACTCCTAACAAAGCTTGAGACTGAGGATGTCCCTGCGCAATTCAAAACCCCTCCAGGAACACCAAAGTCCTCTACTCATCTAAAAAGAAGTTGTGGAGTTTGTAAAAATGATATTTACTCGGAGGAATGTGGTCAACACACTAAGACAAACTGGTACTGATCTCGAAGTCTAGAATCGAGGTGTGATGTTCATAGAGTCTCACACAATACGAATTGAGTTTTGAATCTGGTCAGTGTGTCTACAATACTGAAGCGTATGAATACACTGATATTTCATAATCAAGTGTCACTAAAAGCGTATTGATAATTTTCAAATTAAATCGATGTTGGAACCAGCCCGACCTGCAAGCTATAGAACCTCAGAGAATATACACTCTGCCCAAGTTGCCAACCTTTTATAGAGAACCATCTTAAGAGACCACAGAAACCAATTGAACGGTGGCATTCAACACGCGGCCCAAAATCTGCTACTCCAGCTCTCCGGTATAAGCAAGAGTTGAAGAGCTTATTTTCACCAGTAGATGCTAGAATAGCCACAACATTGAACTGGTTGAATCCTTCCCCACATTTAAAACCCAGCTATTCCATCTAGAAGCGACACTATCTAGACTGCCTTTGATTTGAACCCACACCAACCTGGAGACACCAGAGATGGACTGCTTGAAACTTACCACATTGTTCCTGATCAAGTTGACTCCCTTTCTGAGCATTGCACCCGTTGGAGGTAGTGTGCTCTTGAATAGCGGGGACTCCACAGGGGTTGGGTCTGGGCTTCTGATTATATGTGACACTATGAAGGCAGCAGTGATACCGATGCCAATGCCCAGCGACAACGTCACAGAAAGGAAGATCATTGTGGATCTTCTTTGACTCTTGTGTCTTTGTTTCTTAGTACGATAATTTTCTCTCAAAATTAACTGGTTCATGGATGCTGTAATATGATGGTTTGGCTTCTCCAACGCTTTATGATAAATTGAAACACTGGACCTTGGGTGAATTGATTCAGATAGGACTTCCGAGTCAGAGGAACCCTGCAAACTGATCAACTGGTACTCATGGTGCGGTATTTCTTCATTGCGTGCAGCTATTTCCCTGCGAGGGTAGAATGTGTCCTTCAAGATAAACTCTTGGTTCAAGAGATCCAATAAGTTGTCAATTTGAGATTGATTTTCATAGTCAATTGGAGGACAGAGAAGGTTCAATCTGTGCGAGTTCATAATGTTGTAGATGACTTGTTGATTGATATTCTTGAAAATGGGAATGAAGAGCTTGTTTCTTAAATTATCATGGTTTTGTTTGATGAAATTTAAGATATTGCCAATCTTAAGCAAGCCGTCAAAAATAATCATAATTATGTTGTAAGGCTCCTCAACATTCAAAGTAAACCTGTAGGACAATGGCTCTTCAAGCATCTTGAAGAAGCTTGATTTGCGGTGACCAATGATCAAGATCTTGGATGTACCCGACTCATCATCGAAGAGGCTGTCAGTGGAGAACTGCGGCATGATAAAGCTTGAATCGCTTGTTGCAACTGAAATAGAGCCAGGATTCAGCGAAGAAACGTGACTAGTTCTTCCATCGTTCATACCAATTTCAATAGTCTTAAGATCATCATCCTCATCATCTATGAATTCAAGCAGCGTAGATGCTGGTAATTGGATGGTACTACCAGATCGCTCTCTCTTGAAATTAGTATCGTCTTCAGTATCTGAGTTGGACAAGACAGAACTAGTTGGTCTGGGGGCCAAATAATCACCGATTGACTGCCAAGATGAAACACTGGGAATCCCATAGCGCATTTCTAAATTTGGGTTAGGAGAAACACGAGGAGTTGAGCTCACAGAAGAATCGAACGGTTGTTTTTGGTGAAGAAGGTCAAGTACAGAATGATGAGAGGCAAGCAACCTGTGTGTAGAAGATCTTTGGGATCCATGAGAGTACTCAGAAGAAGAGCTTGGGACAGGCTGATGGATAGACTCACTCATTGCGCTGTTGAGACGCTTTCTTTTGATTTGTGTTGTTTTCCAGTTGATGGCAACTGTGCTCATAAGTCAGAAAGATAAGGCAACTTTTGACACAACGCAAAAATGCGGCTGATCGACCCGGATTGGGAAGGGTAACTCAGGTGGTGGGGAACTATGAGATTCGATCTGTCTTTTAGCAGCACGTGACTCTGAGACAAGAAAAGCAACTTCCGAGGGATGGGCCAAGAAAAAGGGAAAAGCCCAAGCTCCAGGAAGCGATTGATCATCTGTAAACATCATCTTAAGTTCCCGAGAGAAGCAGTTGTTCTTGGAAGAGATCGTTTTTTATTATCAATACTCTCAAGCTAGAGTTTCTTTAGCAAGTTCTTGCTGCTGGTTACGGAAAGAGGCCAAAACCCGACTAAGATGAAGGTCTTTAAGATTGGATTACGACTCCAACTGGTGGTGCTAGTGCTGATCGTGTCGCTCTTCTCACTAACAGTGCTATCTGTGATTACCGGTGTCTATTTTTCAACCAATTTTAGAGATATGAGGTCTGATAGACTTGAGGTTATCGCTCAGATGAAGGCATCCCAAGTTCAGCAGAATTTGAACTATCTTTATTTCCAGGCGTACTGGCTGGGTGTCAGAGATCCTATTCAGACATCTTTAGTGAGTTACAAAGCTGGTAACAATTCTGAGTCGAACTGGGACGGAGCCAAAGATGTGATTATGCAGTTTTTAACCTCGTCAAATACATTCACGAATGTCAAGGTTTATGACTCAAAGTTCCAGAATGTCATCACATCTGAATCGAACTGGTCTAATGCGATGGTGCCGGATGATGTCTTGTCAAACCTATACCCATTGGACAGCTTAAGTGCACCAAACACTTCAATCCCCTCAAACCTAGACGACCAGGGCCTTCTCACAGGCCCAGTCTTGAACAGTTCAGATTACGTGATGTCAATGACGATACCTGTATATGCTTCAGCATCAATCATTGTTCAGTCACAGGATTTAGCAGGATACTTCACGGTAGTGATGAGTGCCCAAAGTTTGAGCTCCACGCTGAATTTGAGTGAAGCTACTGTTGTTCTTATTGGGCAGGGAGATTTCGACAATTTAGTTGCAGACACCAATACGTATCAGTACGTATTGGTGCCGTGGAACAGACATGTACCAGATTCTGTGGATGAGGTGTTTAACTTGAGCGACTCTTATCCAGCGACGCAAGCCCTAAGGTACGGGAGGTCTGGTGCTACATCTTCTGCAAAGTCGGAGACAGGCGAAAACATCGCGGCTGGGTTTTGTCCAGTGGATTTCAACCTCACACAATGGGGTGTTATTATTGAACAACAGAAGACAGTGTTTTTGGAGCCTGTCAATCAGTTGACCAAGATCTTGGTGGGTGTATGTATTGGGACTGCCTCGCTGATTGTTATTTGCACTTTCCCCCTTGCTCATTGGGCAACTCAGCCAATTTTGAGATTACAGAAAGCAACTGAGACTATTGCTATGGGGAGAGGGTTAAAAACTACCCGGGATCCAAAAGATCCATCATCTGGCTATTCATCAAACAGACAGAGCTTTTCTCAATCACGCCAGTCGCCATACAATAACACTAGCGAAAATTTGACACAAACAGCCCCAACAACTCCGATGAACAAGACTTCAATCGATGGCTCTAGCCCGTCAACTTATCATCATCCTACTTATATTGGAGAAGCTAGAGTGCCAAAATACACACGGCGGTTCTTCCAAGACGAGCTTTCCAAATTGACTGATACGTTCAACACGATGACTGATGAGTTGGACAGACAGTACTCACAACTGGAAGATCGTGTGAGAGCTAGAACTAAACAGTTAGAGGCCGCCAAGATTCAAGCTGAAGCTGCAAATGAGGCGAAGACTGTGTTTATTGCCAACATCTCACATGAGTTAAGAACACCTTTGAATGGTATTCTTGGGATGACTGCTATTTCTATGGCTGAAAATGACCACTCCAAGATCCAGGAGTCGCTGAAGCTGATTTTCAGATCTGGAGAGCTTCTGCTTCATATCCTTACAGAGCTATTGACATTCTCAAAGAACTCATTGAAGAGATCTAAACTAGAGAAGTCAAATTTTAATCCTATCGAAGTTGCATTACAAATTAAATCTATCTTTGGTAAACTTTCAATGGACCAGCACGTAAACTTGCAGATCACTATTTCCCCTAATGATGTTAGAAAGATGATACTCTACGGGGACTCTAATAGAATTATTCAAGTGGTGATGAACTTGGTTTCCAATGCCTTGAAATTCACACCAGTGGATGGCAGTGTCAGGGTTACTATCAACAGAATCGGCGAGTATGATGAGGAGAAGAGTGCACAGTACAACCACATGCAAGTGTTTGTTAAGGACCAACATGTGTACCCAATTGAGAACGCATCTTTGGGCGAGTTCACCAAGGAGAAGCTCGAAGTTGAGTCACCAACTAGTTCCGAAACAGTCGCGTCCAATGAGGATATTTTAGACGAGAAATCAGCAACCAATGAACTTGATAACAAATCGATCGTTACTACATCCACATCTTCTTATGATGACAATGAATTCAAGTCACAATTCAAAAGTAATGACTACTCAGTTGATGGCCACAAAGTGAGGGAGCTCGAACAACCTAAGACGTTTGTCTTTGAGATCGCTGTTGAGGATACAGGTCCTGGTATCGAACCAAAATTCCAAGAGAAGGTGTTTGAACCATTCGTTCAAGGTGATCAGTCTTTGTCACGCCAATACGGCGGAACTGGTCTCGGATTGTCTATCTGTCGTCAACTGGCCACTATGATGCAAGGTGTTTTAACGCTAGAATCAGAGGTCGGGGTTGGTTCTAAGTTCACCTTTAGACTACCAATCCTACAAACCATGGAAGTTATTGTTGATGACAATGACCTCAACTTCTACGAGGACCAGTTCAATGTTGACTCAAAGAAAAATAGAAAAGTTCAAATCATTGATCCGAAATCTGATGTCGAGAGCGATGATGTTAAGATAGAGAATCCCGCTGTCATTGAGAAGGAAAATGGGATTACAGATGCTCAGAGTGAATCAGTAAAGCAAGATGGGACAACAATAACACCAAACTCAAACACTGACGGTTATTTCACTAGGCCTATTTTTTCATCAACTGGAACTGCAAAGTCCTCTATCCTTTCGTCGAGTTCCTCCAAGGTCATTGACTTGAACTATCTGCATATGAGAGTACTTGTGGCTGAGGACAATAATGTTAATCAAGAAGTGATCAAGAGAATGTTACACCTGGAAGGCCTTAAGAATCTTGATATTGCTGCAGATGGTGCTGATGCCATAGAGTATATCAAGAGCTCTATGGGAATGGCTGGTGATGCTTCAGGTGTTTATGACATCATCTTCATGGACGTTCAAATGCCAAACATTGATGGCTTGGAGGCTACTAAGAAAATCCGAGAGATGGGCTTCACTGGTCCTATTGTTGCCCTAACTGCCTTTGCTGATGAAAGTAACGTTAAAGTTTGTCTCGAAGCGGGTATGTCAGGCTTTTTGAGTAAGCCGATCAGAAGAAGTGAGTTACGGAGCGTCATGGTTGAGTTCTTTCCAGGCTTCAATAGACCGAAAGTAACCACTCCGGGGGAATAGATTGACGGAAGAGTGCTTGGGTTTCAATAGGTCAGAACGGCCGTGTAATTATTGGGTTGATTTGCATTTTGGTATATGGACGGATTGTGGGTTTTGTATTATAAACAGTTATTTTATTATAGGGCAATATGTAATTTTGATGAAACGAGAAGTAGTCCTTCTACATCACAAGCCTGTAAAAATTAGTCATTCAATTTGAAATTATACCCTAAGATTAATTCCCAAGTAAATAACACTCCAATATATAGACATAAACTGGGGCGAAATCAACTATTTCAACTTCTTCTTTGGACGCAATTGGTTGGTGTGACCACACTTTCTCTTACGACAGTTGGTGGCTCTTGGTGGCAATCTAGCGTAACACTTTCTGCAGATAGACTTCTCACAGTTGTACTTGGAAGCCAAAGCCTTCAAGGATGGCTCAATGATACCACCTCTCAATCTTAGGACCAAGTGAAGGGTAGACTCCTTTTGGATGTTGTAGTCGGACAAAGTTCTACCATCCTCCAATTGCTTACCAGCAAAGATTAGTCTTTGTTGGTCAGGTGGAATACCCTCCTTGTCTTGGATCTTAGACTTGACGTTGTCAATGGTGTCGGAAGATTCGACTTCCAAGGTAATGGTCTTACCAGTCAAGGTCTTAACGAAACTGTGTGATGTTAGTAATTAATACTGAGCCAAAGGCTGAGGAACAAGCTTTCACAAAGAATGTGTTGTGTTAACGGCCAACAAGTGTGTTGTAGTAATATCGATGAAAAAAGCCAGATGCGCACCTCACATAATGAAACTAGATCAGAAGCATGGAAGAAGCATGACTTTGGTCCATAGTTTTGTGATTGAAAGAGTGCCGCTTACAAAGGCACCTGTCGGTCACCAAATTTTTTCGATCAAAGTGAGCGTAGAGCTTTGGGTGTGCCCTTGAATTGTAATGAAGCACAGATTGGTCTGTAAGATGCTCTTTTCTTTCATAACGCTTGCCTCATGTGGTAGTTCCCACTTACATTTGCATTTTTGTTAGTTGTTGCGGTGGTTGTTTGTAAGGTTGAGATTCACAAAAGTTTTATTTTCACCATCAACAAGCATTTACTGAGCCAATCCGCGAATTATCAGTGAAAAAAAGTGCGAGTTCCGCGAAAACCAGATTAGGATGACTAAGCTTATCCGCTACTTCAAAATCTGGTACGGACACGCAGAGCAATCGCCAATGTGTGGGTGTTTAGATAGAGCTTCAAACTATTAAGCCCTACTCCGAGTCACATGTTTATATAGGGCATGCTTTCTGGACCTCCTGGGCGGAGTTTAGAGTCTGCATAATTTTGACACAAAGAAATGAACGTCTCAACTAGTTGGTGAAGTATCACATTAGCATTCTTTGCGGCATCGCTGTACACTGCAACGATCTGTTCTTTATGAAGTAGACATAAATTCCTTTGTTATTTAAGACCAACTACTAATTACTCTTCCCCACCAGGCGTACCTACCAATAAAACGAAATTTATAGTACAATAAGTAATACCTATCTAGTCACTTTTGGACTTCTTCTCTGGGGATCCAATCTCTTCATCGTTTGCTCTTTTCAAAGAGTTTTCAGTGGCTGGTGCCTCAGGTAATGTCGGAGTTGAGGCTAGCTGAGGGTTCGGTGTCAATGTCTTAGGACCGGTAGGAGGAGTAGAAGAAGCCATTACTGATACAGCCCCATTTTCAGTCGAGGAGTTGTTGAGCTTTTCAATGAGTTCATTTTTCTCTTTGGTCAGTTTGTCCACCTTATTCTGAAGCAGCTTGGTTCTCATTGCTACCTCCTTTAAAGCTGCATCACGGCCTGACTCAAATGCAGAGCTTCTGGCCTTGTCAAGAGCTGCTGTATCATCAGACGAGCCGTCTTTATTGCCCTTTAGACGAGCTTCCAAGCGCTGAATCTCTGCATTGTGTTCCTCATCCCAAACCTTTTTTGCAGCAGCAATTCTGTTGTCAGCGAGTTTCTCCAACTTTTCCGCAGATAGACCTCTCACCCTTGCTTTGTAATCTTCCAGCGCATCGTCAAGGGCTTTTTGCTTCTCAACCACAAACTCCTCACGAAGTCTAACTTCTTGCTCCTTGAGGAGGGTCTCTGAGTCTCCATCTGATTTTTGCGATCCTAGGTCAGCAAGTGACTTTGCCAGTTCTTCCTTCATTTTGTTTAGCTCAGTAGTAGATGTCTCGAGGAGTGTTCTTTCTTTCACCAAATCGGACTTTAACTTTTCTATCTCATCATTACTAGTAGAAAGAGCAGGGGTAGATGGTCTCGATTGTGGCTGCTTCTTTTTCAAGACAGCAATCTCCTTCTCTAACTCTGCAACTTTCTCCTCCAGCTTGGTTTTGGAGTCATTTAATGCATTGAATTTCTTTTCGAATTCCTTAGCTTTTCCAAGCTCAACATCCTTCTCTTTCAACTTACTGGTTAAATTCTCAATCTGTTTGGTGCTGTTCTTTGGTTGGTTCTTGATCTTCTCCTTCAATTCCTTCAATTCATTAAAAAGCTTCTCCAACTTTTCTTTCGACTCATTCTGAACCTTTTCCAGCTCAGATTTAGACTCAACTTGTAATTGCTGCAGTTTTTTCTCAGTTTCAAGAAGTTTCTCAATAGCGTCTTTTCTCTCCTTGCTCTTGTTATTGATGACACTCTGCGACTTGACGCGTAGATTTTCCAGCTTGTTTTGAACATCATCTATCTTTGACTGGTACTCTTCAACAGACTTCTTGAGGGTTTCATGCTCAACAGGATCGATGCGATCATACTTAGTCATAATATCTTGCGATCTCTGCTTCCAACGATCCTTCTCCTCATTAACAAGCTTGACCTCCTGTGCCTTGTGAGCCAGCTCAGACTTCAAGGTGCTCACTTCAGACTTCAATGGATCGACCTCACTAGTAGTTTGCTCCAATCTCGCCTCCAATACCTTGACCTTGGAAACATTCGAGGATAACTCATTGCGTAAGGTGACGTTGCTCTCTCTCAATAAGTTCAGCTGGTTGATCTCTTGTAACAGCTTTGAATGTTCTTCTGACAAGTTTGTAACCTCTTGTTCACGCTGACTCAGTTTAGCCAGTTCCAATCTGTTCTTGTCTAGCTCATTGGTAGTGATGTCTAGCTGTTGACGCACACGCTTCAAATCTCGGTTAGAGGCATCCAACTGAGCTTCAGATATCTCCTTCTCACGGCGCAATAGTGTAACCAGTTCCCTAAGCTCATTGTCTGGAGAGTCTTGTGCTTCAACCCCAATAGTAGAATCGTTGCTCTTATGAGTCAATGAATCGATTTGGTTGTATAGTATCTGGTTTTGGGCAGACAAGTCCTGAACTCTTGCGCTGGAATGTGTCAGCTCCTCCTCAAGAATGGATTTTTGGGACTCCCAACTCTCCTGTGACCTGATCAGCTCATCCTTAGACTGTTTAGCTTCAGAAGAGTACGCCTGAATCTGTTCCTTCAACTCAACAGTCTCTTGTCTCAGTAGTGATACAGCCCGAGAAACTTCAGCATGCTTCTGCAACTCTTTGTGGTAATTGGCTTGTGCCTCATTAGCAATTGAGGCATGTTGTTTCTCTGATTCTTCAATCAATGCGACCCTCGCGTCATAATCTTTTTTTAGGTTTTCTGAGTCAACAACTTGGGAGCGCAGGGAATCAATCTCAATCTTAGATTGTTCCAGCTCTTTTGCTGAAGCAGATTTGGTTTCGTTCAATTCCACATTTAAATGTTCAATTTGTTGGCTCAGGATTGAGATTTTTTCAGTCAATTTAACGTTCTCAGACTCCAGTTTGGAAATCTGGTCGTTGGTAGAGTGCTTGAAAGTGTCCACTGTGGTATTCATGTTCTTCAAGGCATCTTCCGAGGATTGTGCAATCTTCTTGTAGTTTTCAATGCTCTTGTACGACTCTTCTAACTCAGACTTCGTATCCTCTAGCTCCTTTCTCAGACTGATCGTCTCTGCAACTAATGCATTTCCAGAGGCGTCAGTTGAGGTACCTTTTGCAATAGTTGACAGCCTTTCATACTCATTCAACTTAGACTCTGTATTTTTGATTTTGGAGCTCAAAAGTTCAGCCTTCTTAGTCAAGGCAGAAATTTGATCCTCTTTTGAAGCCAAGTCTTGATTCGCAGTGTTCAGTTGAGTGTTCAATAGCTCCACTCTTCTCTGATATGCGTTCCTATCAGCGTCTCTCTTGTGATAAAGATCTCTCAATTCAGCTTGTGAATCATCCAATTGAGTTCTCACTCTAGTCAATTCAGACTCTAAAGACTCAGTTTGTTTGATCAAGCGGCTTTGGGCTGCAGTATGATTTTGCTCTCTCTCCTTCTCCAGAGCCTGAGAGTTCAACAATAGGGAGTTCAATCTACCTTTCTCAACAATCAACTCAGAGTTCTCTTTGGATAATCTCTTCTCAACAGATGACCACAGAACTTTTTCCGCCTTTAGATTACTGGACTCTGCTCTCAAGCTCTCAATTACAGACTTTGATTGCACTAAGTCGTTAGCAACTTGTTGGGTTCTTAAATCCTGTTTGGTCAATGCAGCCTGTAGCTGCTGACTTCTCTCACGAAGCTCATTGGTTTCACTCTTAGCATACTTTAGATTTTCTTGTAAAGACTTGAATCTTTCTTCAAGCAAAGTGGAAGTTGATTGCGCCTTGGTTAAGGTGACTGACAACTTGGATTTCTCGTCAGATAGCGAACCAATCTGCTTGTTCAAAATAGATATAGTAGTATCAGCTTCAACCTTGACATGTTGTAACTGTTGTTTAACATCAGCCAGTTGGGAATAGGCTTCTTGGAGCTTCGCTTGAGAATCAGTCGGCTCATGAAGACCCACAGCGTCAGAAGAGAGGTCACCAGTCAAGATATTTGTAGAAGAACCCTTGCTGACTAACATAGACCTAAACATATCACGCTCCCTAGATAGAGAATTCAACTTCGTCTCCATTGAAGATAGTTCTTCTTGTAATATAGCAATGGCCTCCTTGGCCTCAGCAACAGCTGAACTTTCTAGATTTTCCAGTTTGGCCTTGGCATCAAGCTCTTGTTTCTCAAACTTGGAACCTAACTCTCTAATCAGTCTCAACAGATCCTGATTTTTTGTCTGCAACTCAACAATGTTTTGAAATGTAACTAATCTCTCAGAGATTAGTCTATCAGTATCAGATTCATCAACAACAGGTTCTCCAGCAGAGATTCTTTGTAGGGCTTGCTTCTCCAGCGGGGTTAATGGGCCATGAGAGTCACCACGAACAGAAATTTGGATCAGCAAGGTTTGGATTTGACGCGATAGATCCCCCTTTTGGTGGTTAAGAGTCTTAACAGTAGACTCATACTCAGAAACCTTCGAAACCAACTCATCATTGGTCTTTTCCAATGACTCCTTTTCCTTTGAGGTATTTTCCAAGATAACAGACAAGTTGGTCAATTCTCTTTCCAACAAAGTAGATCTCTCTTTGGTTGCATTAATCAGAGGAGCCTTCTGTTCCAACTCACGCACAAATTCATCAATCTGTTTTTGAATGCGTTCTTTGGCACGACGTTCCTGGATCAACTGTCTCTTAACCAGAGTGAAATCGGAGTACAACTGACTCAATGAAACGCCATCGTATTTAGATGCAATAGATTTGGCTGATGGTGATAGTTTTGGAATATCATAGAAAGATGTGTTAGCACTGGATGGAGTGTCTCTGGTGGTTAACTCGTCAACGGCTTCTTCGAGCTCAGAAATCTTTGATTCACGTTCTTCCAAAGTGGAAGTCAGCTCTTCAATACGAAGCTGTAGTTGGGCAGTTTCATTCGCAACGCCAGATGTTGAGTCTCTCAACCTGTCTTCCAAGTAGCTGACCTTCTCCTTCAGGTCCTCACTAGATTTTTTTAATAGCTCCACCAATCTATCCTTTACTGACATCTCTTTAACAAACTCTTCTTGATTCGAAGCCTTTTCATCAGTCAAAGACTTAACATTCAGTAGCGCATCATCTAAACTTTTCGAAACCTGATCATGTCTCTTTTTCAATGTGTCATAGCGTGATCTCATGGACGACAGCTCAGAGCCGGATACTTCTGCCTTGGACTGTAAAGCAGATATCTCAGAAGTCTTGTCCTTTCGGTAGTTGGAAAAGTCCTCATTAACTTTCCTGTATTCAGTCTCAATCCACTCATGGTTCTTATTGACCAATACCAACTGACTCTCAAGTGATTGAATGTTCACCTGAGCTTGATTGTAGTTAGATGTCAGTGTCTGGTTACTAATCTCAAGTGATATCAGCTCTTTCCTTAGCTTGCTATTGGAGTCCTGGATTGCATCATAATCACTCTTCAAGGATTCAATATCTTTGTTTTTCTTTTCCAGCAGCTCAAGGGTTCTGCGTTCTTCGGCAAGAATGTCATCTATTCTGGTACGACTCTGTTCAAATTCAGATGATTTAGAATTGGATTGCAACTCAAATGCATTGATCTTTCTGATAGCCTCGTTATTCACGATTTCCAAATCTTGATTTGTTTCTCTCAACTCCTTGTTCACTTTCTGTAGCCTCTGAACTTGCTTCTGGAGGAATTCTGCCTTCTTATGACATTCCAGAATCGATTGCTGAGAACTGATTTCCAGAATAGACTTATCAGACCTCAAATCAGCAAATTCCTTGATCTTAGATTGAAGTTTAGCCAGAGTCCGTTTATCTAGTGACAGGATTGAGGATGTGGTCACGTCTAGAAAGGAAGATATTAACTCAGGTTCCAAATTTTCGTCAACGTCAAGGTTTGTGCCTGGAGAAAGTTTATGATTTCTTGATGGTGATTCAGGTTGAGGGGTGTCCTTGGCAACTTCGAACGGTCTTCCCTGGACTGTTTCCATCTCTTCGTCAATTTGCACTGCCGCCTCTGGTTCTTCAACTTCAGGACTAACCTGATCCATAGGAGATTCAGCATCGGGTGCTTCCTCGATAACTTCGGACCCATTGTCAGGCTCTGTTGCTTCAGGTTCAACCACCTCAGGTTCAATAGACTCCGAAGCTCCTCCAGTTGATAGATCCTCGTCAGGTCCAGCACCACCTAACACAGTAGCAGATTCCTCGGCATGCTGATCTAGAACATTCTCGATAAACGTCATTGGCTCGATCTGCGGCTTGGAAGTATTCTCAGCAGGGTGTTTCTTATTGTCGCCCATGATTTAATACTGATCTGCAGGAATCAAACTGAAAGGAATGTAATACCAAAAAGTCGCAGCTATGATAACAAGCGCAGATATTGCAAGATATATCAATTGTTGTCTAATTGCAATTTCCTATGCAGGTACAGTGGAGTAGGATCCCTTGTTTGTGGTTGTTTGCCAATGTTGATGCTGGCTCACCATAATAGTACTCGATTTTTTTGAGAAACAAAAACCGACCGGGTAACCCAAACACCTATAGAGACATCATCCAGAAGAGACAGTTGTGCCAAATGGGCTTATATATATATCTCACGCCCAACCTAAAACCATGGATACTACAATAGCCAAACCAACTATCTGATCTTCATTATAGGCCGTAAATGGGAATTCAAACCTCAGATATTCGTTTCCCTCATTGCTGCCGTTTCAGTGTAGTTTCTTGAAGCTGGAAGTTCGCACGCGCAATTTTTCCCAGTTACCGAATTACCGAATATAGCCGAAGATAGCCGGGGAATTTGACGTAAAAGTATCATGTTTTGTGCTACGTGATAATGGTTGCAATAAAGTTGAAGTGCATAGAAGGTAAATTTTACATTACATCACGTTGAAATGAGTGCTTCGGCAGTTTGTTATGCCATCGCTAGGTTTTTCAGGGGTTCATTTCTAGGAATTGTGATGTATCTATAAGGATAGCGGCTATTGAAGGAAAACTAATGTGCGCTGGAGCGCCTGCACATGGCCAAAAGTGGAAATTCATTCACTTTGCTGAAGCAGAGAGTATGCCACTGAACCTCTGATAACCGCTGCTTACCGCGCTTGTCAAGTGGCTACCTCTTTCAAATGAGAATGCCGCAATATATGAGAATATTATATAAAGCGCTTCTGGCCCCCTCTTTTCACACACCTGAACAATCAGAGCTCTCATCATTAGTGAGCATATCTTGCAATATGACCGTTGAAAAAGAAGTCAAGGATGTTCCGTTAGGAACTTATCTCTTTGCCAGACTCTCACAGATTCCAAACTTCATGTCAGTGTTTGGCGTGCCGGGCGACTTCAACCTGCCATTACTTGAACACATCTACAAAGTGAAAGACATGAACTGGATCGGTAATTGCAATGAGCTTAATGCTGGCTATGCAGCAGATGGGTATGCGAGAATTAACGGATTTGGTGCTCTGATTACGACCTTTGGTGTTGGTGAATTGAGCGCATTAAATGCCATCAATGGATCCTTTGTGGAGAACGTTCCTGTTTTACACATTGTGGGAACATCGTCAACAGAACAGAAGGAAACGCAGACAAAGGTGCTGCACCATCTAGTTACACCTGCCAGTACGTGGAACCACAAACAGGACCATTTTGCTTATGAGAATATTGTGGATTCTTTCTCCATCACCAAGGCTAGCTTAAACAAAGAGAATCTTGAATGCATCCAAGAAAAGATTGACACTGTTATTGAAACTATCTACAGAAACTTGAAACCTGGATATTTGTTCATCCCTGTGGACATGGCAGACGTTGAGATCCCGGTTGATGTCAACAAGAAACTTCAGCTTTCCCAAATTGATAAGAATCCTTCACAAACCAAGAGCATCACTGACAAGATTATCCAGAAGTTGGAAACCAAGAAGTTTGCAGTGCTGGCTGATTCCCTCATCAAACCCCTATCATCCAAGCTTAACTCCTTTGTCGCAGCTAACAAGATTCACTGTTTCACAACAACTTTGGCAAAGGGAACACTTGATGAGTTGACACATCCTGAGCTATTCCATGGTACTTACAATCAGAAACTCTCCACAAAGGGTACAATTGAAGATCTTGGACTGTTTGACCTAATTTTGCACCTGGGATATAACTTCAATGAGATAAACAATTTTCAGAGTGAAAAGGTTGAATCCCATGTGTGTGATGTCATTGAGGTGGGTAAGGACTTTGTGAGAATTGACGGTGAGTTGTTTACAGAGGATGTTAATGGCTGGATAGTTTTCGAACTAGTATTGGAGGGTCTTGATACCAAAAAGATCCAGCCATTTACCACTATCAACAACTATCAGGAGAATCTTTCCCAGGCTGTCCAATCCACAGACTCTAAGATTACACAGAATACACTGCTGGAGAACTTGCAGTCCATTATCCAGCCTGATGACATTCTGGTCATTGAGATGTGCTCCTTCCTTTTTTCAACCCCTGAGATCCAGTTTCCCAAGAACGTTAGTCTTGTTTGTCAGAACTTCTATGGGTCTATTGGGTATGCACTTCCTGCAACTTTAGGGGTTTCTCTAGCTGCTAGGGATGCCAAGTCAAATGGCCGTGTTATTTTGATCGAAGGTGATGGCTCTGCCCAAATGACAATCCAAGAATTGACAAACTATATTAGATACGATATCAAACCGCTTGTACTACTACTTAACAACGAAGGGTATACCGTTGAGAGAGCAATCATGGGAGAGACAAGTAGTTATAATGACATTGCTCCAAATTGGAACTGGACTCAATTGTTTAGGGTTTTTGGTGATGTCAAAGGAAGAAGCGAGAGTGTGCGTGTTGAATCCAACAAAGACTTGAAGATGCAGTTGAACAAGCATCATGGTTTAAAGCTCATTGAGGTTGCTCTGGAGAAGCTGGATGTTCCCTGGAGGTTTGAGTATATTTGTGGCAAGAAGAAGTTTTAGATATACTCTTTATCATTGAATACAGTCGATATCGTAAGACATCCATTAAAATCAACTTAAACCCATAACACCAGAGCCAATGAAAGCAAATGCGGCAAGAAAGATTCTCTATAGTACAAGATTCAGATAACCAATCCTACTTGGTTTCATCCCCATCTTTGTCATCATCATCCTCTTCAGAGTAGTACCCATTGGGAACCGACCCTCTGGTACTAGTGCCATGCTCAGCAAGCCTCTTCTCGAGTTTGATTCTTTGAAGTTGCTGCCATCTCACAAGTTTTGCATGGTCATGAATCGCAAAGCCAAACACTTTAGGTACGTATCTCTCAGTTGGATGTGACGGGACAGACCTTGGGTAGGCCTGTAGAAACATACCAGGAAAGCTGGTACCGAAGAACGCGCCATCAATAGAAGCATGCCTTGATGACTTTGGATTATATAGATCTTCACACTTTGGACAGTACAACTTAACGCCGCATACATCACTGTGGTCACTGAGGCCAACAGGCAGCAAGTGCTGGAGATTGCAGTGCACTCTCGTACAATAGCCAAAGTCGGCCTTCTTATACTTCTCGTGCATCTTTTGCAAACCTCTCGCCGTCAAGACATACCTGGCGTGAACTAGCCCATACAACAACCTGGCGTTGTATTCCAGTTGCTCTCTTTGATCATCTGTAAGCTCCTCCATTTTGAGACAGTCTGTTATCACATCGACAACACGCGACAGCTTATCCACTTCTGAGTAGAGTCCCGTCAGATTGAACTTGTCAGTGATATATTCGACATCAATGTCACAAAAGTATTCATTGCCCTTGGTGCCCAGGAACCAATCGACCCAGTGTTCTGTTTCGAACATGTTAGTTGTTGCTGATCTTTCATTAAAGAAAAAAACACTCATTAGAGAAGCTGAAGCTGCAATAAACTTACCAGTAAAGTCAGATCCAGAGTCACTGGTGTACTCTTCCTTTGACATTATCAGCAAATAGCACCAATTTGTACAATTGTACGTACGCCTCCTTCACTTTATCGGATTTCTTCAACTTCACTGCCTAAAATTTTCTGGACCCAGCTTGCCGCGAATTTCGCGAATTCGTTCTGTTTACAGATTTGGCGCATCTTGTTTTGTTCTCCGTTGCAGCACTTCAAGAAGAAATTAAGACCACAGCAAAATGCGTCTTCTGAAGGTACCCAGAGGCAGTGTGCGAAAGGAGTCCTACACGTACACAGCTCTTGAACTTGATTACGAGTCCCAGAGACTTTTTGCAGCCAGGAGTGATGGTTGTGTTGTTGTGTGGCCCCAAGAGGAACTGGTCACAGTGGCTAACATGGAGAATCCCACCAAAGAGAGTATTATGTCCCTAAAGACGAAACCCGTGAATAAGTTACACAACGGAGTATCAATCACGAGCTTGAAGCTTTGGAAGGAGAGATATCTGATCAGTGCTGATATAGAGGGATTTGTTTACAAAACTCCGGTGTTGCAAGATGGAACAATTGTTGGCTCGGAACTGTTGTTTGAGCATACATCACGGATCAATGACACTGTACTTTTGGGAGACTTTGCTCTTTTTGCTACTGCAAACCAGGTTTTGGCCTTTGATCTAGTGAACTCCAAACATGTTTCACCTATCACTCTGAAGTCGGATATTAGAAGTATTGCAATTGACCCCTCCCAAAACTTCCTAGTTTCAATTGGGTCCAACAAGATCGTATCAGTACATCAGATACAGATTGTAAACAACGAATTTTACACGAAGAAGGTCACCAATGCGTCCCTCACGCTCCAAAACATTAGCAACGCATCACGGTTCTCGTGGTCAGAGGTGGGAGACAAGTACGCATTGCCTAACATCAGTCTTGATCCTGATGCGAATGCGACTGGTATCATTTCAAGGAAAAGCTGGAAGCCAGAATTTTCATTGGTTGGACACTTGTGCTCTGTAGTAAGCTTCAACACGAGAACTTTTTATGACCCAGGGACAGCAAGGAGTTTTGACATTGTCGCCTCAGCTGGGACAGATAGATCCCTTGCTGTGTGGAACACTACTTTGCAGAGACCATTATTCAATGCAATTGATGTATCGAAGGGACCCATTGAGGATTTGGTATGGGGAAATGATGGACTATCGTTATTTGTTGCAAGCGATGCCTTGGTGGTTTTGGCCTTTGAGGAAGATGAATTTGGGAAGTTTGCCAGTGAGGATCTGGTGAATGAACTGAAAGCCAAAGTCGAAAAACCGGAACCTTTTGTCAAAGAAGAAGAGATTGACGAACCATCTACCTCCCATGACGGAAAGGAATCTAAGAAAGGTGACACAGTCACACCCAAACCAACAGAACTTACGCACAAAGATACAAAAACAAATGAGGAGATTAAGCTTGAGATGCCAACAATAACAAAGAGCGGAAAAAAGCGAATTACACCTACACTTCTTTCAACTGTGAACGGCTCTAAACCGAATCTACCCCTATCTAGAATCGATGAGGCGAGCAGTGCTGCGACCAATACGACAATGGAATTTGATCATCCGTCATATTCTGTTCCTAAGGATCTGAAGCGAAGAGAGGAATTTAACAGCTCGGGTCAACCAAAGAAGAAAAGAGATATTGAGGCGGTTGAGTTCATCGGCTCCGTGGCGATCAACCCATCCACGTCCTTTGCGAAGGTGAGAATATCGACTCCCAAGATTCGTTCTTCTATACTATTGGACTCGCCAAATGATGAGACACTGTCCCTCGAGATCAGGAATGGATCTGGTAATGAGCAGAAGCCAACTAAAATTAGTCTTCTAAAGAATTCAACGAGGCAGGTCTTTGCTGATTTCATTCCCAAGCTAATCGGACTGGCAACCGGCGGCGAGGGCTATTTTTGGGCAGTGTCTACATTGGAGGGGGTCATTCATGTATATAGCGACAGTGGGAGAAAGATCTTTCCACCACTTGTTGTTGGCACCCCTTTGAGTTTCTTAGAGAGCAAGGGGAAGTATTTGCTTGCTGTGAGCTCTATTGGAGAAGTGTTTGCATGGAACGTTGCTGATAAAAAGGCCATGTTTGAACCTACATCACTTTATCCCTTGTTATCTAGGTCAAATCCAGACTTGTTGACGAGAGCAGAGAATTTGACACTTTGCAGTATCTCATCGTCCGGTGTGCCGATTATTACAGTGTCTAATGGCAATGGCTATCTCTTTGATGGTGACATGGGCTCATGGTCGCTGATTAGTGACTCTTGGTGGGCATTCGGGTCTCAATACTGGGATGCCACAGATAAAAGATCACTCTCTGGTTCGGTGATTACATTGCTTGAGAAAAAGACGAATGATGAGATTGTTAGAAGAGGCCGCGGAAAGTTCTTGCAAAAAATGGCCAAGACGATGTTGATGAAGGAAGGATATGAGAACTTGGAAAAGGCCATCTCGCTCGCACACTTGGAGAACAGAATCTTGATCTCGAAGCTGCTGAAAGAAGATGTGGACTTCAAAAACTATCTGATCATCTACTGTAAAAGAATTAGTGAATTGGGGTTGAAGGCAAGACTTCATGAAATTTTCCAAGACTTGATGGGACCAAAAAGCCCAACTTCTAACTGGGATTCCAAAGTGTTATCGTTCGATAAGCACGAGTTGCTGAAAGAGTTGATTTTTGCCTGTGCCAATATTAGATCTGTGCAAAGAGTCCTTTTACCATTTGCTACGTCACTGAACATCCTGGATCAAACAGATCTCTCAATCATGAGTCATTAATTTATATACATTACTCTAATCTATTTTAAGTACTTACAGAGTGCCAATAGATCTAATCAAATCCTGAGTTCTTCTTAACTTCAGCCATAGTCTTTTCAGCAATCGCTCTAGCTCGTTGGTTGTTCTTTTCCACCACAGCCTTTAGATATCCAAAGTCTTTCATCAAGTCATTATACTTCAATCTTGGTCCCTTGAACTCTTCCACTAAAACCTCAGTGACATAATCCTTGAATGCTTTATGATCTTTCAAGTGGGAAATCTCAGCCTCCACTTGTTCAATTGGTTTTCTTTGAATACCACTTATCGTGTTGATCATGTTGGAGACACCAGGTCTGTTCTCCAAATCGAACTTGAATTCATGAGAAATGGAATCAGTCACGGCTCTTTTAATCTTCTTCTGGATGACATCTGGTTCATCTGTGATGTAGATAACTGAGTTCTGATCTGGATCAGACTTGGACATCTTCTTCGATGGGTCTTTCAAACTCAAGATCTTTTTGGTTGGTGCAAGAATGGTTCTTGGCAATGGGAATGTCTTCTTGTACGTCTTGTTGAACTGTTCAGCAATATGTCTTGATAGCTCCAAATGTTGAGACTGATCATCACCAACTGGCACCAGGCTGGACTTGAACAGCAATATATCTGCGGCCTGCAATACTGGGTACCCAAACAGTCCCAAACTAGCACTATCTGATCCCTCTGATTTGCTCTTCCACTGAGTCATTCTATTCAAGTATCCAATACCAGTTAGACATGAGAGTATCCAACCTAGTTCAGCGTGTTCAGCAACAGCACTCTGGTGGTACACGATAGCCCTTTCGTGGTCGATACCTGTGGCTAAGATACTGGCGATCGCCTCATATCTGTTATCTCTCAGCTCCTTGGCCCTCTTGGGTATCGTGATTGCATGTAGATCCGCTACAGAGTATAAGATGGTGGTTTCCTCAGGTGCTGCATCAATAAGATCTTTCCAAAGACGTACCGCGCCGAGATAGTTTCCCAGATGGAATTTCCCTGTTGGTTGAATTCCACTGAAGATGGTTTCATGTGGCTTGATGTCGAAGCCCTTCGGGTCGAACGTAGTAGATTGTACAGTCCCCTTGAGACGGATCTGAACCTTTATCCCAAGTCTAATAAGTCTGACAAGTCCCGAACCTCTGATCATGTCGTCTTGGCCGAAATGTCGAGCGAGTTCAAGTAGTCTGGCCTCATGTTGTAGTTACCTGATTTTAACAGATCCGGGTAAGCTCACGTGTTTCATTAACATCCGAGGGCGTAAGGTGATTCAAAAAGTTTCCTGTGTACTAACGAAGCACTTCAAACTCCAAAACGACAGAAATAGGCCACCTCTTCATGATTGTTTCATCCCTTAGACATGGCCGATCTGCTTCAGTCTTTGTGAGATGGGCATCAACAACTCCAGAGATTCCTGCTAGTGCAGCGGCTAGGGTAATGGCACATATTGATAGCTCAAAAAAGAGGAGTAAGAAGAAGAGACCTGACACAAGGAAGATTCTGGAGGAGCTGCATGGGAAAAAGGTTGTAAAGGAACTTGATACAATTAAGGAGGAGTCAAGTCGGAGGTATCATCAAACTGTGCGGATTCCTAGTCTCAGGTACACCAAGAAGACGGCCAATGCATTACAGAGGAAAGGGGTTGAGGTTAAAGAGCCGCTGGATGCGTTCTTGAAGGATCTATTTGTGCTGAATAACCAGAAGATGAAGGTTACGGACATATTTAAGCCCCTGGATATTGGCGATGCCGTTGAACTTAACAGTTCACTGAATCAATCTGGGCTGGCTGTTGTTGTTGAAGTCCCTTCATCTGCTGATGATCCAAGATACACATTTATGAACAAACTGGGGGAGCTAACATATCTGGAAAAAAGTGCAGTGAAATTTCGAATCCCTAGACTAATACCCAAGGACTGGATCCAACACATTATTTTGAAGATCGATGACCCTGATGCCATGTACGGTTCGATTAAGACTACAGGTGATGGATTTGAGAGATATACAGTGAATGCGTTTGCTAGAAAGGTGATTGTCACTCCATTGGTAAGTATAACCAATAAAGCATGGGACCAGATCAATGAGACTGCAAAAAAACTGGAGCTAATTCATAGAGTGGTGCAAAGTGATGGTCCTCGTGAGATTTCAGCTTTCAGTCTTCTGAAAGCTGTGAATGCGATCGATATGAAAGAGATGAAAAAAGCTTTTGAACAACATGAGAACCTTGATGATGCTTTTAAAATATTTTCTAGGGAGCTGGTCCAGAAGCTGGGCCCTGAGTTCATCTTCAGGCATGGTGAGCCTGCATTGGGTAGGGAGTTTGATTCTCTTGATTCCAGTGAACAGTTTGACATTTCATCGTTCTACGCGTTGATTCTCGCGTTGAGAAAGCAGAACCGACTATGGACATCGTCGTACTCATCAAGAAGCACATTGGTTCCATTGTCAGTGACAGTGTTACCTTTGCCATTCGTTAATAAGATTGAATGTGCGTCGCAGATGCTCCAAGATGACGAGAAGCTGGTGTCTAGATTCCACGAATTTTTGAAAAAGAACGACCCTTCGACTATTCCAAAGGACCTAGAGCCAATTATGTTCTTGTTGAAACAATACGCTGTGGGAAACATTATCGATCCTAGATCGACTACGTTGGTTTGCCAATTGATGAAGGCTCATTCTCAGAATGATATTCTCAAGAGCACAGTATACAATATCCTTTTACGGGTTGGGTTTGTGAATGGCCACCTAACCAACCCGTTGCATTACTCTACAAGGGTATGTCTCCCAAATACTGGTGTCTCCAACAAGGCTAGTTTGGAACAGGAGTACATTGAGTTGGTTGACCCAGCCTTGGAGCGCTCAAGCGATCTGGCAAAAAAGAGAGTGGACCTTCAGGATGTTCGAGTGTATTGTATCGATAACCCTGACGCACATGAGATTGATGATGGTATTTCTATTTCCAGGTTGAACGAGGACGAGTACAGACTTTATATCCACATTGCTGATCCTTCATCATACATGCGGAAGGACTCCAATCTCACCAAGATTGCGTATGAGAGAACCACAACCATTTACCAACCAGAAGTTGTGTCACCAATGCTGCCCAAGTCGATGTCTGTATTGGCTGGGCTCGGTGATGATGGGAAGGAGACCAGAGCCTTGACATTCTCTATTCAGTTCAACGCCAAAAGTGGCGTTCTTGACCTCTCAAGTGCAAATGTCGAAGCCTCAATAGTGTCTAAGTTCCCGAAGTATACGTACGCGGATGTTGATGAAGTGTTGAATGGCGAGAGACAAGCCACACATGATACCATTGGGGAACATCAAGAACTGCAAGATTTATTCAGGGTGGCACAGAAGCTTCGCGAGGGGAGAATCAAGAAAGGCGCTGTTGTCTTTGGTGAGTCTATTAACCGTCAAGTGAAGGTGTTCGAACTGGATGAAGATCTACTAGCCTCCGAAGGTTTCACAAAAGTGATATTTGACAAACAAGTGGAGACCAAATCCACGATACTTGTTTCTGAGTTGATGATTCTAGGTAACAGAATTGCTGCAAGCTTTCTCAACAGGAATAGGATTCCCGGCGTTTACCGCGCAATGGAGAAACTTACACTGTCAAATTCGTCAGATACCATGATCGACCAGATGAACAGGGATCTGATCCAGCATTCGAAACTGCCATCTGTATCAGATATGGTAAAATCATTCAAATTCATCACACCTTCGTACTACACTTCCTCACACCAACGGCACTTGATGTTGGGCGTGGAAGGGTATGCCCCATCCAGTTCTCCTTTGAGAAGATTTGGAGATTTGGTCAACCATTTCAACATACATCACTTCCTGAATGGTGAGGAACTTGTTTTTACTGAGAACGAGGTGTTCTCCATCTCGTTGCATATGGAAGCTAAGGGCGACATCATCAAGAAGGCTAGCCGTATGTCTAGTGCGTACTACATTATTGAGGACATGGCCAAGAACAAGGACCAGTTTGGAAACTTCATCGTGAGCACCAAGCCATACAATGGTACTGTATTTGGGATGCTTCAGAATCACGGCGTGATGGCTCGCATGAAGCTTCTGGAACACAAGAAGCCCCCTGGTATTGGTGATGTGTTGAGTGGGTTTGAGTGTGTTGAGTTGGATAGTGTTGGAGGGGAGGTCCTTCTGAGACAGAGAGAATGATCGAGTTGTACATAGTTTTGTAAATAGCATTAATGATTAGACGTCAAGCGTAGCCCACTGCAGAGAGCTTTACACGACAGAGGTAGATGATGCCAGAGCAACCCCGCAAATTGTTGATTAACCCCGGAGAAAGAATCGAGCCCGCGAATTATCGGGTTTTGAATTTTAGGCCCGCTCATTGAAATCTTTGAGGGCGCTGCACTGTTGCTGCAGCCAGGCACAGCCCCTTCTGAGCACCACCCCGAATCGCCACAAGACCAGTCGAAGAACAGCTGACGGGCGGGCAGAAAATTTAAGCTTCAGGCAGGGGCTGCTTCTTCTAGGCAGAGACGGCACTAGGGGCGGGTACGGCGGATATACGGCTGGCTGGGTAGACAGGAGGTCAAAAGTAGATTGAGCATTTACCGCCCAGTTGGACGATGTTCGATGTTTGATTGGCCGTGACCCAATAGTCGAATCGAAAATTCAAAAGACGTTGCTATACATAAAAGGTACTATGCTCGGAAATATTTATGTCTCGAGTCGGATTTTTCTGGACTGGACATACAACAAAGCAGCGGAGTAGATCATACAGTTTACGAAAATGTCATCTACCACACCCAGCTGGCATCTTCACATCCGTCAGCAGCCAGTGCGAGCTCGTATGTGCGGCCTCGGCGACAAAGATCGTCGACAGATTTCCCCGCCGCCCTTTGTCGAACTTTCGCTGAGGGATCCAACCACTGGGGATGCGCTTGACGTGGACAGTATTGACATCAGTGCCTTTGTGCTAGTCACTGAGCTGTGGTCTGCCGACGAGACAGAGAATTTGACACTGAACCAGAACATCGCATCCACGGGAGACACGCCCAGTGACAATATCGACATCAACCTCAACATTAACACTCATGGCAGCACTGGCGCCAGCAGCAGCACAAGTACAAACAGCAGCAACAGTACCAGTACCAGCAACAGTACCAGTACCAGTACCAGCAACAGTAGCGGCAATAAAGACAACAATAGCACATCACCAACAACTTCAGACTCCAGTCTAAGCGATATTCCCACCAGAAACCTCATTGGCAACTGCGTTCTCAACCCTTTCAAGCTCTTCGACGAGCATGGCAACCGTGGTATCTGGTTCATAATGCACGACCTCAGTGTTAGAATCGAGGGCACCTTCAAGCTCAAATTCCTGTTTGTGGACTTGGCCACAGACAAATCAGTGTGTGCCTTTAGCCAGGTGTTCAGGGTCTACAGTGCTAAACGGTTCCCTGGCGTTGTCGACTCGTCTCCATTGGGCAAGGTCTTCGTAAGCCAAGGTGTCAAGATCCCCATCAGAAGGGAGAATAGAGGAGAGTTGGGGAACAATGACGAGTGAAGATCGTCGGACAGCAATCGAGTCAGTGTCAATAGCTCAATGAGTGGACGTACAATCGACACGACTTCAGTAATTAGGTAATATTATTTCTTTTCATAACCGGATGGCCACGTAGGTCGTTTAGGTAACCAGCTTTCTTAGGTACTTGGTTGTTTGCTTAACTTCAAATCCAGCTCTCAAAGCATACGAATCACCACTGGATTGACCAACCACCACTTCATACTCACCAGCCAAACTTACCCACTTACCAATCTCTTCATCGAACAGACTGGTACTCAAATCAACAGGCAGTTTGAACTCAAACTTGGCAGTCTCACCAACACGGATCATCTTCTTGCTAAATTCTTTCAACTCCTTCACAGGTCTGAAGCTGGCATCCTCTGGAGCGACATAGACTTGAATAACAGCCTTACCGTCACGACCACCAACATTCTTAGCATTGACATAAACGGAAAGCTCGTTCCCGGTGACACAAACTTCCAAACCCGATAGCGTAAAGTCTGTGTATGATAACCCATACCCAAACTCCCACAATGCCTCTCTCTTTGCCTTCTCAAAGAACCGATACCCGACAAATACGTCCTCACCGTACAGCACGCGTCCTTGGTGAGTAGTATTGTTCACAAATGATGATGTGTCCTCAAATTTGACAGGGAATGTCAAGGGCAACTTTCCACAGGCATTCACATCGCCAAACAACACATCAGCAAGGCCAGTTCCTACTTCATCACCGCCAAAGGATCCCCACACCACTGCCTTGGCTTGTTTAACCCAAGGCATTTCCACAGGTGTACCTGATTGCACCACTACTACAGCATTCTTGTGCACTTTGAGCACCTCACCAATGAGCTTGTTGCTCCAGCCAGGAATACGCAGATCTGGTCTGTCAGCACCTTCAGATTCATAATCGTGGTTCAAACCAATGATAATGATTACTTGTTGAGCAGTCTTTGCAGCAGAAACAGCTGCATCAATGGCCTCTTGATCATCAAGGTGTAAGTAACCACCACATCTTAACCCACCACCGCCAAAGAAACTGCCATTTTCGCAAAGGACTGAAGTCATGGCACTTCCAAAGTCAATGCGGAAGCTATACTCTTGGCCAGCCACTACCTGGAGAGTAGAGGTGATCTCTGGGGTGCCACACCCATAAAATGACTCACCACTAACTTGGTTTGTTGCGTTGTCAATGACAAGTTTATTGTTGATGTACAGCTTGGCCGTGCCGTAGACTGCAAGTCCAAACTTATAAGAACCTGTATGGGCTGGGATAAATGTGGATGTCAATGTGGCGTAGAAGTAAGGAGAATGCAGCTCTGGGTGGACATAGTCATTCATGCGGAAGTAGTTGATATCAGGGAGAATCACAGTGTCAAAAGGCATGGTCTTGTCAGCAGTATGGAATATCTCCATCTTAGTAGCTTGTTTGCCCTCATACCAAAGTTGGGATTTGAGTGAAGGAGTGTAGCGGTGACAGTACGCACCAACTTCAAATTGCACTCTCTCAGACCCGATCTTATCTTGAATGGCAGACAGTGGCGAGATGGAGTAGTATGGCGTGGCAAGAGCAGAACCACCACCTGAGTATGCCGCATAGCTGGCATTTGGGCCAATGACTAGAGTCTGCTTGTCCTTCTGGATAGGAAGGATATTTTCGTCGTTCTTTAACATCACAATACTTTCAGCAGCAGCCTGTCGTAACAAAGCTCGGTCTTCAGGAAGATTTCTAATTCCCTCCTTAAAGTTTTCAGGGATGCCAGTCTCCTGCATGTCCTTCACTAATTTCAACACATTTCTAACTCTTTGATTAAGCGTTTCTTCTGTGATAGTCTTTGCCAACAATGAGTGCAACACGGCGGTTTCGCTTCTGAATCTCCCAGGCCCAGGCATCTCTAGATCGAGACCAGCGTTAATCGCCTCAGCAGTGGAATAGACACCTGTCCAGTCACTCATCAAGAGCCCATCCCAACCCCATTCCTGACGTAGAAGGTCATTAAGAAGCTTCGGATCCTCAGAGACATGTGTTCCATTGACACGATTGTATGAACTCATGACAGCACGAGGATTTGCCTTCTCGATAGCAATTTCGAATGGCTTCAGATAAATTTCTCGTAGGGCTCGCTGCGAGATGATCGAGTTGGAGGAGAAGCGCTCATTCTCCTGGTCATTACCGATAAAATGCTTGATGGTGGCCGCAACACCGGTGCACTGGACACCTTGCACGTATGAGGCGGCTAGCTCACCGCTAAGGACTGGGTCCTCAGAAAAAGATTCAAACCCTCTCCCGCCATTGGGAATTCTCTGAATGTTCACAGTGGGAGCCAACAGGACATGGGCACCCTTGACACGTGCCTCCTCTTGTAAAAGCATACCCAGCCGATTAACAAGATCTCTGTCCCATGTTGAGCCTAGAGCAGTTCCAACTGGTAAGCAGGCAGTGGGGGTACTGTTGAAATGGAACTGGCCTCGAATCCCGTTTGGTCCATCAGTGGTACGGATAGCAGGGACATTGAGACGAGGGACAGCGACAGTATGCCAGTGGTCAGCACCAGAAATGAGAGTAATTTTCTCCTTTGTGTTGAGCTCCCGTATAACTTCTTCAACGTCGAATGTCATTTTTGGTTCAATTTGCAATGGTGATGTTTTTGTAAAAGCGTACGGGTTCACTTAAATATGAAAACTCGCACTGATCCTCGCGAAGACTGGTCAATGAGGAACTCTGAAATGTGATCACGATCAGCAGACGGCAGTGACCTGGAGGGTGCGGAATGATTGGTGCCCATTTTGAGTCGTGTTGTGGGTTCGCTCCCTGGTGGAAGAATTTAAGAAGAAGACGTGGAGCCGCGGCGGCTAAATTTTGACACTTTTCTACCAAGACCTACCAAGACTACTATTTGATGCTAAAATAGGAATTAGGACTCGTGTATCTTAAACATTCCAGACATTCACTTCACCATCATCTCCACCAGTGATAAGCATCTCACCATCACCTAACTTGCACCACTGAACTGTATTAACTTCATAGACACCATGGGTTAATTCCCTCTGCGCTAAAATTCTCCACTCCCCATCCTTCTCCTCGTAAATCACCAACTTCCCATCGGACCCAACAGACGCAATTCTACCAGATAATGCCCAGCTCACAGAGTAAACGGCCCTAGAATGAGCCTTAGGTAATGTGCTCTCTAGCTCCCAAACCTCATTTCCGTAGTCCTCGTCTCCCATCTGCTTCCACACTTTAACAGTCGTGTCATCACTTCCAGAGACCAGCCTCACTGGAACATCTTCCTGCTTACCCTTTTCGAAATCAACACTCCACACTGTTCCTTCGTGGCCCTGCAATGTAGCAACACACATCCAATCGTCATCGTCTTCTCTCCATAGCCTCACTGTATCATCATACGAGGCACTAGCAAGAAGATCCTGTCCCTGGTGCCACACAACACACTTCACGTCCTGCGTGTGCTCTTGTAGGACACTGATGCATTCAAATTCTTCGTTTTCGTCATCAGCCTCCCAGATCCAAATAGACTTGTCTCGAGAGCAAGACGCGAGTAGGTATCCGTCCTTTGACCACGCCACGCACTTGACTTCGTTCTCATGCCCTTCAATCACAGCAAGAAGAGACCAGTCTGGATCAGAATCATGACCCCAGACAGAGATGGTGGAGTCAAATGATCCCAGAGCTAGTGAGGGATCTGCGGTGGATGGAGTTGGCTTCCAAGCCACGGAACGCACTGAGCGTTTGTGAGTGTCATCGAGAGTGGCAAGCTCTTGGAAATTCTCCAAGTTGAAAATCTTCGCAGTAAGGTCTGAGGAGCAGGTGGCAAGCAATGGGAGAGTTTTGTGGACAGAAACACTCCAGACCTTGTCTGTATGAGCTGGGATGTTCTTCACCAAGCTGATTTCAATGGTCATCGGTGTTGGTCGGTGACTGGTGGGTCTATTGAGTTTATCTTATATTGGTTTGATAACAGAAAAAGTCAACAGAACACAGAAGAAACAAGTACTAAAATCCATCACTTAAAAGGCAGGCCAGGTTTGATTATACGAAATGAGACGCATTCTACTCATATCAGGATAGAGACAGTTATCTACAGTCCACGTCAGTCGAGCAGCTCAGCAGCTCAACACTACCCACCACCACCGACGGGACGTAAGCCTATTATACATATTCCATCTTCCACATTAACACTGCTTATGTAACTGAGAATTGGATGGTGGTTATTGGTGGCGTGTTCTACAGCGCGTTCTTCCAGTGGAAGGGAACAATAGTCAAATAACACAGTTTCTGTAACACTAATGCCTGACCTTCATGACTCCTAGTAGTTTTGTTTAGTTCAACGCCTCGTTAGTTTGCAGTTTTTGTTGCCAAGTTGATTGATTGTCAATGGAGAAGTAACTTTCATTCAGATCGAAATCCCAAGAAAAATAGTAGACAAAGCGCTTTATCCCCACAAAGTGCCACCGAGAAACAGGCTATGTTATTCAGAGCAACAAGTAGGCGTCTGCTTCAACCGCTCAGACCTCCAATGTCTGGTCTTCGCTTGCTGTCTTCAAAAAACAACAACTCGAATGTCCCTGATGCTTCAAATGGCGAAGTCAAACCAAGGGCCTTTGCCCCACCAATGCCCCAAACGGACTCCATCTCTAATCGTAACTCTTCACAGCCGTATGTGCCCAAGGACAATCACCAGCGGGTGTCATTTGAATATCCCGATGCCCCGTCTGAACGTGATGATATGAAGCCAATCTCTCGATGGAGACCCGTCATGCCAATTGGTCTGGCACTCCTTGCTGGTGTGTGGGGCCTCTATGCTTACAACTACTTCACTGACGACATTCCGAACGAATACCTCCATCCTAACAAATTCATACCGTTTATAATCACTAACAAAGTGGATATTGACGAGGATCACTACCTCATTGAGTTGAAACCGAAGTACAGCCGTTGGAGAAAGGAGAATCCTGAAATCTGGAACGGGAACAAGTTGTGGAACGTTGAGGTCAAACAACCGCAGATCATGGTTGTTAGACAATATACTCCTCTTCCACTGGAGATTCACCAATCTACTGATAATCAACCAATTGTGCGCGTCCAGAATGAGGAGGATAAAAATGAGGGTAAGATGGTATTGTACATAAAAAAGTACAAACATGGAGAGGTTGCTCGCTGGATACACAAGAAAGCGCTAGGTTCAGAATTGGAATTGCGTGGTCCATTCATCGACTTTGAATTCCCAAAGACCGTCAACAACAACTTTGAACGCCCCCAGTTTGCCAATCTCCCAAGTTCGATTTCTGCCGATCCAAAATTCCCTATGAAACCAGATAATTTAGTCTTCTTTGCAGCAGGAACAGGAATTGCTCCAGTTTTGCAGACGTTACTGTCAAATAACCCATACCGTGGGTTCATTGATGTCATGTACTCTCACAAGACTGACAGTGAGGTACCATTCAAGAACCTCCTATATTTTCTCGAGAAACTTGATCGCGCCAGATTCCACCACTTTGTCCAAGAGAAAGCCCAGTTGCTAAAACCAGAAGATGTTCCATCAGCTGCAAAATCCAATGTTGCTGACTTTGAGGCTCTTCTTGGCTCCAACAAATCCGAAGTCAATGCACCTACGTTCAAAACGGCTCTAGAACAGGCACAGCACTCCAAGAAATTACCTAAACAGGGACCTGCTTTTGCTATTGTATGTGGGCCAGAAGGATATCTCAGTTATATATGTGGCTCGAAACCTTATCAGGGTCAAGGTAAACTGACTGGCCTGTTAAAGGAAAAGGGTTGGAGTGAGGATAGTGTCTTTAAATTGTGAGAATTGACAGATAGAGACTGATCTGCTTAGATATACTGACCTGTATATAAAATCCGTATCTAGAAGGATCACTTGTGTAGTGTTCGATCCCATATGATGGGGTATTTCGGCCTTGATCAGTTGGTGAAGTAAGCTAGCGATAAGCTTCCAATATCGATTATGCCTATCAAAGACAGACTCAAAAGACAAGGGCAACAAAAGGGCAGTACCCTTCTCTCAATCTTATGAGAGGACTTTGGTTCATACTTAACAAGAATGTGCAATCAAAACTCAGGTTTACACCTCATCATATCATAGGAACACTGCAAGTAACACCACAAGTAACACAACAACAAGAATCATCAGTAAACACATTGTTGTCCTTCTGGATCTTTTCTGATAGTTGAGAGCCTTGTTCAACTCACTGGATGCAACTTTGGTATTTCCCGATACTTCATAGATGTTGGACTCAATGTTGTCAACCATCTGACCCTGTTCACTAACAATCTGACCAAGGTCAGTAAATATCTCGTTGAGTTCCTGAACACCCTGTTCGATATTCTGAATCTCTTCCTCACGTTCACGAATAAGATTTTGCTGATAGTTGAACTCTTCGTTATTGATCGCATTCTCCTCTAGGATCAGTTCTTGTTGCGAGGGATTGAATGTGCCCAACCCTGATGATGTGGACTCCTCATTCAAAGCAACTTTTGCTTGCTCTGTAAACTCCGTTGAAATTTTAGTAAACCGCTCTTGCAACACCTGAAACTCATCTAGGCTCGTCTTGACTTCTCTCTGGATCCTTTCTCTGCTGTAAACTTGTTCAGGGTTCAGCTCCGCCTTCTTATAGTCACTTAACCTATTGGTAGACAAACTAAGCTGTTTGAACATAATTGTGACTGTATCGATAGTTCTAACACACTTATCGTTAAGAGTTCCCTGGTTCTTTGAGTTCTTGCGCTCGAGGTTCTTGACAAACTTCCCTAATGTTACCAGCTGATTGTTAAGCACCAGGAGTTCGTTAGAGGTGTCATTCACAGCTTTGTCAAACTCTGGAGAGTCACTGAAAGGCGTTTGAGCTTCAAGATCAACCGCTGAATTTTTGAAGGACATATTGCTGATTGCACGTAGTTTGATGAGGCTTTCCTTCTTGTTGTGGAGTGGTAGGAGATCCTAAATCGAGTTCATGATCTCTTTGACACTTTAAACCGGAATTATTACATTTCCGAGGTCAACACATTACAGGCGCGACTATGAATTTGTCCCAAAATTTCTATACACGTCGATCGATCTGCCTTGAATTAACAGAAATAAGCAGAAGTTCTTGCACCTAAGTTCAAGAGATGGCTGGCGACTGGACTGTTGACCCGGACACTAGAAGAAAACTTTTACAACTTCAAAAGAGTGGCGCCAATAAGAGATGTTTTGACTGTAACGCTCCAAATCCACAATGGGCATCTCCGAAGTTTGGTATCTTCATCTGTTTGGAGTGCGCTGGTGTTCACCGTGGTCTCGGCGTCCATATTTCATTTGTGAGATCCATCACTATGGATCAGTTCAAGGAGGATGAAGTCAAGAGGATGGAGGCTGGCGGTAATGAGAAATGCGCTGAGTACTTTGGGTCCAATGGCATTGACTTGAAGGCTGATCCAAAAATTAAGTACGACAATTTGGTTGCAGAGGACTATAAACTAAAGCTCACAGCCGAAATTGAAGGCACCGAGTTTACTCCAAGAGATTACTCAAATGTTAGCTTTAAAAGGTCCGATGTCCCATCTGCTAACTCTGCAGCCACTCCTGCTTCCAACAGTCAGCAATCTACAAACAACAACACACCACTTGCATCGAGACGAGGCACCCCAAGTGTAACCAATGACAAGAAGGTCAAAAATGAATCCTATTTCGCGTCACTAGGTGCCATGAATGACACCAGGCCTGCTGATTTGCCCCCAAACCAAGGTGGTAAATTCCAAGGGTTTGGCAACACTTCTGCTCCAAAACCCAGCAACTCATCTTTGTCTTCTTTCACAATTGACAATATACAGAGAGACCCACTAGGTACTTTCACCAAGGGTTGGAATCTCTTCTCATCTTCAGTCTCCAAATCGATTGAAGAAGTTAATGAATCAGTCATTAAGCCAAGTGTGCAACAGTTTTCACAAGGTGACTTTGGTACGGAGGCTAAGAGAGCAGCAGCTCAGTTTGGTCAAAAGTTTCAAGAGACTAGTCAGTATGGTATTGAGTCTTTCAACAAATTTGTAGAGGGACAAAGCACGGGTGAACCAGCTGGTGGGAAGTATGGCAAACTCTTTGATAGTGTGGCGGAGGATGACGAGAAGGAAATCTCTCCAGCATTTGGTATAGAGAGGCCAAAGGAAAAGACCAAACTTCAGGGACTATCTAACAAGAAGTTGGCTAACAAGGAGGAGGATAAATGGGACAGCTTTTAAGAAGATTCAACTCAAATGTTTTCAAGCAGGCTAGATTTCAATTCATCCAGAAATAACTCGGTTAATGAAAGAATTATTACATCAAATATCAGAAGATACATTAAAAAAATAGCACCAAAATTAAAAGTAAGGAGCAAAAACCTTTTTAAAGGCCTTCTTACCATCATTTTCAATGACAACACCATGTGACATAACGATGGAACTGAAGTCAAACTCATTGTAGATAGCACGAATACCTTTGCTGCTCTCTGCACTCTTTGGAATTAAATGTCTGAACATGAACCGACCTATATAAGAGTCCGGATTCATGCGTTGCGTTAAAAATCCAGCAAGCCCAGTGTTTTGACCAACTACTGGGTATTGGTCATCATTCTTACCATCATGTGGAATATTGAATAGCAAGTCAGCCTCAAACAACGTATGTGTGTTCTTATCATAAGTAACTAACTCTCTGTTAGCGTGACCATTCAAGAAGACAAAGTCCAAGTTGGTTAAATCTTCTAAAATTTTAGAGCCTTCAATGACCTTGTTAGCATCAGAATCAGTGAACTCATAATCGAGTTTCAATTCTGGCTTGTCCTTGATACCTGAAGGACCAATTAAGAAACACTTCGGGTACAGTCTCTTAAGACCAGCCGCTGCCATGGTGTGTTCAATGTCAGGGATAATAGCTGCGACAACCTCATAGTTGTTTGGCTCGTTATTAGTAGCACACTCTAAAACCTTCTCTAGTTCCCTTGAAACAGGAATTGAGGACCAAATAATCAACTTGTTGGTGTTTGGAATGTTGATTATAGCTGTTCTGTTACCAAAATTGAAGGTGTCCACTCTGGTGAACTTAGTTGAGTGAATGACTGTATGAGGGTTTATGCGTCTAGTGACCCCACCAAGAGGAGATGGATAGCCCATTGTGTATTTTCTTTTTTGTGTATTGAGTAACAAGGGATATTTAGGGAACTACTATTAATTGGATGTCTAACATTTTCAATGTGGGCCAAGGTTAACAATTACAAGATTGCTGCTCCCAGGAAGAATCGAACAGATGCTTTTCCCCACATTAATGAATGAATCGGAGTTTCTCAGTCACTTTTTGATCATTTACCCTTCTCCTTACCAAAAGCAATCTCACCTCAATTGGTTCCAAGAATGACAGTTACTGCTGCCCGTAGGGACAAATTCATCCAATGGGCAAAATCCAAAGGGGCTCAGATAAACCCCAACATTACTATCAAGGAATCACCACTTGGTGGCACGGGGGTCTTCCTCGACCTCTCTGCACTCTCTTTCGCCACCAATAAACCAATCACTGAAGTCGAATCCGTTGAACTGATCCGTATTCCTCAAACATTGAAACTTTCTTTGGATAGTGTTGCTCAGAATCTACTGGCACCACAGGTGAAGTATGATAGAGGGGGATATGGTGACTATTTCAAGCAAAGTGTGGTGTTCACCACTTTCTTGACACAGTTCCAGAGTGCATTCGAGGATCACATTGATCCATTAGTGAGATCGGGACTGAATGAGACTAACATCCTTGTCGGTCAATTGCAGGTCTTGACAGTGCTGAAGATAATTAGGGAAAAGTTGTTGGAGAAGGAAGGACTGAAAGCTGATTACCAGGTGTTTCTAAAAGGCTCGCCGTTTGCCCAGTTTGACCCATACTTGGATTTGTTGTACTTCACAAATGTTCCATTGCTCAAGACGGATGCCTACTATGATGAATTTGACAACGTCTACAAGTATCACCAAAGAAATCACAGAGTCGAAATCGAAAAGGTTAGAAGTGCAGTTTTTTGGAAGACGTTGGAGAGCATTGATGAAGATCTAGGGTTTGATCCAAAGTCTTTAGTTGATGAATCTATGCTGAAGCAGGTGGAGGCATCCGTCATCTCTCGTATCTTGGAAATCCCTGAAGAGCTGAAACCTACCCCAAAGTTAGAGCCAAACCAGGGCCGATTTGACAGATTTGACGAGCAGGCTGACTTCAGAAAAGCCTTGAGAAAAGAGGTTACTGACTTCTTTAATGATGACGAAGAGGTGGAAGAAGTGGAGCAGACGGAACAAGGCCGTTATGACCGTGCAAACAATCGTGGAACCACCGACTTCAGAAAGGCATACACCAAGAAGGAAGAGCATGACACGAATTACTCGTTCTCTGTTGCATCTACCCTTGTTCCTGTAATTGACTTCATTAACCACAGCAATGATTCTGTGAATTGTTCTTTTGATGTTGATCGTATTAACAAGGATGTCCTTCTGAAGCTTGATGGAGCCAAAGTCCAGGGGCTAAGTGGAGAGATCGAGCTCTTCATCACCTATGATGAAGTCGAAGATGCATTCAAGTTTGCCCATGTATACGGTTTCATACCAAGAAGTGAATGTATCCCTGTGTTGTTTGAACACCAAGTGGACAGAGAGTACCTGGCGAAGCACATCATCAAGACAGACGATAGCGAAGGCCATAGTCTGGGCGTTGCTCTGAAATGGTTTGGTATTCAACCGTCAGTGCAGTTTGTCACCAACTTTGATTCCAACGGTAAGCTTGAAGATGTGGTTTTGAATCTCGATGAGAATTACTTCCCTTTTGCCTTTATCAAAAGGATCAAATATGTCCCTGAACGCGCAGAGGCTATATTCAAGCAAATCGCAACAGAGGACGATGAAGGTGTGATTCCAGAGGACTTCATCAAGGATCTGATTTTGCTGGAGGAGTCAACTTTGAACGATGTCGTTGAAGGCTGTGGTTTGACCCCTTTTGTTACTGAAGCACTGGACGAGGCAGAGAATTTGGACTCCTATTATTTATTGGAATCGGCAACTGAGGATGAAGTAGATGAGTACATTGCTGGGTTCATTGACTTTCTGGTTGAGTATTTTCCTTTACGTCTGAAGGAGCTTGATGAGTTTTTGAGAGCACACAGCAATCTGTCCTCTACTATTGTCCAACTGGCCAGCTTTGAAAAAGAGGTGTTACAAAAGTTTATTGACAAGACCTCAAATTTCAACAGCGTCCATGACAAGGTTGAATATCTGGTTCTAGGCGACGAGGATCTCAACGAAGAGTGGCTTAAGAACAGAATGGGACCGATTGTGATTCCACAGGGTGTTAAATTGAAATTGCAAGAAAAATATGCATTGGAGGCTCTTAGAGAGTTGACATTGAGCAGAGGGGAGGAAAATGATGTTACTTTCGAGGACAAATGATGAGTCCGTGATTAGAGAGATAATCTTTTGATGTTTACAGTCTGCTTATTCTATCTTGAGAAGTAGAGACATGTCGTAAACAATTGCTCGTAGGAGAGGACCGTGCGGAACCGGATGCGGCAGATCGCCAGTCACGACTCGCAGCAATTCCCATTTTCAGGGAAGTTCGTTTGCAAAAGTTGAGTTTTCCTGCCAATGGGCGAGGGCGGATTTTTCTTTAAGCTTTGCTTGTGCATGAGGACACCCGGTTTCTGAATTTCTGAATCCATCAAAGTTCTCAGTAAGAAAGGGGTTGTCATAGCAGCTGGTACTCACCCCATAGGGCTCCTTATAGGGCCGTATTTCTTTCTGTATGCTTCTTAACCTAACCATACACACGATGCCTTTGTGTTATTTGCCAACCTTTTCTCACCTGTTGACAGATCAAGACAAGATGTCCCAAAGACAGAAATCATGTCAGATCTGTTTTCAAAAGAGGCACAACACACATCTAGTTTTACGCTCGAGTTTACAGTTCTCGCTGTCTGTTGCTACTGTTGCCCAGGTTGTTATGTTCATGACCTGTGGGACTTCCCAACTGGAACAGCTGTCACTCCAGTCTGTCTCTAAGGGGAAAACGATGACAGCCAATCACCAAGAGGTTCACTGGTAAAATCCTGCAGGGTGACAGGCTATTCCGCATTTGTCTCGCGTTCCCTACCTCTGATTGGCTCTTTTTCGGGTGAAATGTGCAGACTTGTGGACAGTTTGTAGCCAGATTTGTCTCCTTTCTTTGACGTTTCTGGACGTTTTTGGCTCTTGCATAAACATGCATATCGGGGACAATGTGGTGGAGGAACTTGAAGGTCTGTGGGAGATCTGAAGCGAGATAGTTGAGCAACCAGACCATTTAAGGCTTTGGAACCTCAGTATATACCACCAGGAAACATACTTGATTGCCTGGCAAATTTATAGGATTCCAACAGTGTTAAATTCGAGGTTATAACAGCATTGATCGTTTAGATAACAATGCTCTGGTGTATGCAGGAAAGGATGTCCTCACAGAATTCTGGGGACGATAACTCCATTTATGCATCAAATCCAGGTGCTTTCAGTCCTCAGAAATTCACCCTGAGAACCCTTTGGTCTAGGTTCTGGACCTCTATAAATATAATGTCCCACCCTTCCATTAATCATGTCCTTCCATTTTAACCTTCTCTCAACATACCCACTATCTTTTCACTCGCTTCAACTAATATGAACTTCAAACTAATTGCTGCTGCTTTAACTGCTACCTTGGTCTCAGCTGCCCCAAATGCTGGCGCCCTCCCATGGGCTAAGGCCAACGCCCATGCCGCTGCCGCTGCTGAGGCTTACGCTGACGCCTTTGCTGAGGCTCAAGCCATTGGTCACGCTGACCCAGAGGCCTACGCCCTAGCTGCCTCAGCTGATGACTGTGCCTCCATTGCTTGTCACGCTGTCTGTGGTTTGTTGATCATTGAGGGTCAAAACTGTTCCACCAACAAAGAAAACACCTACTTCGGTCCATACGATGAGGACTGTTTGTGTTCCGCAGGCTCTGCTTTCCAAGCCAAGGTTGAAGGTTGTTTAGAATGTGGTTGGACCTTGTGGAAGTACTACGGTGTCTACGTTAAGGATGCCTTGGCTGCTTGTAACTTGCCAACTGAGCCAACTGGTACTCTAAGATGTTCCACCACTTTGACTGATGAATACATTCCAGACTACGGTATCGAGGGTTGTTCTTACTTGGGTAACTGTGCTGACGAGACCACCGAGGGCGAGGCTACCACCTCCACTTCCAATGAGGCCGAGCCAACCACCACTGAGGCATCCACTACTGAGGAGGCCGAGTCCACTACTACTAACGCCCCAGAAGAGTCCAAGACAACTGAACAACAACCAGAAGAGTCTAAGTCAGCTGATCAACAATCTGAGGAGACCAAATCCTCTGAACAAGAGACCACTTCTGGCAAGGACACCAAGAGTGAGGCCAAGCCAACCACTGTTGCTCCACAGTCTTCTTCCTCTGAGGCTCCAGCTCCAAAGCCAACCGTCTCCTCTTTCGAAGGTGCCGCCGCTAGAGCTGCCGTCCCAGCTGCCGCTGCTATTGCCGCTGTTGCTTTCCTGTTGTAAGTTTGAAGTTTTAGCTCTCTCAATTCTAGCTTCATAACTTTGGATTGTTTAGGTAATTTCTTTCTTAAATTCTATGATATCTTGTCCTAACTCTATAAGCATGTGGGTGTAAGGTTATGTGTAGTTTGTAGCACAACCCTGATACGGAATCTATGGATCCAAAGATTGTATAATTTTTACCGATTCCTAAAATGCCAGACACAAATTTTATATTCTTAGCTAAAGAAAGAGTGGTTATTTAGCTAACCAAGTTACTGCAATGTGAAAGCTTTGTACTCGGTTTCAATGGCGCCCTTTTGGCTCACCAGTCTGTCATACAGTTCAGGACGACGGTGTCTTGAGAAGTCAAACATCTTCTTCTTACCGTTGATAGAGTCATCGAGATCAATATTGGCAATCAACAACTCATCATCCTCAGTCTTGGCCTGTGCAATGACTTGCCCATTTGGATTAACGATAATTGAACCACCAATCAAACCTTGACCATCCTCAACACCACACTTGGCCACAGAGACAGCAAAAGTAGAGTTGAAGTAGGCATTAGCAGTAGTGGCCAAGTCACTGTGGAACTGTCTGACCTCCTTGTTCTCTTGGGAACCAAACAATGAGGTACCGTTAGCAGCAGTATTGTAACCATTCAAGCACAAGTCCATACCTTGTAAGGCATAACATCTCCAAGCCTCCGGCCATCTCCTGTCATTACAAATCAACATACCAACAGTGGCATCGATCCATTCTGGGTCAGATCTGTAGGCAGGGAACCCAACATCTCCGTACTCGAAATAGCGCTTTTCCAACTGCTGGAATTCAATGCCTTCTGTTGGATCATCGAAGCCTGGAAGGTGTGCCTTTCTGTATTTCTGGACCAGTTGGGCCTTGTTGTCAAAAAGAGCATATGTGTTGAAGTGGTGACCGTCATCAGTCAGCTCAGCGTATCCAAGAGAAAATCCGATATTGTTTGCCTTAGCAGCGTCTAACAGTGGCGCAATGACCCTGCTCTTGGTGATGTCTCCCTTCTCAAAATATGAGTCAACTTCCTCTTGGGACTCAATGAACCATCTTGGAAAGAACGAAGTCAATGCTAGTTCTGGAAACACTGCAAGTTTGGCACCTTTAGAGGCAGCTTCTTCGAGGAGTTTGACCAGACGGCTAACAGTCTCGGCTTTTGGAGTGGCCTTTTGGATAGGGCCTAGCTGAACACCGGCAATAGTAAAATTTCTCACGCCCATTGTGATAAGTGAGTTTCTTTAGTGGTGATAAGTAATGGTCCTATTAGAACATCCCTGAGAGGACTCAACACCGTCTTTATATGCCAACTATCTCGGGGAAGTTCATCTGATACGCCCCAGAAGAGATAAGATCATCGGGAATCTTTCCAACTTCCCCGATATATTTCCCTTTGCCATTATTACATAATCTCTTACCTATTATTTACCACCATTTTCCATTTTCACAAAATCGCACGCAAGGCTTCAAAATTGTTAATAAAATGTGCCCAAAATAGTGTCAATAGCCAAAAGCGCAACTCAAACTTCCCAAACCCAAGGTAATGCAGCTCCAAAGACTGGGACTACTGGCCCTGCTACTTCAATTTGCATCGGCCATTTATTTTTACACCACCCCACATGAGACGAAGTGTTTCTTTGAGGAGTTGCCAAAGGGTACTGTTATTGTTGCCAAATTAAACAGTGAGATTGGCCAGAAGGATAACTTCGACACCAACCCACTGTTGAAGCTAGAGATTACAGTTGATGTAAGTGCTACCTTTATCTTTAACTGATTTAAAGTCAGTGATGTACTAACCTTTCGACAGGAAACATTTGATAATAACCACAGAGTTGTGAGCGAAAAAAGCTCAGGTACCGGAGAATTCACCTTTGCTGCCAGTGATTCTGGTGAGCACAGGTTCTGTATCACACCGAAATTTCCACAGAAGGATGTGTCTGTTAGGGTATTCTTTGACTTGGCCATTGCTGGTGCTGAAGTTATTGATAGTAGGGGAAAGGACGAGGTGTCATTACTGAAGAACAAAGTAAAGGAAATGAATAACAAATTGAAGGAGATACAGACAGAACAACTGCTGATGAGAGAAAGGGAGGCAAACTTTAGAGACCAGAGTGAGCAGACCAACTCCAAGGTTGTGAGATGGTCTTTGATCCAATTGCTGGTTTTGGGTGCCACAGGGTACTTCCAATTACGCCACTTGAAACAGTTCTTCATCAAACAGAAGGTGCTTTAGGTATGATGCAAGTGTAGTTTTGTTTTATTGAGAAGCTTCTAGAGACTTTTGGGGAATTTGAATTAATGTTATAAGACGACCCCACCTCTTTCTTGTGGCACTAACGCTTTTGATCACGAAGTACTCCGTAGTTCACCTTGTGTTATATATTGTGGCACTGTTATCCAGACTCTCTACTACCACACATAGGCCCAGAGGTTCACAGTCCAGTCCAGTCCAGTCCGCGACCCTCCAAACGGGATCGCGAACCGGCAAGCTGGAACCATTTTCCACAAACTGTAACCTCAAGTTGTAAAATGTAAAACTTTCTTTCTACAGACCCTTCAAAAAGTCTCAGTCCAGCATCCAAACGACAGACACTTGATTACATAGAGAGGATTCGAACTCAGCAGCCTGTGTTAACAGAACAAAGCACACAAAGAGTACAAGAGCGGAAGACTCCATTGAACTCGACTCGGACGATCCTTTTATCTTGCACTTCCTGATTAGGCCATACCCGCTGGTATTCTACTCCTACCGCTACCGCTACTCTCGTCGCCCAGTATGCGCACTGCCCAGAGATTGCTGCCCGTGTACAAGAACTCCAGCACAAAACCGGCGTCAATATTTGACTTACACCTCACAGATGACCTACTAGGTCGCATAGGGCAAGGCAAGAGACTAAAGGTTGTGGTGAAGGATGGCGAGATGTTCTTGAAAGTGGATAACGACAAGGTCTTGATGAAGCTTGACAAGAAGGTCGAGAAAGGCAACAGATCAACTATATACAAACAGTTCTCCCTCTCAACTTTCAAGAACGTTGGGCAGATAACTGCAGCGCTGATTGCTCCTGCACTTTCCAACCACAAGGTCACATCTGAGAGAATAGCATCTAGCTCAACTACACAGGCTCCACCTTTGGAAGACAAAAGAGAGACCACCCCTCTACAAGTAAAAAAGGCACAGTTGCCCCAATCACATCCTCAAAAGGTCCCTCGGCACGATACTGTAAACCACACAGCGGCTTCCAGAAGGCTCCGTTATCTTCTCTCTCTGGGACCAATGACGTTTGAAGAGATCATGGCAAAAACCAAAGGGAAATACCCTGAACATGAGATCAGGAAGGCTATCGGAATGATCGGGCTTCCAGCTTTGCAAGATGATTTGATAAAGGAATATCCAAACCCTAAACCGACTTTTGCACTTGAAAGTGGAGAATTTTGGGTTCTTGATTATCGGTTTTATGTTGACCTGAAGTTCATCGAATCAAGAATGCTTGACATGAGGTCCAAGGCCATGCTTATGAAGAACTGCGAGATTGTGTTTGATGCCCTCAATCTTTCTCCAGAGGATAGTGCAAGATTATACCTTGCTGATGCAAGAAGTCAATTTAAACTTTCGAATCCACCACCACCACCTCCCCAAGTATCTTTGAGCACTACTGCAGCATCCCTGCTATCTCCATCTAAAGTACAACCGACAAGAAATGGTTCTAGCATTCCAAATGGCTATGCAAGAAGAGGTTCAGTTACTCGAGACCTGCAGGCACGGCCCCAGGAGAGAATAGCAGAGGCACCCGATAGGCAGGAACACACGGCTAGAAAAGATATTGGCATCAAGACGGATCAGAAGTCCATTTCCAAACCTCACAGTGAACCAACGGTATCTCCAATGAAGGCCAACTCTACACAGCAAAAGAGTATCGATCCGGTGCAGGAGGCTGGTCTTTCAACCCATACTAATGGAGCACAAAATGGGAAGAAACGAAAAAGAACGGATGTAGAAGATGAGGAGTACTACAAAGACCTTGCAAATCGGTTTAAAGAAGAGTATAAAGTCTACAGTTCCTTACATCATTCAATTGTCAATGATCCAAAAAGGGTTCAAGCTGACGAGTTGAAGAAGTTACAGACATTACATAGAAAGTTGGAAAGTTGGAAGAAGCAGCTATGGGAAAGCAGCACCGGGAAGTCTGCGCCAATTTAAATGCAGGTCTACACGTTGTATAGTGTGGATTTGTAATTAATTAGTCAATGTGAATTGTATCCTTCAACTGGTAAACTTATAAGCACACCAGGAATTATATTCTATGACCTGGAACCAGACCAAGCAATATGCTAAACGCAGCCGCGGTTGTCAAAATCAGTATCAAGACCCACAGCGATCTCTTCTTCAAGAGATCAAACACAAAAGGTTCGTACAGATTCTTGATCCAATGCTTCCGCTTGCTCTTTACTCCATTCTTATTGTACGTTGCTAATTCCTGATTATCGCTGCATCTGAAGAATACCATTATTGGATCCAGTCTGTACAAGAAGGAATAGAGCAAGTAACTACCGAGCAGGAATGGCACAATGATAACTGCTCTGATTGCCTTTGGTTGGACATTGGTGAAAATCAAAGAATAACTGATCCAGAAACCAGCAAATAAGAAGAATAGACCCAATATCAGCCTTATCAGCGACGACTTGTTGTTCAGGTTGTGAAGGGCATTTTGCTGTAGGAAGAAAGGAAGTGATTCCCTCTCCATCGCAGAATAGACGTAGTTTCTTGCATCATCAAACACCTCGGGATCGTCACGCCCCTGGATTTCAACATCATGTCTGATTTTTCTAACGATTCTATCTGGAATGATTAGTCTCTTTGGTGAGTTCTCCTTGAAGTATGTGTTGAGGATGTTTCTGGATGATGACTTCAGTGTGGCTCTGGAAATGTTACCATTCTTGACATTAGCAATATACCTCTCAAGTTGCTCAGGAACGACTCTTGTCGAGTTACGATCATGACGTGCGTTGGACGTGTCCGACTGGCGACTAATCAAATCACCTGCAAATACCTTCTTTGGAGAAGTCAATGGTTCGTATGGGTCCATTTTTGGTGGCTCTTGGGTATATTCGGTCTGGTAGTTCTGTGGTGGATATACTTCCTCTGCCATTTGAGGCTGTGGTGCCTGTGTTTCTGTGAAAATGGCATTGATTCTGGCATCATTGACATTGATATACTCGTTCCCCTGTAGAAATGAGGAGACCCTCTTGTTGTCTTTATCGTCCAGGAACCCTTCGTTCAGTAAAGCTTCTAAGAGTAGAGATGAGCTCACTGATTCTCTATAATCAGCAGGGCTATCGCTGGCTTCCTGGTCGCCAGATGAAGTGTTTCTGTTGCTGGATGAGAGGTTTTTCTCGTCACTCAGACTCTTATGTTTTTCACTCAGGATCAAACTCTCTCTGAGTCCTTTCACATAGTCTCGACAGAGTCTCAGGTGAGTAATCACATCAATCCAGAAGTCCAGATAATCGACTGCATTCTGGTAATCCCTGATATAGACGTAAAAAGACCAAAGATCTACTGGAGCTTCTGTCCGTCTGTTCAGGATCTCGTAGAGTGTAGGGAGTCTCTGTAGTGGTGAAAAGTGTCCAAGCTCACTGCCTGAACCTCTGTTGATATACTTGGCCTGGTTGAGTGTGGCATCTAGACGGTCATTCTGAACCAAGTTATCATACGAGTGTTGTGAATAAGTCTCCTTGGTGAGCATGTCCTTGATGTCAGAATTGGGCAGGATTGTCTGCTTCGTTGACAGTTTCGTCGGTGAAGGAGGCATTGTTGAGTGTAGTTAGACTCTCTCTTTCTCGAAAGTGTGAAAGATTTCTTTAGTGTGTTTTCTCACTTTTGCTGTACCCCTTCGAGAATAATTTTAATCTCAACCAGCTTTCTATGCCCTTTTTGCGCGAATTGGCGAAAGCTGGATGTTTACAAATTTCCGGATTGGGACGAAAAGGCATAATCAAGCTCTACAAACTGGCCCACAGGGACCAGAATTCTCAGTCCAAAGACCAGCTGCTTCTCGAATTATCTTTGAAAATGCTTGAACTATCAACAGTGGATCTCTATAAATGCGAGTTGCCGATTATTTTTTTGCCTTGCGCTTCAATTTTTGCACGAGGGACTTCGTATCAAGTTGTCCACCATTGCCCTCTTCGAGCTTTCTCTTCTTCGATGGTTTGGTGTCCTTCATTTGTTCCTTATTATTGTCGTCCCGAAGCTTGTTGCGCTCTTCCAGGATCTTCTTCATTGTGGAGGTCTTCTTGAACTGTGGTTGAGTTGGATCAATGGCAAAGTCATGGTTGGTGAAGATCTCCTTGAATCTAGGATCGTTCAAATCAGCCTTGAAGTCATCTTCGATGATCTTGTCTTGGTTTCTATGTTTGGCCTTCTTTGATTTCTCCTTCTCTGATCTCACAAGTTCCTTCAAGTTGAAATGAGCACCATTGGACTTCTTTTCTTCGTCCAGCATCAGCAACTCCAATTCAGCCTTGGACTTTTCATCGTTGGACTTGTCCTTCTTTGGCTTCTTGCCCTTCTTCTCGGCTTTTTTGGTCTCTGTTTCCTCTTGTTGGATTTCCTTTACCTTGTCCTTTCTAGCCTTGCGGCGTTCCTTAGCCTTACGCTTTAGTTTATCCAGAGTTGACTCCTCTTCTGAATCTTTGGCCTCTGCCTCAGCACCTGCACCTGCACTTGACTCCAAACCAGGCGTAAACGTGATCTCCATGTCCACGTCATCTTCGTCGTCATCCTTCTTTGTGGCAAAGATATCCCTGTTACCAATCTTCGTACTTGCACCAACCAAATTTCTGTACTTATTCTTCAAATCTTCGTCAACAACCTCTTCTTCATCATCACTATTGTCAGATGCCAAGTACGCCTTGAAGTCCATCTCATCCAACTCTCTCTGACTGAAAGACTTGGAGCTTAGTTTAACTCTTTCGGCTGGCGTCTCGTCCCACGTAAGTTTCACCTTAGAGTGCTGCAGGGCATCAGTGACGAATGACTCTGGTTTGTAATTGGAAGGAACCTTGGTGCATGTGTCTCTTGGCTCGTCCTCAAACTCCATCTCGTCAGGGATAAATCTCAAGTCAAATAGGTTGGCTGTGGATTCGTACTCAGTGCCATCAACACTGTCATAGATGCACTTTGCAGTTTTCACTGAGTCACACGTGACAACAGCATAATAGTATCTCAGTCTTTGCAATTGGTATTTTCTCAAAGACTTAGAGTCGTAGTCCTCCTTACCATCATCTTCTTCGTACAAATCCTTGGCCTCAATTTCAGAATCAGAATCAGGATCAGATATCTCTTGCTTCTTTCTACTATTCTTGAAAACATCCCTTGGTGGGCCTTCAACCTCTTCTCTTTGTAGTCTCTCTTTGCCGTACTCTGATGGGTAGATGGCAACATTCTCAATCAAACCACCTGAAGGAACAAAACTTTGGAAGGTTGCCATCAAATCAGTAGATTTAACATGGTCCCAATCAAGGTTGACAACAGCGATTCTTCTTTCTGGATCACCAGCTTCTGGTTTGGTCTCTTCCTCCTCTTCAGATTCAACATCTGAGTCCTCTTCAGACTCTTCATCAGAAGAAGATTCTTCGTCTGAGGAGGATTCATAATCTGATGGCAAACTTTCACCACGAGCCAGGTCCATTTTGATCTCTTCACCTGATCCATCCTCTGATTCATCCTCTGATGCAACTTCAACTTGTGCCTTAACGGTCTCATCCTCTTCTTCACTTTCATCATTTTCATTTTCTTCTTCATCGGATTCTCCTGTCTTGTAGTACTTCTTGAAAACAGCAACATCATCATCTTTTTTCAGCTTACGACCGTACTTATCAATCTTAGCTCTTCTTTCAAGTGATTTGACATCAGATTCCTTGAATCTATCATCTAGCTTGACCTTGAAGTCATTTCTCTTCGGAAGTCTAAAACGGGGATCGTTATGAACAGAAGTGAAACGTTCATCAGTAGTGATTATCTTCTTTTCACCCTGGAACCTAGTACCCTTCTTGTTCCCTTTTGGAGGCATTGTATATAAACTGGTTGAGTGATGCAGTTCAAATTGTGCCAAATCACACTGAAGAAAACTTTTTTTTTGATGAGTTCAGAAAAAGATAAAAAAGTCGATGAGCATGGTTACTATGACAACCTCCTTCATGGATCTCAGTTCGACTCCTGGTGGAAGCAGTAAATTATCTGCCACAAGAAAATTTGCCGAAAATCTCGTTTGTGCCCCACTCAGATCGCGAGTCGTTTAAGTTCTTTTAAATTGTATAATCTGTTGACCGCTTTCGTCTTTACCTCCTTTTTGGCCACTTCCCATTACCATCTACAATGTCTGACCACGCTGCCTACATCGTCTCTGTTTCCCGTACCCCAATCGGGTCCTTCCAAGGTGCTCTTGCCTCCCAAAACTACGTCGATTTGGGTTCCCATGCCGTCACTGCTGCTCTTGCCAAAGTTCCAGCTATTGCCCCAACCTCTGTTGAGGAGATTGTGTTTGGTAACGTCGTTCAGGCCAACGTTGGCCAAAACCCAGCTAGACAAGTTGCTCTAAAGGCTGGTTTGGGCCAGGACACTGTTGCTACTACTGTCAACAAGGTGTGTGCCTCGGGCTTGAAGGCCACCATCATCGCTGCGCAGACTATTTTGTTGGGTAATGCTGACATTGTTATTGCTGGCGGTGCTGAGTCCATGTCTAACGCTCCTTACTACGTTCCATCTGCCCGCTCTGGTGCCCGTTACGGTGATACCGTTCTAGTTGACGGTTTGCAAAGAGATGGGTTGGCTGATGCCTATGATGGTTCTGCCATGGGTGTCTCTGCTGAAAAATGTGCCCGTGACTTCTCCTTCTCCCGTGAACAACAAGATGACTTTGCCATTAAGTCGTACCAGAAGGCTCAGGCTGCCTTTGCCAACGGTAAGTTTTCCAACGAAGTTGCCCCAATCACCATCAAGGGGTTCAGAGGTAAACCAGATGTCATTGTCTCTCAGGATGAGGAGGTCAGCAAGTTGAACGTTGACAAGTTGAGAAGTGCCAGAACTGTGTTCCAAAAGGAGAATGGTACAGTCACTGCCGCCAATGCATCTCCAATCAATGATGGTGGTGCTGCCATCGTCCTTGTCTCCTACAAGAAGCTCGTTGAGTTGAAATTGCAACCAATTGCCCGTATTATTGGATGGGGTGAGGCTGCGCATGCTCCAGAGGACTTCACATGGGCTCCATCTCTTGCCGTTCCAAAGGCTCTAAAGCATGCCAACTTGACCTTGGACGATATCGACTTTTTTGAGTTCAACGAGGCTTTCTCTGTCGTTGGTTTGGCCAACCAGAAGATCTTGGGCATTCCAGATGAAAAATTGAACGTCTATGGTGGAGCTGTTGCCATTGGTCATCCATTGGGTGCCTCTGGCGCCAGAATCATTGCTACTTTGATTTCGGTCTTGTCCCAGGAAGGTGGTAAGTTGGGTGTTGCTGCCATCTGTAACGGTGGTGGTGGTGCCTCCTCTATTGTTATTGAGAGAATTGCTAGTGAGCATACCCCTTTGTTGTAATGAACACGTTTGTGTGAGAGGGAATTATGATTTGCTACTGGATCGAGAAAAAGAAAGCTATTTAATTTAATACGAGGTTGCATTATATGCTATACTATACGCACTGTAACAGGGATATTTACTATTAATGGTGTGCCCCCATCGCGTAATCTTTGTATCGAACATATCGAACCATTCCAATGGAGTGTTTCTAGCTCAATGGCCTTCTCAGAACTGATCGAAAGCAGATGCATCCGTTTCTTCAATCTCCCCTTCCCAACTTCAGGTCGTCCAATCTTAGCTCTGATATTCTTCCCCCACCAAATATACCACCAGGCAACAAATTACGCAACCTTTCCTCAAAACTATCAAGAGTCTCACCTTCCCCTATGTTCCAGATACAGTATCTAGAACTTTTATCAAATGGATTGAAGAAGAGCAAGTGGCCGTAGTCCATGATAACTCTCTTGGTCTGTTACTCAAACAAACACAAGTCCTCAGGGTCACCATATACTGGTGCACCATCACTGTGTCAAAAGTGTGACTCTTGAGAAAGACTCTGGCGTGATGCTGCGTAGACCGCGTTGGAACCGTCCAAAGAAACGCAGCCTTTCCAAATGCGTAAGCGTATCTGGTAGTTGAACGTAGTAAGTGCCACTTTACCTCTCGATGATGACAGAGATTTGATTGTCAGTGAACGAAGGCAACCGAGATCTAGCACGTCAAATTCTGAGAACTCTGCGCAGCAACTGATTTCAAGAGCATGTTTCAGAAACTCAAAATTAGATACAGATGTGTTCTCTCCCGCTAGTACTGAGCGTGATGTTAGCCTCTACTGTCTCAATGGTGTCTCCCACCTGAAAATCAGTGACCTGAACTTCAATAGTGTTGAAGTACTTGAAAGTGAAGTTCTTTGAAGATGGTGCAAGTAGTGAGGATATAACGTATGACTGTTCTGTAACTTCAGCCCTCCCAGTTTGAGCGAACGCGGCCAAGGCCTTACCAAATGATTCGGCCTCTAATCCCTTCAGACTGGTCCGGGTAACATACTATTACATCAGCCGTGAACCCTTATTTCTTATCGTATGTACAATGACGTGACAGATGGTGCCAATGCATCACAGTGCTGATGTTCAGCGGAGAGTTGACGTAGATACGATGACAATTCACAGGAGTTACAGCAAGCAATTGATCCTTATAATAACTCATATGGGGAAGAGAGTATCACATGTGTAATGTGCCAGACCCAGGAATTAGTTAAATCTGTTTCAACTGTTCAAGCTATCCTATTATTGTGACTGGAAAACTTACCATAACTTCGCTCTTTCTTTCACATCCACAAGATCAAATCTGAAAGCCAAGTGTATGTATCCATCAGTCATAGCATTCACCTCAATTGAACGTGTGAGTCGGATCAGGTATTTCGCGGAGTTGCTCGGATATAATAATTAAATCATGCACCTGCGTCAGGGGTGCGTGTCCCTCACTGCCCCATTAGGTCATTGAACGCCAGCTTCAGGGTGAGGTACCAAGGTCGAGCTACTAGTATAAATGGAACGCTGCGTAACTTGGTAAGTGGGTGCTCAAGTCTAGAGCCAGTCACAAGTTAATCGATATAACAATATGACCAAACTCTCTACAAAATGTTTCTGTGTTATAGTGGCATTCATGTTCACCATAATCACTATGAGTTTAAACACTGCTGTTCTCTTCAGTTCACCTTCAAAGTCAACCTCAAATGCACTAATTGAATTCAATCTACGCAATGCAACATCTCCTGATGCTCAAGGTGTTTACAGATTTGGACTGTGGGGTTACTGTTTGGGGACACTCACTGAATTTGGGAGGTTCCAAAAGTCATACTGCACCAGTCCAAAGAGCGGATACGTTCCTGACCTCACCGAACTGATTTATAGTAAAATCAGTATTTTGAACTCTGATAGTACTTTGGATCAGACCCTAACTTCTGATATCAACAAGAGCCAAGCCTCTAGAGGTTTCAGTGGTATTATCACTGGGTTTGTCCTATCTGTCATTGAGTGTGCCTATGCCTTGGCCACAATCTTTTTTGTTAGAACCAAGTACGGTATTCTAGCATTGGGCCTATGTGCCGGTATTGGTTTGGCACAGTTGATCACACTTGCAGTGGGATTAAGTTACGCTAGAATGGCCTATGATGGTGTTTATACAGAGGTGATTTCTAGATCATCTATCCAAGGGATTACTGTTATCAAAGACAGTAAGAGTATGTTCCGGATGGGGTGGGCAGGTTTTGCTATGAGCATCATCTCCTTTGTAATATTGGTCGTTATCATGGGGTTCGAAATCCGTCTGATGAGGGAAGAGAAGGTGGACCTGGCGAAGAGCAAGGAAACTCCCAGTGATTTGTAGTAGTAATGAATGTTTCACTTTTTGTTTAATGACTTTCATTTCACAACATGTAATAGCTAGGTGGGTGTTCTAGACCCCCTTGTACCGTCTCGATGTACGTGCTAGCAGAGTAGATATCATGGACAAGAAGATGCCACGTGATACGCGCTCCCCTTTCCCTCCCCTATCGATATGGTACTAATACAGCTACTGTGAAAGTCTGCTCGTGTTCATAACATTGTCATTAGTAGTATTCATAAGTGTATAAGTATGAAGGTGTCACTAAAGCTCATCTAATACCAAACCAGTTTTCATATCCAGGTCTAGCAGTATCGTTCAAAACAAAGCTGCGCTCAGTCAATACACTGCAGTTCTCCTCCATGAATCCACTTATTTTGCCACCAGAGTCCACAAATCTGAACTTTTCGCTCTCGAAGCCAATTGGACCCACGGGCTGTTGCGATAACAACTTTTGATATGAGTAAGAAGGGCTTCTGGAGTAATACTCTGTATCCACTGGTACAAGACACTGGTTGTGTGTGGGAGGCGTAGCAGGAGGGGTGAGAAACGCGTCTGGGATCGAAAGATCCCCCGTGTTGGTGAAGCAAGAGCAATTCACAACCCCGCTCCTCAACTCCAGTAGTCCACATCTTTCATCTTTTCTCAACCCCTTGATCAGTACTGAGAAAAGTTCATCATTTATCGGTAGGATTTCCTTAAGGACTTTGTTGTTTTTGGTGTAATTGGCATAGGTCTGATCCACTGAACACGCCTTGGACCATGGATTACGCATGCATGTGAGATTGATGAGGATAATGCAGAGAGACCAAACGTCTCCTTGTGATGCTGGAAAGGACATCTGTTCCTCTTTGCTGTGCTCCATTCCCAACAATCTCTCTGGAGGCATGTAATATGAGGATCCGATGCAGATGTTCCCCTTCAGCGTAGAGTTGGTTACACTTAGACCGAAGTCACTCAAAGCAACGCGACGACCCTGGTTCGCAACAAGGACATTCTCAGGCTTGAGATCACAGTGATAAATCCCACGGGAGTGACAGTAGCTGACTGCATCCAGAAGCTGTGTGAACACAGACTTGACGAGTTGTGGTGTGGAGTGGAGGTACAGCTTGCTCTCGACAATAGCGTGAAACAAGTCTCCTTCTGTGTACAGGTCCATCACAGTAAAGACCAATGACTGGCACTGAGAAACCGAGTAAATGGAAACGATATTTGGGTGGGTGTGTACCCTTAAGTGTAGTGTAAGCTCTTTGTAAGGTCCATCAGGGTCCAGGTCCCTGATCTTCATAAGGGAAAGAGGAGTGGCATCCACATGGTGGTCGACCACAACGGACTTGAGCTTCTTGAGGATGGCATCACTATGTCTTGCTGAATGTGAACTGTGTGTCGAGGTTACCTTCATTGCAAATGGGGTTCGCGTAGAAGGGTCCAGCACTTGGAATACAAGGCCGTAGGCACCTGTTCCAATGAGTTTAGTGATAGTGAGGTCGTTGATGGTGGTTCCTATCATGATTATTGAGTTGGATGTTTGTTGTAGACATGGCCCATATGCACGGATTGTGTCAAGTCTTTATACCATTGCTCATTTCGTCGGCTCATGATCTTTTGGTCAAGCAAATTTGAATTCTGACACCATTTTTAAACGAGGTTATACCGTATACCACCCAACACCCACATTTCCATTCCCGAGAACGGCACCACCATCTCAACAGGATATCTTGCTTAGGTTGTTAACCAGTGACCAAGTGTGCGTGCCTACTAACGATGTGACTTGTTAGAACGCCAGCTTCCTGCGCTAAATTTACGTCTTTCTATCTGTTGGTTCATGTACAGTTGGGCTTCATAAGGAGTGGCTTTAGTCTAACTCCTAATCGTAAGATCTATTAGTGGAAAAAAAAAAAAGATCGACTGTGAAAAGCTCAGCTCACTTCGCATCTCAGCAGCTGGTAAGCTGCCGATTCGCCTCCTATAACAGTAAACTACGTGACAATATTCTCTAGTGTCCCCCTATATATCTTGACTTACCCATATGCATCTTTTCTAAACGAGCTTACCCCAACTTTTGGCAGGCCCTTGTTGGTTGTTGGAGATAGCCCATTTTTTGTTGTGCACCCCCACGAGGTCCTCAGCCTCGGCTTTTAGATGAAATATAAGCTTCCAGTTTTAAGTTTACGCAAAAAGTGTATCTTGCAAGCACAAGTAATCACGTGTAAAGGAATGTGACTTCACGTGATAACTTCCCCGTAGTTTGGCGACTTCCGTACCCATCTGTGATTTCTTCATATTTTGAGCGTGAAGCCCAAACGGTAAACAGTGAATAGTGTCATAGATAACAGCACAATGGCCAGTCTCCAAAGCAAGCTGAGGATCTTCGAAGAAGATAACACAGATAAGATGTTTTCCTTAGCCAAGCAGCTTCTTGGACGTGGCACTTTCGATTATTACTTCAACAACCAGCAGTTGCTTGTCTTAACTACCATCCTACAAGACAATAATGCCAGGGCGATGTTCAAGGAGTTCCTGGGGAGCAATGTGTCGTTGAGGTTCACTGAACATGAGAAGCTCAAAAATGGAGGGGATCAAGGAGAAGACGAGGATCCTATTAATGAGCAGATCATTCCGAATGGTGTTGAGAGTGCGAGACAGTTGGCGCTAAGAGTGCGGTACATTTTGTTTGATAGAGCCATTGACATGTATTATGATGATGCTGGGCTGGATGATTACGAAATATTTGAGTGTGATGAGGAGGAACAGCCCAAGGTTGGCCTAGCGAAGGCGGCACCAGTGAGGAAGATTGACGAAGATTATGATGACGACTATGACGATGAAGGTGACGAGGAGAAGGAAGAGACCAAAACTGAAGAAGAAAAGGACACTCTAGATCTTGAGAAAGATAGTGATGGTCATGTTGTACTTGAAGTGCCCATCTGTGAACCAGACACAACACCCTTGGACAGCAAAACACTTATTGAGAACTTCAACAAAATCTATCATAGTTTCGAGAACGATAAAGAAACCATCATCAAAAGAAAGAAACTTGAAGCCAATGACAGATTGCTTGAGGAAACAGACGATCTTGCCAATTTGAAGGATTCATTTATGAGTTTGGGAGCGGCCAATCTCTCTCTCAAGCATCTACTTCGTTCGATTGATGACAACAAGGAGAAGCTGCAATTGCAGGACACTGAACTACGTCAGCTGATAATGGATGTCCGTAAGAACCGTTCCAAATGGGCATCCGATGACAAGGTTGGACAAGAGGAATTGTATGAAGCATGTGAGAAGGTGGTTATGGAGTTGAGAAACTATACCGAGCACTCTACTGCGTTCCTGAACAAGGTTAGTAAAAGGGAGGCACCCAATTACTCACAGGTGATAAAGAAGCCAATGGATCTGAACACAATCCTGAAGAATCTGAAGTCATTCCAGTACAAGTCCAAACAGGAGTTTGTGGATGATGTTATGCTTATTTGGAAAAATTGTCTAACCTATAACTCTGATCCATCACATTTCCTCCGTTCACATGCAATTGCCATGCAGAAAAAAACATTGATCTTGATACCTTTAATCCCTGACATCACCGTACGAGATCGTTCTGAAGTCGAGGAAGAGAATGCTGCTTTGGAGGATTCAGCGACTCCGATGCCCTCTGGGAAAAGTTCGTCGATGAAGGGCAAGAAGAGAACAAGAAATGGTGAAATTAAGCTGGAGTCACCAAAAAATGAGATATTCGATTCATCAATGTTGGAAGATTCAGGCACCGTTACTCCAATGCCAGGAACTCAAGGAACGTCATCATTCTTGGAAGGAGATACGACAGCAGCTACACCCTCTAACAACAGAAGTCTCAACATTACCCTTGCAGACGCCACTGAGATGGAGGATGAGGATGAAGGTGACACTAATGACTATTTGGACAACAACGGTGACGATGACAAGGATGACTTTGAATTGAATCAATGGAAGTCACTGACATCCAAAACAAGGGCTGATCTGTGCATAAAGAGATCAGATCTATTCACCTCCACTGGCACGCTGAATTCTGAGGCGTCTGCTATTCTCAGAGACTCGAAGAAGATGGTGAAGTTTGACTCATACCTGAAAAACTACACTGAGTCGAAAAAGAAGCTCTTTAGAGCATCAGGAAAAAGCGAGGATGACATCTACCTGATCGAATACGATATCAGTGGTGGATATCCACAGATGCGCTACGCCGGTAAATCCGATCTTGATATTGATGAAGAGGAGGCCAAGCTTTTAGATGAGATTCTCACCAAGGGTGGTGTTGAAGACAGGAAGCCAGCAAGTGGTTTGGACAAGGTGATTAATGAAAATATCAATGAGATGCAGGAAATTCGCAAGATTTGTTTCAAGATCAGTGTCATTAGACAGATGCAACAACAACAATTCATACATCATTCACAGTTGAAGCCACCTGAGATCCAAGTAATCGATGATTCGATGGAACTGGATCCTATCTCAACATTGCCAACTCACGATTTGATGAATAGAGAACTGGTATACTCTATGCTAAAGAAGAAGGTATCTAAGGTGGCAATGATTTCTGGATTTGAAACAACAGAACAGACAGCGATCGACACATTGACCCAGATTGCAGGTAACTACATGAATGGGCTGGTTGCAAGCATTAAGACTCACCTGGAAACAGTGTCAATCAATGGAAAGCAGAAGAGGAAGGATGCAGTGATGTTGTCATTGTTGCAGAACGGTATCACAAAGCCAGAACAGTTGCATGCCTATGTCCATGACAATGTGCTGAGACAGCGAATCAAGCTCAAAGATCTACGAGCGAAGATGTCACAATTCTTAAAGACATTGTTGAGGCCGGCTTTTGAAATGAACGAAAAGACGTTTGAGGACAACAGTGATCAGTTTCTCTCTGGTGATTTCTCTAATGAGATTGGTGACGATTTTTTTGGATTCAAGGAACTGGGCTTGGATAAGGAGATGGGAATGTTGAGTAACTCCATCCCATTGCATCTCCTGCGCTCTCGTTTTGCTGAGGCTAGCCACCAGGATGTTGCTAAGAAGAACAAGAGACAGGAATTCGAGAAGAAGCCACTCAAGAGACTGTTGAATACTGAGATTGGTGCACAGATCAAGCTTTTCCAGCCATTTTTGGAGCAAGAGTTGCAAAGAACCAAGATTTTCAACTCTAAGCAGATTAAGTCCAAGAAGGAAGCACAGGAATACTTAACTGGCGCCATTAATGTCACAATCCTGGATGATGAAGACTACCCCAAGAGGACACAGAGATCTAAGTTACCACCAACCGGGAAGGTTACCGCGAGTAAGAGAAAAGTCCAGTCAAGTACTTTCTTTTTACCGGAGATTAATAGTATTTAGGTAGAAATCAACACTGATTTACACTGCATTGTTGTGTTAGAACTGTACCTGACTAGAAATCATAGGCCGTTTGTTCTTTCATTGTGTAATGACTACAGGTCCCGAAAATAGCTACTCTCACTTTGTTGTAGTAATTTAGTGTCTGAAGCGTTTATGGCGAGTCTGAAGCTCTCAGAGATTCTCATTAGCACATTCAAGGTATCAGAAGCCTATTTGTTTTCTTCATTGCTAGTTTCTCGGTCAATATACACCCTTTCTTATCGGGGAGAATCCCAGAACTGCACCTACACAGCCCCGAATGAAAGTATTCCAGCACTCCAAAATGGTCAAGCAGTAAGCTTCGAACTAACGGCATCAGTCGTCCTCTCAAAAAACAAAGCCTCAAGTCTATAAGTATCATGGCGTAGTTAAGTGCTTCTCACTAAGCATTCGCAGGTACGAACTGCACATCTTCTTTATATTATCAGGCCCCAAGACCGCATTCACAACGTAGCCTGTGGAAATTGCATCTGCAGCTAGTGATCTATCCTTTAGCCAGAAAGCCAGCAGTTTGAACACGAGATTGTTGTCCCTCCATTGTTCTGCAGTTAGCTCCTTTTTGAAGAACACAGGCTCAAGACATCTAACCATAGCATGTAAGCGCTCCTCAAGTGACACTTGAGCCTCCAGTTCCTGGACTCTTGCAAGAAGCCGTAGACCAAACGGTTGTGAAATGTCTTGGGTGGGTGGTATCATTGCAAAAAACGCTAGAAGTGAATGATGGATAAAGATATCTAGCCCGAGGCAAATGGGCGTGGAAGGATCTAGGGATTGGAAGTTTGTAAAACGTTGAAGATGATCATCAGTGGCAATTAGGGGACAAAGTTGCTGTCCAAACTCAGCTAGGAGCCAGTCAAAGTAGAGTGGCAGGTATGATGTTGGGAATCGCTGGGTCGGTTTAACCATGTCCAGTTTCATGAGCATCAGATGGAGTTGATCCTGTTTGATTTCTAGGGGTGGCAGGGTATAGATATTAGGGGCCTGGTTATTATGATGCAAGTAGCATATGCGGTCATATAGTGGAGAAGTAGTCATGAATCCAGAGTTAAGGAAAGAAGCCTAGTACAACTGCGGTGATCGAGGTGCTTAAAGCAGTTCTGCACAACCACTGAATCATGGCAGAACTGAGCACACGAGATTCAATTCCGGTAATATACTGGCCTCGGATATAAGGACCCAGGAGGAGATGTTCTTCCACAGGAGATTACCCTACCCAGTATGCGCTCAACTTGATATTACCAGTTTCCTGTGGGACGAAGGAACCACTGCAACCGAAATTTTCACCTCTTTTGCTACTTCATCCACTTCTGTTGGTTTCTGCTCTTACTGTCAGTAGTATCGATTAGAGATCCACAACTTTAAAGATCTTTGTTTTGCTTATAGCTCTTTTAGTTAGCTCAGCATTTTGTTACAGTTTATGCAATACTTTGTATTACTGTTTCTGCTGTATAAGTTTCAGTTCTATTCTTTCTATGTACAAGTGTAAATTTCATCAATCATTTCAGTCCTTATCCTCACTCTCGTTTAAAATGCTCTCTATTCTGTCTTCAATCAACACCTTCAGGTCCTCAGCACTCTCTCTATCAACAAACAATGTCGGATATCTGTTATTCATCCAGAGCCATACCATCAAAAACTTATGCAAAGTTTCGAGTTCACCCAGCATCTTTGTATCCACTGAGCTGACACCCACTGGCTTTTTGCTCAACACACCCTCAAAATCCAAGGATCTGAACATGAAGGGCGCCCTCGAAGATGAGTTCGCTACAACCTGAGAGAATTCTTTCAAGACCTCTTCAGCGCCTTCAAGTCTCAAGTTCAGGGGAGCAGTGCTCATTCTCAAACGATCACCAATCAGCAGCTCTTTAAATTTCTGGAACACAGAAACAAGGTTTAGTCGATCCTCCGACGAGCTGATCTTGAAAATGCGTGACGCATGGACTTCCTCCTCAAATGCTCGAATCACACTGGCGAACGACACGTCAGATGGAAACGAGGACATATAGTGAGACCAAACTTCATCAGATGGCCACAGATATGCGCGAGGTAGCATCTTGGTTGGACAGGCTAAAGCATCCTTGACATATGCAAGTGTCCGTGGATGGAAAGAGTTGACGTACCCAATTGACTTGCCCTTTTCCTCTCCTAGCACTTCTGAACTAAAGGTTTCTGTGGTTGGTGACGAGCCTGAAGCCGAAGGTGCAACTTTATATCTCCCTGCTCTACCAGCAATCTGTTTCACCTGAGGGAACTCAATCTGGACATTGGCCTTCCCGTTAAACTTCTTGTGTGTTTCAAAGATCACACGATCTATTTTGAGATTCAGACCCATTCCAATGGCATCCGAGGCAATCAAAACATCTGCCTGACCTTCATTGAAACGCAAAGCCTCAGCGGACCGAGTCTCAGCAGGAAGCGCACCGTAAACAACAGCACACTTCAATTTTGTGTCCTCCTCGATTCTAGCCTTGAGAGACAAAATCTTCTTCTTGGAGAAAACCACAACACAGTCGCCTTTGCGCAAGTCCATGATTTCATTAGTCAAGGCCTCAGTCTCAGTATGTAATTCACCCAATCTCTCATAGTGGTTCAACACAACTTCATCTCCAGTCAAATGTGCAATTTTGCGAATCAAATCCACCACGCTGGCCTCACCACATAAATGTACCTCTTTTGCCCTCACGCCCAGCAACGCATTTGTCCAGGCCCATCCTCTACCCGGATCGCCAATCATTTGAATCTCATCAAGCACAGCCACGTCAAAATACGTCTTGAGGTCTATCATCTCAATCGTTCCGCAACTTAACGGAGCCCTGTTCCCAAACGCATCCAAATCCTCAACAATCTCCTCTCCAGTCACCAGATTACATGGAATACCCTCTGATTTGAACCGATCGTGCACTTCACGGGCCAACAGACGTAGTGGTCCTGCAAAATACCCATTATTGGACTCCTTGAGACGTTGTAAAGCGTTGTAGGTCTTACCACTGTTAGTTGGGCCCAGGTGCAAGATCAGTTTACGCTTTATGGCACGGGCTGCAGGGTACCATTCTGCAGGGTTTGTAATGTCGACTCGTTGCTCCTGAGGAGGAACGTGTGTTGCCTGTGAGGACTTAATGTAGTGGTGGAGTGTGGTCTCAGTGAGGTAGTAGAGTTTGTCAGTAAGAGTGACTAGGTGAGGCTCTTTCTTATTGGTAAAGAAGAGCGCGATAGTCTCACTATTGTGGATGTTAATCTCAGGATGAGTTAGGTGGAATATGGTGTTGGGTAGAGTCTTTGCAGTAGGCACCAACAGATGCAATAATGTCACCTCACTGGGTACTTTGAACTCCTGTAAGGCGAAAGCGAGGTCGTTCTCGAATGAGGCCATCGAAAAAGCTTTGCAATGTGCCAATAAGACTTCCTCAATTCTGCTATCTATGTTCCAGTACTTCATGTGATCCAACCGGACATTCCTCCGCAGTCTAAATAGAATCTTCTCTATCTCTTCGCGGAATACTTCATCGGTATGCCAAATCAATCGGGATGAAGGTTCAGTCGCAGTAATGGAACTTAACGTTTTCATCTGCGCTATCACATCGTTCCTGCGTGTCTTGCTCACGTTCGTTCCAGAGAACCAGTCCTTGTCGCGCATTGACTCAAGCATCTCTCGGACAGCCTTTTTGCCCAACCCATTGCCCACGTTGAGCTGTGCTGGTGGAGAGCGAAAAGGTGTCCTGTTCGGTGGTCGCTTTGCTGAATAAGGATTTCGCAGCAGAACGCGAGTAGATCTCATGGTGTTGACCTTATTTAGAAAACTTTCTCAGACTGTTTGTTGTGACAGAATAGAAAAGTTTTTAGGGGGATGGTCGGAATTGGGCTAGGTCCGACTTAAGTAGATTCTACTTCTTTGGGAAGCGCTCAAAGTAGAGTTGAAGAGGGAACACTGTATTGTCGAATAGTTTTCAGAAAATCCACTATATATCTAGATAAACATGGCTATTAATTCGAGTATATCATTTTTGTGTCTGCATTTTCTTTCCATTGACAAGGTTGATCTTCGAGAATTTTTCCTATTTCCTAATTGAGTATACATACTCCGTAAAACAGAGGTATAAGCAGAAAAACCCAAGAAAAGAAAGATTCAATCTTCAGTAACGAAGAAGGACCATCAGGGAGTCTATGGGAGTCTCTGAATCCTGTGATATATCCGTTTTAAAGCATATAGACGTAGACGCTATCATGAGAAGAAGGTCCATGGCATAAATGAAAGGGTATCCGTGCCTGTACAATTTAACCTTTGAGCTCGGGAAACTCACTAGAAGTTTTTATTCCACAACATATGAGACAGTCCATTTAACTTAAATATGATTTCTATCTCTGGTTCCACCTCTTGGAAAAGAGTTCATTTTGGAGTAGTAGCTGAATCCATAGCCAATCTGAAGGATTTCACAACGTACTTTGAGTCGACTAAGCGTTTCAGTGACGGAAAAATGGATGCAAAGTTCCGTGTCTTAATGTAAAAGGCAGTTGGAAAGTTTCCTTGACCAGGTCACCCTCAAACGTTTCACACATTGAAATGACACCATCTTCAGACTAAATTTACTAACTTTTGTCACTAAGTGCCTCGCAAAAAAAGAGTCTCGGTGACTTAGCAGGTCAGATCTGGGAAGGCAAATGTTTGAGTTAAGGGTATATGTGATCAGAAATACCCGATATGTGACGGTATAGTTCAGTTGGGTATATTAGATCATCTCTTAGGGGTTCTCAAACGAGTATATTCAGGCAATTTTGGATAACAAAGCAAAGATCAAAAGTAAGAGCGTTACTGCGTACCGTTAAGAAAGCTCTCGGTAACAGCAAGAGTTGTTTGTTGATCCAGTGAGTACCTGGAGCTCTCGGATAGTTTCACAACTCATTGGTTATTTTACTTAGTTCTTTCATAGCTGGAAGATGATAAACCTTCTTAGTGCCTTTTCAATACCTTTATTATGCGAGTCTATTTTACCTTCTTTCTTGAATGCACACTCTCCTCCACAAAGACCCTCTTAGATCCACCTGCCCCAGTACCAGCCCCACCTCCTGACAAGATGTCGCTATCATCTGTATGAATACGTCTATTAGGGTACTTGATTCCCTGGCCTTCAAAGATACTGGTTTGTACAGGGCAACCTTCCAGAAACCACAGATGAAGCAACGCGTCAAATGCAGTTATTCTTCTTGGTGGATCATATTCCAATAAACTAGACAAAAGCTGGAGGCATCTCTTATTTGTCGCTCCAATTGACTGGTACCACGCCTGAAGTTTTAACGGTGATGGCTTGAAGTGCTTCAAAGAGGGAAATTCAGGGTACTTCGACAGACTGGGCCACTTATCCACTGTAGGTGTTCCCAAGATCTCAATAATCTTCTGTATCTGAGACCTCTGAAACGGAACAGTTTTTTTGTTGTCCATTTTGGCTTCCTCACCTTTGAAAATAGGACGTAAAGCCAGCAGCTCAGCTAAAATACAGCCAATTGCCCAGATGTCAATCGCTGGAGTGTAATGCTTCCCACCTAGAAGTAGCTCAGGTGCACGATACCAAATTGTCACCACAACTTTATCCCCATTGTACAGTGACTGCAAGGGGTTGTTAAACTTTCTTGCAAGCCCCAAATCACCGATCTTAACGACTCCACTCGACGTCACCATAATGTTAGCTGGCTTCAAGTCCCTGTGAAGAATCCAGTTCTGGTGTAGGTAGGACACACCGTTTAGCACCTGCCACATGATGCACTTCACCGTGGATTCAGGAATGGCTTTAGTTTCAGGATGCGAATGAAAGTGAATAATCTGCAGCAGATCGTGCTCTGCAAATTCAAACACCATGTAAACGCTCTTACGCTCCAGAATAATCTCCACCAGCTGTGTAACATTCTCATGGGACAGCTCCCTACACAACGCAATCTCGCGGGATGCACTTTGTGAGATCCCTGTGTAGAACAGTACCTCGCCTTCCTTTTCGGCCTTGAACTTTTTGATGGCAAACAGCCCCGTGTTCTTGCTCGCAAGTTTGGACTTAGCCTTGTAAACCCGACCATAAGTACCTGAGGCAATATATCCAACTACATCGTACTTCTCCACAACTGAACGACGCATGGCATCCTTCCTGAGCTTGTATGGCATGAGTGTGAAAACTGATGAGTTGGCCATGAGGCCTGACTGCTTGTTCATAGTAGATGGTGGTTGTTGCAGCTGCTGTTGCTGTTGCAGCTGCTGTTGTTGTTGCTGTTGTTGTTGCATATGTTGTTGTTGCTGTTGTTGTTGCTGTTGCTGCTTGAGTCGCAGTATTTGATCTCGTTGATGAGAGTTCATGGGAGCTTATGTGTTGTTAGTAGACGATTCACTTTGATGTTGTCTGTTGGTGTTCGAAGATCGATCAGCGTGGGTTATCCTTTATCGCTGTAGTGCTGATCTGTATTATGTAATCATGGCTGAAACTTGAAACATATCTTAAGGCTTACGGCTTATGGCATACTGGAGATATGACATCTAGTCATCTGATCAATATCCTGAGCGTGAATCTAGGAGTACTTACCGGAGATTCGAACTTGGTTTATTTTGGTGAGGTGAATTTTGTGTAGAAACCAGATAACCAAACAGATAAAGACACTTTATTGGTGGGTCTGCTGAAAAGACCCATCTCAGCTAGGACTGGTGAAGAGAGTCATAGTCGAGCACATTCTTCCATATTGGCAAAAATAAATATCACGGTATCCAAAACTGTCGTACTTGGGCTCAGATTTTTTGCTCTTTGTTCCAGCCTAAAGTAAAGCTCCAGACCAAGCTACTCATGAAAAGTGCTACTTGAAGGTAGTTGCCAGAGGGTGGTTTAAGAAAGTTTGTGATCTTCGAACTTTTGTTGGTTGCACACTTTATTGTTCTTGAGGACCTCATAATCCAGTTCCAGCTTCAATATTCGTTTCTGGGATTGGATCCTAAATGATCACAATCCACTGAGTGTTAGAGAGTGGTGAGTAGGTAGGTGAGGTTTGAGCTGTATCGTCTTGGAGACTAGTTCACTGAGGCTGCAATTAAATCATATTTCGAGAATAAAGAATTACGAAAGAGGAGGCAAACCATGAAACACATTTCTGGCCAAACTACAATTCCCATAGAAGAATGGTTTGGCTGATATTTGTAATATGAACGCTTCGAAACGAGTGTCAATCTTTTGGGTAATTTTGACCTGTTCGCCGATATCAAATCATCTTAAGGTGTGGTTAATCGTAGATCAGACTCTGGAATCCACAAAGTCAGTGGCCTCCTTCACAACATCCTTCACACTCTTTCCCTCGACATCCAAAACCATAGCATTTGGCTCTTCTTCACTCTTAGGTAACTGCAAGATGGCAAACTGACTCTCCAACATGCTCGACTTCATGAAATGGTCCGTGCGCTTTTCAGTACGCTCCACTAGCGCATCCAATCTCATGTACAAGAATACGTACACGAACTTAGTCCCTGGAGACTCCTTTTGGATGGCATCACGGTACACCTTTTTCAAAGCAGAGCACGATGCAATCACAACTTCGCCGGACTCCTTAGCCCTCGAAGTGGACTGACGCGAGATCTCTGCAAGCCACCCCCAGCGATCTTCATCTGTGAGTGGGATCCCCTTTGCCATTTTGTCCACATTGGCCTGTGGATGAATGTCATCCGCTTCAATATAGTGATGGAGGTGGTAATGCTCCTGTAGAGCGAGGGCAGTGGTGGACTTACCTGTCCCTGCTGTTCCTGCGACAATGATGACTGTTGGCTGACTCATTGGGTCAATCAATGTGAGCTGCTTGTTTCGTAATGAATGACGGGGAAAGGTACCGGTGATTTGTTTTCTTTGTGGAAAATTTGTGGAATGGAGTCGGCCGATGGGAGGTGCGTCGATCCGCTGCTGAACCATCTGAGTAGCTAGCAGTGATTGCTAATAGCGAGGATTAGCTCTTAGGTGTACGCAGAGGAATATATCTTTGGTAGACTGAAACAACTAAAACGGTTTTCAAAAGTATGTAAGTCATCTTTCTTTCAAATCAGATCTATACGAAGTGGTAGTTTTTCCGGGGTACTTGTTTGTGCCTTACAGGGTTTTTTCCGTGGCATAATCATCATCAGTTTATCCGGACCGACTTTATTGATTTACTTATCGTGTTATATATGGCTATTTCGAACACAGCAAACCCAAGACACGTAAGTTCTTACATTGAGAAACATCAAGAACAACAAAATTCAGATGTCGCTCTCTACAACAGATGGCGGTGACCATAGGATATAACTTCACTTCAAGGCAAAACAGTCAGTCAATCAAAATCTACATCAAATCATTCCACCAACCAGCAACCTACCACACTTGTATCCCCAACGACTCTTCATCTTTCCAGTGCAAAACCCTCTTCTATTGAAATTTACCTTGGTACCTTTAGGTAGTACTGTTTCGCCACCACTGAACTCGATGGCATCCGCATCATTGTTCAACACCTGCGTCGTCACGACACGTCTCCTGAAAAGGCAGCTGCGATACCATCTGTACCCACGCTTCGGTCTCTCAGATCGTGGGACAGACACCTTGTACTTGCGTGTGGAGAAGTGAAACGGAGTACGACGTCTTTTGATGGTGATTTGTTGGCGGTGGTGAAGGAGCCACTTCAAGGTGAGAAAACGGTAGAGTTTGTGAAGCAACTTGCGAAAACTGCGTCTGCGAGAGCGCCGTGGTGTGGGTAGTGCACGCATTGTACTGTTCTGTCGGTCTTAGTTTTGAGCTAGGTGTAGTGTAGAGGAGTCTCTTTGTGTGGAGTTCAGTTCCAGGAAACGATCTAACAGGGGCAACGAATAGCAACAAATGGACAGCAAATAGACAGCGCTAGGCACAGTCAAGGTCTTTTATATGATGATCATCGAAAACTGATCCATCTGACACATTTTTCCCTTTCGTTCTTTTTCTCTGTTTTAAAAATGTGGTTCCTGGTGTCACAACTTGGCTGTCTTTTTTTGTGTTTGGCTTTGTTTGTTTACCTTTTCCTTGGGCTCAGTGCCGGTTCCGGTGGCAATAGCACGACAGAGTCTCGACCTTTGACCCTAATCGTGGAAGAACCACTCACAAGTTGATTCAAAGCCGAGTAATAAAAGGCACAGTGGAGTAATTATGGCAACATTGGTCCCATGAGGCAGATCTCGCTTCTTGGAGGGTGAACTATGGGAGCTTGATGGCTCAAGTAAAATACTCACCATCGACAAAAAAATGCTCTGTCTTTCTGCAACAACAATGCGTGTTCGGAACTCTTCGCCTGCGCAGTTCGTTCTTATTCGATCAACGCTTCTTTTGGCCCTCTACGCTGTCCTTACAAGACTATTCCCACACTCCTCGATACCGATAAGTGTGCTTCTACTTGGTATGGCCTCTTCCTTCTACAAGACACGCTCTTTCAACTGGCTCCTCTCAAAATTTATCAACCTGGAGATGCAAGCTGACAGGCAGGCACTTGTCGATGCTGTGGTGACTTACCAGCGCTATACCACAGACACCCTTGCGTGGAACAACCGCAAGATCAGAACATTGAAGCTCGTTGAATGGGAATGGCAGCAACAAGCCAGGGAGATTGGTTACTATGACCATCTACAGGACTTGGATAAGTGTACTTTGAAAAACGGCAATCTTGCTAATGATATTGCTAGATATGCCATTGAGAAGTACGCCATTAGCTCGTTGGAGATGAAGGCTGCGATGTACAAGTCCAATGGGAAGGTTATTGAATCCCTATGCCATTACGCCCGTGATTGGTCACCTCTTGGCGAGCCAGAGTACAAACCAGTGATGGAATACATTAACTCCAACATCGACAGGTATCTTCCAAACTCGGAGCAGAGAGAACGGACGCTGGTGATTGTCCCTGGCTCAGGACTTGGTCGTGTTGCCCATGAGCTCGCTCAGAAAAACCCTGGATTCAGACAAGTTGAGTCTGTGGAATTCAGTAGTGTGATGTATCTTGCCAACGAGTTTATTTATGCTCCATCCACCAAAGCATACAGCGTCTATCCATACATTCACACCTACTCACACCATGTCAATACTAGAAACCAATTGCGTGAGGTCCCACTACATAAGCAGATCAAACCAGAATCGCTCAAGATGAACTTTACAGATATCAGAACATTTACGCCTGCACTGTCATCAGATGAATATGACACAGTGCTCATTGTGACATGTTTCTTTCTTGACACCGCACAGAATGTGTTTGAATACTTTGCTGCCATTGAAAGACTAGTCGGTGACAAGAAGGGACTCTGGATCAATGTTGGCCCATTGAAGTACGGCACTGCACCGAAAGTGGAGTTTAATCTGGAGGAGTTGAGAAAATTGAGAGCCTTGAGAGGTTGGAGAGACGTGGATGAGCCAAAACCTTACGGAAAGACAATCTCAGGATATCTGACTGATGTTGAAGGGCTGTGGCAGGGTTATTACGGGCTGGGGAGGTGGACATCTACATTTGAGAACAAGTGAAAAGGAGCATAAATAACTGTTCTCAGCGAAAGTGTGGTAATGAGCGAATCTGAACCACTTTAGTGCATACTATTTATTTCATAAAATCAACAGTGCTATAACTGTTTTGTTTGCTTCTGGTGAGTGGATACCATTTAGTTTCATCAGGGTAGATTCAAACAATCTATGTAACTGTTCCAATCGTTTGATCTCATCTTGGTCCTATCCTAACTGATAACTGTTTGGTGTCTCCTTTAATTTTGACAATGCCCTTTAGAGGTAGAGATTTTTATACGCAACATATCGGCTGTAGTATCACCAGTTGTGGCAAATCGCAACACCCGAGAGCCAGCCCGGAGCGAGCGTTGGACATGTACAAGACTCAGATGCATCAGAATGGCGAGGGATTCTCAAGCGATTCCAAGGAAATTATTTTAGCAAGGGGAACAGGTTCGGGGATATCATTGGAACCCAAGATTCAATATGTACCCATACACCACCCATACAGCCTGTAGACCAAGGGGATGTTGCCCATATAATACCCACAAAATAGTGCAGCTAAGTACTGACGTAGATTGGGCATCCGCAATTTCTTCTGCTTGCATTCAGCTCTCCAATGTGTCGTAGAGATGAAGTAGAAACGAGGCATAAGGAGGAGGGTTTGTAGGAGATCAACTCCCCATATTACTCAAACAGAGACTACTTCACAGTAAACAATGAATGGATTAAACAAATTTAAGAACAAAATCTAAGAAGTGGGAGCTCCAAGTAAGAAACTCTCTTATTCCCACTCAACAGTGGCTGGTGGCTTGGAGGTAATGTCATAAGTGACACGGGCGACACCATCAACCTCATTGACGATTCTAGAGGATACGTTCTTTAAGAAGGCTGGCTCAAAACAGTACCAATCAGCAGTCATGAAATCGGTGGTCTCAATGGCTCTCAAGGCGATAACCTGCTCATAAGTTCTCTGGTCACCCATGACACCAACAGACTTAACTGGCAACAAAGCTGCAAAAGCTTGAGAAATGTTCTCGTACAAACCAGCTTTCTTGATCTCCTCAATGTAAATGTGGTCTGCGGCACGGGCAATGGCCACCTGGGAACGGGTGACTTCACCAAGGACTCTGATGGCAATACCTGGACCTGGGAATGGGTGTCTCCAGACAAGCTCGTGAGGAATTCCCAATATCTTACCCAGTTCTCTAACTTCGTCTTTGAATAGCTCTCTCAATGGCTCAATGAGCTTCAACTTCATGTTGTCTAGCAAGCCACCGACATTGTGGTGGGTCTTGATGGTCTGCGATGGGCCCTTGAATGAAATGGACTCGATGACGTCTGGGTATAGTGTACCCTGCAACAAAAACTCAATCTCCTTGCCTGACTTTGGCTTGATTAGAGCAGCCTGTCTCTCAAAAACATGGATGAAAGTATTACCAATAATCTTTCTCTTCTTCTCTGGGTCAGTGACGCCAGCAAGCTTGTCCAAGAACTCATCAGAGGCGTCAATAACAGTCAGCTGAATACCCAAACCTTTGGTCAAGGTCTCCTTGACAGTTTTGGCCTCGTCTTTTCTCAAGACACCATTGTCAACCAAGATGGCGTGGAATCTATCACCAATGGCTTCGGTCATCAACTTGGCAGCAACAGTAGAGTCAACACCACCGGAAACAGCACCAATAACTTCAGCATCAGGGCCAACAAGGGTTCTGATTCTCTGGATCTCAGTGTCAATAAAGTTCTTCATGGACCAGTTCTGTTTGGCCTTACAAATGTCAACGGCAAAGTTTCTCAATAAAAGCTTGCCCTTCTCAGAATGAGTCACTTCTGGGTGGAACTGAATACCGTAGATGTTCTTCTCCTCATTGGCGATACCACAGTATGGAGAGTTTTCAGAGGTGGCAATCACTTTGAAACCGTCTGGAAGACCGTAGAGCTTGTCACCGTGAGACATCCAGACCTTGGAGTGGTCAACATCCTTGAACAATGGGGAGGATTTGTCCTCAACGTTCAAAGTGGCTGGACCATACTCTCTCTTGTCACCTCTGGCAACCTCAGTGCCGTTAATCCAGGCTAGTTCTTGCATACCATAGCAGATACCAAGAATAGGAACACCGAGGTTGAACACCTCCTTGTCAACGTGTGGTGCATCTGGAGCATAGACAGAGTATGGACCACCAGAAAGAATGACACCCTTTGGCTTCCAGTTCAATTCAGAAATCTTTTGGGTGCACGGAAGCATCTCAGCGTAGATGTTGAACTCACGGAGACGACGTGTGAGAAGATGGGAGTATTGGGAACCAAAGTCCAGGACCAAGATGGTCTCAAAGACGTTGGAAACTGGCTCGACGATGTCAGACATGTTTGTGGAATGGGTTACGCGTGATGCTTGGTTGTAGTAACCTGTAATCTTTTTCCTCCTGTTGATAAATTGTAAAAAAAATTCTTTTTAGGCGTTACCCGGTGAGATGAGCTGTCGAGTCACCACTACCTGTCCAGTGCTACTACTGCTCTCTAAGCACTCTTGCTAATCAGCAGTGGGTAGAAAAATGTACTTGTGCTACACGATCTCAATTTCCAAAAATCACTACATTCAATTAAGCTTCTCAATGAGAATGTAAGAGGAATTTATGACCGCAATGTTCAGCTGTTTTTATCACAATGCGGAGATACATCCTCAACTTTCGTTCTGGCACACGTCGCACTTGGACGGCAGATTAAAAACCCGCCGTTGATTGCCTCTGGCTTTCAAACTGAGACCATAAACCATGGAAAGTCACATCCCAGTGACGCCTGAGGGACGCGTGTCGTGGTTATAGAAAGAGTAATAAGCCAAGTTGCGACAGTGAAAAGTTTTTTCTTTTTCGTATGGTGCTTGGAGTGTTACCCGGGGAAAAGGCATACAGGGCTACATGTTGTAAAACTATGAAATAGGACACATGAGGTTTGAGAATCAACTCTTGTTTATTGGATGTGATACAGTATCTCTCTTTGTTACTTGTCCCAAGTTTTAGTCTAGTCTACGCTGTCCAGATTTAGAGCCTAGGCTTCAGAGTCCAGACTAGAAGCTGAACGGAGTCATCGAGGCGCGGAAAAAAAATCTCGATCTCACCGTTGACACAAAGATCAACACCAACGCCAGCACCAACCTACTGCCTATTACTGCCATGGCCTCCTCCATCCCGGGTCCTATCCCATTGCCAGAGTCTCGCTACGACCTCTCCACCTACATGGGCCGCGTGCGCCATTGCGCTGATATTTCAGATCCTTCCATGCTCCTCAATACCTCTACTAACGTTACTGAAGCCAAACAGCTCATCTCTCAGTACAAGAACGGTCAAATCAAACAGATGACAGACGAGCTCTGGAAGGCCAAGAAAGTTTTAGACTCTACTGTTCACCCGGACACAGGTGAGGCGGTCCTCCTCCCGTTTAGAATGTCCAGTTGTGTACTCTCCAACTTAATCGTTACTGGAGGCATGCTAACCCCTAACTTGGGCACAGCAGGCACATTGTTCTGGCAGGTTGCCAACCAATCCCTTAATGTGGCTATCAACATCTCCAACGCAAACAAATCGCATCCATTATCTACCACCCAACTGATCCAGAATTATGCCATTGCTGTCTCAGCATCGTGCGGTGTTGCACTTGGTTTGAACTCCATCGTTCCCAGACTGACAAACTTGCAGCCACAGACCAGAGTGATTTTGGGAAGATTGGTGCCATTTGCTGCTGTTGTGTCTGCTGGTGTCGTTAATGTCTTTGCCATGCGCTCAGAGGAAATCAAGAAAGGTATCACTGTCTTCGACAAGAATGGTGATCCAGTGGGTTCCTCCAAGACAGCTGCCGTATATGCTGTGGGTGAGACTGCGGCCTCACGTGTTATCAATGCGACTCCGATCATGGTGTTGCCTCCTCTGCTACTGGTGAAGTTGCAGCAGGGTGTTCTGAAAGGAAAGGGTTTGGGAATCCAGACTTTAGCTAACATTGGTATCATTGCAGCTACTTCGTTTGCTGTCTTGCCATTTGCCTTGGCTGTTTTTCCACAATATCAGTGCATTTCTGTCAAGTCCTTGGAGCCAGAGCTTGCTGGTAAGAGGGACAAGAATGATGAGTTGATCGAGTCGGTCTACTTCAACAGGGGTATTTAGAGAATATTTATAGATGTACATATAGATAATTTAGATATTTAAGAGTGCTGTCCACAAAGAACAAATGCGTAGATACATGGCTAGCAGAAGTACTTTTGTTAATTGGTGCTATTCTGCTATAACGGCCTGAAAAGTAGGTGATCACAGGTACATGCACTCTTTCAATGGAATACAGTATGTATTTGGATCTCCATTGAAGCAAGTAGAGGAAAATAGATACAATTCCACCTTTAGTGCGACACCGTGGTTGTACCACTCAGATATTGGACCCAAGTCAATCCATCCATTTCGATCATCGCCGTCCTCGCAGGCCACACCTAATATGATCCCTTTAGTCTGGGTTGGACAGTTTAAATATAGCCTAGTAAAAGTACAGATATAACAGACTCCAGTCGTAGTCATAAACTTGGTTTCATTGGGCGGAATTCTCAAGTTTGATATTAAAGGGTTTGAAGTTATTCTTTCTGTCGAGACAAGACATAATATTATTCTCTAAGTAGTTGACGGTGTGCCTCTCGAGTGACTGACTGACGGCGGTGAAGGTTGAAGGAATGGAGTAGCAGCCAACGTTTATATGGCACAAAATATCAAAACGTTTAAGTCAAGGACGAATATTTATATGGAGAAGGAGCTTGAAAACAGTGCTGCGGTTAGTCAAATTTCTGGCATACTGAAGGACAAACATGCAATGCATCATTAAAAAAGCAGTCATTCTATACATAGCCAAGTAGGAACGTATTCGTCATTATTACCAAAATCTCCAGGGTTCCAAGGTGTCTGCCTTCAAAGAACTTTCAATGTCAGCTCTGCCCCCAAGTCTCAAAAACTCATCAGGTGTGTATGGGAACCCAGACCCACCACTTAACAAACCAACGCCCTTTCCACCTAGGGAGGTTTCATACGTCTCGAACCCATACTCTTCGTACTTTTTGCTTAATTCCCCGATGGTCTGCTCACTAACGTCATCATTCAACAATGTGATTGCGCAGCCACCACCACCGGCACCTGTCAACTTGGTTTTACCAATATTTAATTCGTCAGTGAGCATTCTCACCCTTTCCAAAGTTGGATGACTGACACCCAAGGCCACAAGCAAACCATGGTTGATCTCAAATAATTCTTTTAACTTCTCCCTTCCTTCGTCATCGATAAATGGCTTGATGATCAAGTTGTACGCCTCGCGAGTAATCCCTTCCATAGCATCCAAAATATGCCCACTTACCTTAGGATACTTAGCACAGAGTTTCCCGACACCTGCAACAAGTTCAGCTGAGCGTCTAGGTTGTGTAGTGTTGGTCAACAACAACTTCAACTTCGGGAAATTCCTCATCGTAGTACGCACACTTGGGGTCGAGCTCGCCATTCTCTGGAACATCACTGCACCACCGTGAGTAGCAACAGCATTGTCTATCCCTGAAGGATTACCCTGGATGCACTTCTCACCCATGAAGGCCCATGAGTCAATGAACAACGAGTCCTCATTATCCTGGGAGAGGTCGGTTGCTTTCAGTGCAGCTGCATCAACGTGCTTTCCCAAAAGCGCAAGTGCAGCGCTCAAACAGACAGAAATGGAGGCACTTGAGCCTAACCCAGCACCAATAGGTAGCGTAGAGCGTACAGTGAACGTCATACCCGCGTGCTGCTTGCGGCACAAGCTGACATAGAGGTACAAGAAGGAATAGGCAGCGGCATAGTGAATGCTCTTGTCAATGTTGGACAAGACCTGGCCCAACTCAGACACCAACTCAGGAACAAGCTCCTCTGTAGGCTGTGGTTTATCTCCTTTGGTATGTAGCGACTCAGCTAAGTCCCAGGGCAAATGTGCCCGGGTCCAAGTATGCTTGAAGCCAATGTCAGAGAAGTCCAATACAATCTCCTCAGGATTTGTTGACTCTGAAACCAACAGGTATGTTCTTAAAGAGATACCCGCTGCAATGGCTGGTTTGCCGTACACAGCGGCATGCTCGCCAAAGATGATGACTTTGCCAGGTGATGAAATGACGAAGGGCGTTTGCATTGTAAGTTGGAAAGGGGGATGCAGAATATCGGGGAATTGGGAGTGTCGTAAGGGTGAGCGCTACTGGAAAGAGTAAAGAGTGTACGTGGAAAATGCAGAGAAGGTGCAGGTGGTCCAAAATGATTTGTTTCGTTCACTTTGTGTCAGTGGTAACGTGGCGAGCTCTCGCTTCACAGGATAGATTGATTGGTTTGATCTCAGATCTTGCCTGGAAAGAAAAGTGCAAAAGGAAGAGTTACGAGGTCATTTTGGCATAGAGGCACACGTGAGGAACTAATACAATTCCGAGGGCTCATCGCTAGTAAAAAAATTTCAAAGCGAGCCTTTTTCATTTATATACCAGTGAACAAATCATCAATCGGATTTTCACTCCAATACCATGTCAGACAAGTCACAGGTCAAGATCAGATTCTTCACTCGTGAAGATGATGAATCCCTTCAAGTGGAAGATAAGCCACTCTACGTGCCTATCTCGCTGAAAAGATATGGTCTCTCTGAGATTGTCAATCATCTTTTAGAGACAGAAAGCTCTGTTCCATTCGACTTTTTGATCAACGGTACTTTACTACGTACCTCTATTGAGGAGTATCTGACTGCTAACGCTCTTTCAAGTGAAGCATTTTTGTCATTGGAATACACCAGATCAGTCCTTCCACCATCATACCTCGCATCCTTCAACAACGAGGACTGGGTCTCCTCTCTTGACGTCCACAGCAACAAGATCCTATCTGGCTCATACGATGGTATTGTGCGCACGTGGAACATGAGCGGAAAAGTTGAGAAGCAATACCAGGGCCACTCTGGTGCTATCAAGGCTGTCCAATGGGTTTCTGACACTAGAATTGTGACTGGTGGTAACGATAGACAGATCAGACTGTGGAAGACCGGTGCTGAAGAAGCTGCTGCAGACTATGAGGACGAAGACGAGCCAGAGGAAGGTAAGACGCTGGCCATCTTAGAGGGTCACAAGGCCCCTGTTGTATCGTTGGCTGTGAATGGGAACCGGATTCTTTCTGCTGGCTACGATCACACTGTGGGACTATGGTCCACAAACTACAAAGAGATGACCACCATTGACCCAATGGCTGATCCTAACAATACTGTTACATCAACTGCTGCCAAGAAGAGACGGAAATTGGCACTGGCTGACGCCTCAACGAGACGCAGAGCTCCATTGTCTTTCATGGAGGGACACACACAACCAGTGGAAGGTATAATATTCTCCCCTGAGGACAACACGGTCGCATATTCTGTATCTCAGGACCACGCGATCAAAACATGGGATTTGGTGACTTCGCGTTGTGTGGATACCAGAACAACAGGGTTTTCCCTTTTGTCAGTTGTGGCTCTGCCTAAGCTGAACCTATTGGCATGTGGCTCTTCTGCTCGTCATATAACTCTTCATGATCCAAGATCTACTACTACTACCACTTCATCACAGCTCATTGGTCACTCCAACTTTGTTGTGTCTTTAAGTGCCGATCCTTCAAATGATTACATGTTTGCTAGTGGCTCGCATGATGGAACCGTGAAGGTATGGGATGTGAGAGCACAGAAAGCTCTGTACACGATTAAGAGAGAAAGCGGTGTTCCTAAGGGCCAGGACAAGGTGTTTGCAGTGGAGTGGGCTGGTGACAAGATTGTCTCTGGTGGTGAAGACAAGAAGGTACAGATCAACAATGCCCCGGGCACTGGGCTCTAAATAGAAAATTGAGGATTGTGTGGAAAGGTATTGTAGAGCAATCATCCCTCGTATCTCTAATATACATATTGTGCCAACATTGGGCAAATTGACCCATAGTACTGTGAGATACCACCATTTCAGCTCGAGGAGGTACAGCCTTTACTAGACAAAATTCAGTTCATTGAGAGTACAATAGAAAAATATGGAATCATAGCCCGTCAAAAAACGAGGCTAGCTTTTTGATGACTTGCACGAGAACTTTATTAAAGTACAATATTTAGTTAAGATTATCACACTGTAAGTAGTTGATATTCACAGCTCAATCAGCAGTTCTTCCTTTGGGGCCTCCGCGACTGGATTGTGTTGCAGCTGAAGGTTCAACTTATTGGCAGGCACGTTAGGGAAGTTGAAATCGGTAATATTATTCACCGGAGGAGCCATTGGTGGACGCGATGGCACTGATTCCTGTATCGTAACTGGAGGCGCAGAGGAATCAATTCCAGGGCCCAATGGCGCTGAATAGACATCATCCTCTTGCTCAACTTGTCTTTGTGCAAATGGATCCTCCTCGTGTGAGTTACCTGTAGCATTGTTTGAAATTGATTGAGGGGAGTACAGGGGAGCAGATGAAATCTGATTGCTCAACACAGGAGAAACTTGGGGCACCTCTGGGGAATGTGGAGCATATTGTGGATAATCTTGTTGTAGAGCTTCTGGTGGTTGATACGCCTGGTACTGTGATGGTTGCGGAACTTGGCTCAGCTGTGGCAGCTGTTGCTGAGGGGCATATTGTGAGGTGTATTGTGGAGTGTATTGTGGCTGAACTGGTTGTTGCGGTATGTACTGTTGATGGTGCCCGTAGGCCTCTCTCTCGATGCGGTCGTCAAGGATCTTGTTGTATAATCTCATGGCTTGGTCGATCTTGTAGTTGAGGTCGACGAACTGGTCATACTTGGAAATGGAGTCATTCAACTCGTTGTTCAGCTTTGGTTGGAGTGGGACAGCCTGCTTGTAGAGCTCCGTGAGGTTCTCCACTTCGGCAGGATTGTACTTTGCTTCTATTGTTTTGGTGGTAAACTTTCTGACTGCGTGCTCCTCCTGGGATGTCAATCTGTTGTGGTAGTATGAAGAAACATCTGCTTGTGAGTGTGGCGTTTGTTGTTGTCCATACGGCTGTGCCGATAGTGGGAATACAGGTGCCTGCTCTTGAGGTTGGTAGTGGTAGTTGGATTGGGGAAGTATGTTGTCATAGATACTAGTCTGTTGTGGTTCTGCCGTCTCCGTTGGTTTCGTCGTCTCCATATCTTTCAAACTGGCAGCAATTGCAGCTTTCAAATCCTCATCATCTTCCTCGACAAAGGCTGTCCTAGAAGACAGTGGTTCCACAGGTGGAATCTGTGCAGAGCCCTGTGTCTCTTTCAGACTCAATTCCAATGCCCTCTTCAAATCCTCGTCATCCTCATCGCTATCATAATTCAGTCTCGCCTCGATTACATCCTTCTTTTTCTTCTTCTTGTGACTCTTCTTTTTAGCCTTCACTTCATCAAAACAAGTGTCACAAACTCTGACTTTATCAGTGATTCCGAGGTCAGGGAGTTCCACGAACTTGGAACTGTGCTCACCGCAATAGACACCCCCACAATTTCTGCAGTGGTGCTTTCTATTCATCAAAGAGAAAGCTTGTGAGCAAATCATACAGGCATCAGAGTCCTCCCATTCTGGAGGCACACTGGAATCGAACATTGCGCTGTTCTCTGCTCCTTCATACACAGGGAATTCAAACCCTTGCTTCTTCAAACTGTCATACAAGTTCTTGAAGTTTTTGAACTCAGAAGATCCACTAAACACATTTGCCCAGCTCTGAATCAGCTTGAGCACCTTATTTTGGACGAGGTAATCGACATCATCATCATGGAGCAACTTGGCACTAAGACTGTCAAGGAACTCCCTTGTGGCAATCTCAGAGATGAAGTGTAGACCACCATTCTTGATGGAGAAGTCCACTAGTTCGAGGCATGAAAGCTGGAGGTTTGGGTTCTTAGAGGAAAGCAGACGCTTTTTCAGACTACGCATAACTTCTTTGGCTGGCGCCTGTTTGGATCTGATGAGGTCAGTCAACTCTAGTGCCTTCACTATATTGAGCTCACCATTCGGAATGGATTCGTCCGTTGCGTCCTTGACAAGTTGGTCAAAATTGATACCACTATTGGAAGAGAACCAGGACATTGTTTAAGGTGATGATTGGTGTATCGAAGGGTGTTGTAAAACTGGCTCTTGTTGGCTGGTGTGGCTGCGTAATGGAAGAAGTTCCGCAGATTGATCTCTACGAAATCTTAATGACGATTACTAAGCTCTTATATAAGTCTTTTTTTTTTTTTTCATTTTTGTGTTTACCATCCACACTGTGTCAACTTGTGCGGGGGTTAGGATCATTAAAGAAATGGCAAAAGTTCTGGGACTTGGGACGGACCTTCTTCGAATAAGTCGGATAAACTCACTGGTTGAACGAAACGGGATCAATTCATTAACAACAACTCGATTTGCGAACAGGGTTCTTCACCAACGAGAACTTATACTTTTTCAGAACTATCAAGATGGTCACGACACAAGGGGTATCGTGAATCTCCTGAGTGGAGCATGGTGTCTCAAGGAGGCCATTTTTAAAAGTCTTTCTTACAAGGACCAAAAGCAGTTTAGAATGCGACACTGGTGCAAAGTTCACAGTGAACACGGTGCCCCATTGATCCATAGCGAATACATCGACAAGAACCCCAATGAGGAGTTCATTGTAACCATCAGTCACGACTCGGATCTTATTATTGCAACCGTCCTGAGACAGTTCAGGTGAGCTAGGGTCTAGTTAAATGGCAAATGACAATGGCACTATAGGTGGTCTTCATGGGTGTTCAAAGCCAGGCTTTTGTCCAGTTATCGAGATCTTTAAATCGTGACATATCACTTAGATAAGAGTCGTGGTACAGAGACAGCTCTTTGTACATTCTCTATGGACTTTCCAGGCTCTGAGCCAGATATGAAGGGCTCGTATGGCTGTCAGTAACAATACAAGAGAGCAGATCTGGATTTCTGTGCTCACACTTTCAAGATGCTGGAAGAATGGACACAGCATTCCAGGTTTCAATTGTCATCTGGGGCCAAATGCATAGGATTGGCTGTTGAATTCAGAAGCGTCTTCAACTGTACCTATGCTAACGCTTCATTCGTGGGAACTGAAGACGTACTTAGAGTAATTGTCTGCGGTATCTTACTGTTCGTTGACTGACCGTGGTCCCCCAAAGGAAGCAGAAGACTATAAACATAGTATGTAATGATTGTCTAGTGTGCAGTGTGTAGTTTGTAATCTGTAGCGGGTAGTTATAAAAGATATTATTGTTATGGAGCGATACGGTGTGGTACTAGGAATTAGGAGTGTTGTAGGAATTCCCCCTCTCTGATATATACCTGTTCATTGTGTCAAATCTGGTAATGAAACAATGGCACGCGGGAATAGCTGACTGGATACCTAGGTTGCAGTAAAGAAGGCTTTTGAAAACCGACTGTGCTCGATCCCACTATGCGCATCTTCATTGAAGGTTGACTTAGGCAAAGAAGGAATGCATGATCAAATCTGGGGTTCCAAAAAAAACATTGGCAAAGTGTTAGAACAAAGACAACCTCACAGCATTACACTACCCAGCCATCAGTCAAAAGATACGATGAACGAGCTCGTTCAGACACCGAACATCACGCCGTATGGCTCAGCAAGCAACTCTCGTACGGGCTCCTTCAAAGGAACAGCCCGTATTCCTTTCCATAATGCCAATCTTCAGCAGCAACAACAACAATTTACCGACGAATTCAGCTACTCCTTCATCAACAGGGAATTCCTCGATGAAGAAATGATGGATGCTAGTCACTCCCCAACTCCGCGCAGACTCAATTCTGCGCTCGGATTCAGTGTGGGTGGCGTCGGTGGCCCCAGCGCGATGACTCTCAGTGGCTCCAGTTACAGAAACCTGACCTCCACTCCTGTAAAGTCAACTCCAGCATCACTGCCAAAATCGCTGCCGTTGGATTGGGCTCTGTTTAACAAGCAGTACCATCTGAAACAAAGACGGTTGAAGTCACAGTTGAATCTTGGAAACATTCAGGAAAGTGAGCCTGCCATTGCAAACAGTTTTGAGAACTTGCCCTTCCAGATCATCGATTTTATTTCTGACTGCATCGAGTCCCAAAGTGACCTGGTGTCGTTGTCTCAGACTTGTAAATTCTTTAACACGATGATCAATGTCAGATTGTACAACAAGATCCTCATTATCGATGATATCAACAGCAAGTTCAAGCATTTTGATTCCAACTACACTCTACTGGATCTGAACAAAAATTTTCCAAAGTTTTTGGCCTCCCTGCATTCCAATCCTGAAGAATTGGTCCCTTTGGTGCAGGAGATAATCATTGATACTTCATGCACCCCAACATTCCAAAGCTACGATGAACTGCAATTCAATATTTATGACTCTCTTTACGATCTATTCCTAACCAACGATAACAATTTGCAAATCTTGGAGAATTTGGATCTCAGTAACTTGAAAAAGTTTGGCTCTTTACTGAAGTACAACCACGATCACTTGATCAAACACAACTACAACAAGTACACCTATCAGTATGAAGATTTACAGAACACCAAGGACTTGGTGAAAAAGGATATCTTAAACTTGCAAAACTTTCAGATACTCAACATTCAAGACTTGAACAGTTTACCAGCATCTTGTGTTGATTTGTCTATTTTGGTCGAAAATGAATACAAGCTGAATGATGACAACTCTCAACTTCTTATTGAACCGTCCACTTGGGCGGTCTTACAGAACTTGTTCTCTTTGCAATTGAACACACCAACAACGTACGAAACGTTTATCAACACTGTGACACTTCCTGAACACTACTCCAAGCTGAGCAACATCCAGACTCTATCCATTTCCAGCATCCATCACAACAATGATCCAATCTCCTTTGTCAAATTGGCGGACATTATTGAGCTAAAAAACGTAAGAAACTTGGAACTCAAATTGAACTGTCATGAGCGTGTCCTTTGCAATCACTGCATTTTGAATCTCTTTGCAAGCTGGTTTCACACCGTAGGTGATGAAATATATTTGGAAAAGTTATCATTGATTTCCATTCCTCCATCATCTCAGTTCAACTTCCAGATCCAATGGGACTCGATATTGACAGAAGACACCATCATGGACCGCTTCTGTTCAAAATTGAGATTCTTCTACGTCAACTTGAATGACTTCCCATTCTTACCAATCTTTGTTAAGACTGAGAGATTTGAACTTGATCGTTCAAATACGTTGAAGGCACCGATAAATAACATCATTCTGAAGCAACGCCACTTGATGTTTGAGAAAATTTTACAACACCTAAAGAAATGCGAGGATCTAACAATTGTGGACTGGTTTTATAGTTGGCTTGTGTATGAAAATATTGATAAGGTGGAGGAAGATGATGACTCAGGTTTGAACTTTTTGAACTACATCAACACTTGCTCCTGCGATGTTTGCATTGAGGGTCGCCGGACTTTGAGGAGCCTTGTCAAAGAGACATGTTTCAAGGATTTCAAGAAACGTTTTGAGACAGGGCTGAATTATAAACTACCTGACGCGGAATCCATCACAGACTCCAATTTGCAATTAATCAGAACCAATCCAGATGAGTTCAGAATCCTATACAACCACTTGTTACTTTCTTTAAAGAATAGAATTCCATTGAACTCCCAGTCCTCTAAGATCTCTACCTCTTTGAGACTAGACAAGTTTAAGCAGATCAATGAGCTGTCCACACAGTTGATCTCGAAGGAGAAATGGGATGTGATTATCAAGTTGATTTGCCATTCAATGAGACCGCAATTCAGAAGGATTGTTCAACAATTGCCATTATTGAAGAGAGTGAACTTAGGTGGGTTGGTTTTCGGAATTTCTAGAAAGGACAACTTCATCAAAGTAAGAGCAGTCTATGATGACTATGAAGAGATTTTTAGCGTCTAAGCGCACGATCTGAGGTACGTGACTGCTATCTGTAGTCAATTTTCCCGATTTGGAAAAACGTAAACAAAGAGAGCCCAAGAACTTGCAAAATCTATTGCTGAAAAATACGTAAAGGAAATCCCACAACCTTGTGTGATCTCATCCTTGAAAACCCACTTAACGCTGAAGGATAATGACCACTATGACGGCACCATCGTTTGCCGCTAATTTCTGGAGTCGTGATGACAGAGGCTCTGAGATCATTCTGAGCAAAATGAACCAAGGCTCCCAAACTATGGAAGAGCTCCTGCACTTTCTCAGGGAGAGAGTTGCCATTGAAGAGGACTATTCCCGCAGAATGCACAGCCTATCCAAGAAGTTCAATATTACAGGGATTTATGAGACAGGCCAACTGAATGAGACCTTACTTGCTTTGAAATCAGAGACGGAGCACCTGTCCAAGGAGCACCTCAACGAGTCCCGCAAGATAAAGTTCAATATCTATGACAAGCTGGAGTCATTCCTGTCGAGTTTCAATGGGAGAAAGAAACAGGTTGAATCGAGCGTCGAGAACTTGGTTAGCACGAAGAAAATGTTGTTGCAGAATGTTCTCAAGCTGAAGGAGAGGTATCAAGCAGAGACAGGGAAGCTCAACAGCTACATGGCTCAGGACCATCTCCTGCTAGGGAGAGAAATGGATAAGAACAGGGAAAAGATTTACAAACAACAGCAGACTGTATCTGAGATTAGAACAGAGTATCAAGTAAACTGTGCCAAACTGGAAGAACTTAATAAGTATTGGGTCCAGGAGTGGAAATCCTCCTCACAGCTCCTTCAGCGCATGGAACAGGAGAGAGTCGAGTTCTTGGTGAAGCAACTATGGGAATACTCCAACCTTGTGTCCACTACATGTGTCAATGATGATACCAGCTGTGAGAACTTGAGAAAGGCTCTCGAACTTTGTGATCCAATGAAGGAAGTCGCTCATTTTGTCTCCAAGTTCCAAACAGGCACTCAACTCCCAAGCACACCACGCTTCGTTGACTACCTGAATAACGATCAAGACTATACAAATCCAGACACGAGATCCACATCTGCCTCCACCAGATATTCCACACATACCCAGCAAACCTTGGTACCTCTACAATCGTCTCAACAACAACAGCAACACCGTTCGCTGGATCCGGGAAGCTCACACGCACATCATCAGTCCCATAATACTATCAAGACCATAAATAATCAAGTCACGATGCAAAGAAGGCCACCACCTTCTGAAGATGGCCAGACCTCGATCTCGAACCCATCTTCGAATCCATCAACACAATTTTCCCATCAGTCGAACGCTGTTCAGAGCTCCTATTCCAACCCCACATCAATGTCAAGTTTCTCAGAGAGTGCAAACAGTGAACTCCGTTCTTCACAAAACTGGAACTCCCCATCTCGTCGTCGCTCACGAAACTCGGACGTCGTTGTCAGCAAGAGATCATCAATCCTGTCCAACAGAAAATCCTTCATTTTGGACAGCACTAAGCCTCAGCACTCAAAACCGAGCTCAACACCTTTTGTGGACTTGACCAATGAGGATCCTCTACGTGCCACTTTAGAAGATTTGAAGATCGGTGGGAATGGAGACATGAACAAATTCAAGGAGATCCACTCCCAAGTACATGGAGATCAGTTCCGCCAATCTGCGTCAAGTACCAAAACTACTAATACGACAATCATCAGGCCAAAGTCCATGATCTTGCAAGACTCCGAACCAATGTGTTCGCCAAGCAAGAAACAAGCTCAGACGAAAAGGTCGTCGTTCCATGCTGGCCTCAGATCCAACTCCAGATCTTCAATCAACTTGCAGGCAAAGCTACAGGGATTCCCCAGTGTCTCATCCAGTGGAAGAAGAATCTTGAAGCATGTGAAGGCTTTGTTTGACTTCAATGCCAGCATTGAAGGTGAGCTTACGTTCAAGGAGAACGACATACTGTATGTGATTCACATGCAGGAGGATGGCTGGTGGGATTGTGAGAACTCTCGTACAAGAGAGCACGGTCTTGCACCATACAACTACGTGGAGCAGATATGAGAAAGTCTTTTCGACGTGTTTGATTAATGATGTTATGAATTCTGTGTTTATGGACTTTAAATTGAAGTATAATATTTGTAATATAATACAATGTACTCTTAAGTACAAATTGTTCATGTCTCCTGAGACTACTGGGTGCATATCATCACACCTCTCCTTCAATATGTTCCACGAATTCTTCTCGCTAGTTGAATGTCCTTCTGCATTATTGTCACTCGCTTCGCATGCAACGCCAGCAAGTTAGTATCTTCCAACAACCCCACCAAGAATGCCTCAGTCGCCTCCTGGAGCGCAAGAATTGCCACACTCTGCCATCTCAATGCTGAATCGTAGCCAGCGTACTGCAAAGCAACCTCTCTCACGACACGCGCAAATGGTAATTTGGCTATCAACAAGTCAGTAGACTTCTGGAATTTGCGGATTTCTCTAAGAGCCTTTGTCCCTGGTTTGTACTTTCTAACCTTCTTCTTTTCGATTGGGTCTCCTGGTCTATTTCTTGCTATTCCTGACGATAATCTGGCCATGGTTTGTCAAAAGGATCTGGCAGTAAAAAGATACAAAATATGGGTAATTGAATCCTGTAGTTGAGAGATCGCACTCAAAGCAGTTGTAAGTCTTGGTATATAGTCACAGATAACCGAACCAGCAGCTCAATTGACAACAAGCTTCCTCTGTTTGAGATGATCTATCAACCGTGGCTGCAACCAAGATACGCGTTTTCTATTTTTTTTCCCTTCTGTCTCTTGGGGCACAAGCAGAAGGCCGGGTAACTGATGTAATTAGACTTCCCAAAGGAGTAACTTCTTCAAATTGGCTCACCTTGAATTTTGAGTTGAAAGTGAGAATTTTGTATGTCATATATTCAGATAGTTGAAGCGCCTTTTAGTCTACTGATCTGAGTTTTGTGCTATCAATTTGTCCTTTCAGCTACCCTTTACATTCATTCCCCTTAATCTAGCATGTAGTTATTCCACAAAGCAAGAGTTCGCGAAACACTTTAGAAAAACATCAAAAATCTACCACCATTCAAGAACATAAACAAACGAAAGTTGTGTATTCTGCCATCTTCAATCCAACCAGACCTTGCGAAATGGCTCCATTTCGTGAAGAACATTATTTGGTACGTTTCATCAGAATCAGCGACTCTTTTTTCTCTCACTTGTCTCAGAATCACTAACCCATCTTATTCAGATAATAGCGCCGGGGTCCCAAACAACGCTAGTTCAGTTTGGTCTTGGTGATTCCTACGCTCCTCCAACACTCGAGATCCCAACAAAAGTTTTTACCCACCCTACTCTCTCGGGTGCATTCATCTCCACGTCCGACGATGAATCTCGAGCTGTGTTTCCTATCCAGAAAGGCCAAATCACCAATATCGCCGCATTCAACTTCTTCTTAAAGTTGATCTATAAATCTATCCTGAAGGAGAATCCAAATATCTCGAACGTCCCACTAACCTTAGTATCCACTTCGCAGTGGTCGAAGCTTGATATCGAGGAGACCACCAAATATGTTTTTGAGTCAATGGAGCTGAACACATTCACTATTCTTCCACAAGCTTTGGCCTCTGTTTATGCGTATGGCGCTCAATCTAACGCTTTAATCGTTGACATTGGCTTCGAAAAGACAGAGGTTATCCCGGTGGTTGACTACGAAATTATTGAGTTTGCTCAGCGCACCATTCCACTTGGTGGGGCTAGCATATCGGAATCGCTGGCCAAGTACCTACCTAACTTGACACCATCTCAAATCGAGGCTCTGAAGCAGTCACATATCTATGAGGTCTTGAGCGACGATGAGAAAAAAAAGTCTTTTTTCGGCATCGATGGGCTCTCGCATAATAAGGAGGATGAGTTCGACGTTGCATCCATCATCACTTCTTCGAAGTCCACTAGAGAAATTCTTGAAGAGCGTGAAAAACAAAAGAACAGCACTCAGGAGGAGAATTCCAAGTTGGAACGCAATACTTTCATTGACGACGAAGGCAATGAGATCACCGTTGGTAAAGAACGCTTCCGTGGTTCTGAGGAACTAGTTTCCCGCATCTCTGCGACCATTTATCAAGTCCTCTCCAAACTCAACGACTTAGAGAAAAGACAGAGTGCATGGGATAATATAATAATTATTGGCCGAACCAGTAAGATTGAAGGTTTTGTGGAAGCACTTAACACCAAGGTTATTGATGACCATTTGATTGGCAAGGAGTTCAGTAACCAGTCGGCTGCTGTCTCTGCCTTCCAAGCCAATGCGTCAACTGGCGCCTCAATAAATTTCACGCAAGTACCGAACTCAATCAAGTTCAGTAAGATGCCGGAATACTTCCCAGAGTGGAAGAAGCAGGGGTTTGCGAATGTTCATTTCTTGGGAGCCCAAATTGTGTCGAAGCAGATTTATGGCTCGAGAAACGAGAGCATGTTTGTTACGAGGGCCAACTATAATGAAAGAGGCCCACTAGCCATCTGGGATGTTGCTTTCTAGACGATTATCAAAATGTACTTTTAGGAAATACAATGCACAAAGAGTGTAGGTTTTGACCATAATGCGATTATTATTATTAATTAGTTCTGCGTACGTGCCCGTTAGTCATTTCTTTCCTTCGTCATCAGTTTCTTCAACAACAACTGGATGAATGCTCCCATGAAAGGATCCAGATTCTTGTTTATCATCACCAGCAAGCTCCTCCTCGTCCAACTGTTCATCCATGTGATCCTTAGCCTCCCATTTCTTGAACCAGGGCACAAGAACATGCGCAGTGATAACCTGAAGTGCTTGATATAACACCAGAGACATCACAAGTCGCCCTAAGTATTCAAAGTCATCACCGTACTGTGCAGATACCAACGACACGCCCAGTGCGGCTGTTTTTGCAGGCCCACAGAACATGATACAAATGGCGTCTCGTCTGTTATAGTAGCAAGGTCTGAACAGTTTATAACTGTACTTGTACAGCTTTGATGACTCTTCAGTGGGCACGTGTTTGAAGATCTTGAGAATAAACCAAGGTCTAGCCACACAGTAGCTGATCAGTGTCCAGAACAAGTATAATCCAATGTTATAAAACACCAGAAAGATACAAGTGGCCTTTGGAACAGAAGTGAACGCATTTTGGTAAAAAGCAGTGGAGAATGACGAGAACATGATCAAAATTAAGCAGAAGCTCGCCACTTTGTTCATCTTGAAAGAAGACAAGAACCATTTAGTCTGTTTTGGAAAAATGTTCTGAACAGCTTGGCCGACGAAGAGAGGTAGCAAGGCAGAAAAGCCCAGTTGTTTCATCACATCTTTGTAAAGTTCTGAAAGAGAAATTCCACTCGCAGGGTTACCAAACTCCCATAACTCGTTTGTCACATACATCTGTAAAAGCAATGGTGAAATGAAGGCGCCAAAGACGTTCCCAAAAAACACCTCGCACAGGCACAGGACAGCATTTCCATTTGCCTGGGTGGTCATCACAACATTGGATGACACAGTAGTAGGGCATGTTGCGGTGACAATAAGTCCCAGAAGAACCCACTTGTCAATATGTGGATCGCCAGTCTTCAGTATTCCTGAACAGATCCCAAACATCGTACTTGATGTGACCAAGAAGGACAAAATCAGAACTGTGACATGGGGTCTCCATTGTCCCAGGTTCTTCAATAAGTCACGACTCTTCATCGACAGACCATTCTGTAAAAAAATGACAGCGACTGCACCGTATCCAATGGTGTACTGGCCCTTGATTAACCCACCATGACGAGCGAAGTTTGGAGCGGCTTTGGCAACACCAATAAGAATACCGAGCACAATAAAAAACCACTGCTTTAGACAGAAGTCCTTAAACCATAGCAGGAATCTTCCCGCCCTATTTGCTTCAAGCTTTTCCTTGAGGTTCATATTGTCTTACTTGAATAGCTGAGGCATTTGGTTTCGAGGGACACCACAACGAAGGATTGTACCTCTATTTGAAGGATTTTTTGTTTTGGTAAGTTTCCGTTACGCATTACGGGCCGTATAGAATTATGTCACGGATGCACGTGATCAGAGAGTCATCGATGGATCTTGGTTGGCTGATATTGGTTTCATTGCCGTAAAGCTACGGGTATACCCTTCATGAATACTATTATAAAGTGACACAAGCAATAATCAGTCTTTGAGTCTACCGGTTCCATGCTCGTTTGAACTGGTTGGTGGTCATCATGTTGAATCGTTCCGCTTCCCGGGTTTATGCATCGCCGTACAGAGTGGCCGTTTCTGCCCGACTGACAGATAGCGGAGGACAAACAATCACGGCGCTGTGGTGCTTGTTAAGCCAAGATAGATTCATAGATACAACTCTTGATCTATTTAGTAGAGATATGAAATAAATAAAAATAAATAATAACAGAAACCGTTTCAAAGTGAAAGATGGTTGGTCTGTAGCGCTTTGATTAAGGATTAGTTGGACCGCACCTGCTCAAGAAGCGGAGCTTGCTCCAAATAATACGTCTCACCAAACCAAGGCTTATCTAGCACGTCATTCCACTACACGAATATTCTTGTGTTATTCGGATGAAAACGGTCTGGTTCTCCTTCAATGTAAAATGTTCCTCAGAGTGACAGCAAGCTCCTTCTCGCTAAATGACTGCTCCGGGCTGTTTATTGGAATGACATCCCTAACATAGAGCAACAAAATGCCAGCAATGATCTTGCAATAAATGCAGAAGAAAGCTAATCTCCTTCGAACAGTTTTTATCATTGGCAAAAGCTGCAACTCTACAATCTCGAAGTCGATGAGGAATACGAGTGAATAACTGTTCTTGGCAAATTGAATATAGGTCTTCAGATCTTGGTCGACAGAGCTGGGGTGTTATACTGAAAGAGACTTTTCCAGTGTATTTTTTCTGTGCAATCACTTAGCTAACAGTTAGAAGGAAAACGCCTCTATCATATGCACCAGATATCAAAACTGTTTTAGCTAGAGAATTGAGAACATAACTGTCCCCAACCAGCGGCAGCCTGTCAGCATTAACAGCACTAGCTGGAATTCCAAAAGTTATACTGAACGTTTCAAACCGACCCACAGTTCAAAGTAACAACACATTTATGCCGACAACACTGCGAAATCCAACCACATGTTGGATTACAGAATCGTGGTTAAGCGGACGCAGATGTATTCATGCAACCGATAGCTTCATTGTGAGAAAGATATGAAGTAGCTCTCCTAGCGCTTTTTTCAGTGAGAGACGATTGGCAAAAGACTATTAGAGGAACTAGCTACAATGTGTTTACACAATCGGCGGATTTCAACTCCGATGACAGACGTAAAACGGGTCTTGGCGCATTTTCCTTCAACAGGACCAAAATTGGCCGAAATGAAACAAATTTTTGTCGTATACTATCAAACCACTAACAACAGGGTCAGATAGAGGAAATGTAACTGACGCAATACGAGGCATGCGCATGAGAATTGTCGGTGGAATCTCTCCCATCCATATCATTGTACAGTTTCTTTCGACAGTCTCCCGCTACTAGCTCTTCAAACCAGATGCAATATTCATCAAGCACCCGCGTACTTTCAACTTAGTCACCGATTTTGTACCGGGCCTCTTTCACATCGTATTAACCTCATGTAGAACATTAGACTGCGCCTCTTCCGTAACGGTACTGCGCCAAATGCCTTCCTTAAGAACACAACTCGCTGACAGTTTTCCACCGCATCCTACGGTACTCCCTCCGCTCCGAAAGAAATAATTTCTTTCTTCGAGAGATTGACAACCACTCCTATCATTTTATACTAATTCCGGTTCAGTTACTTCGAAGCTGTGAAGTGCACAAAGGATAATCCCGTGGGCATCCTTTCCAGCCCTCTTCTGCTGGAAAGCAGTGCCTGGTTTCTTTTTGAAAATGAAGCACCACCCATTGATATCAGTGAGGTCTTGAAAAAATCCAAGCTGCTGCACACTTTTGATATCACAAACTTGAAATTGATGAGGCTGTGGAAGGAGTTCTTGAACTCCAGCGTCGCCATCCACCGTGGCACGGAGGGTAGCTTGGTTTCGGCATTTCTTCTTGTAGCCTTCTGTTTGCAATTTGGTTAGCTGAGACCAACTCTCTAATTAATTGCTTCATCTATGAAGTCGGCCATTTATAACAAGATTTTGGCTCAGATATATACCCTGTTCTAACAAACAACGACATAAGAGTAAGCCATTCAGCTAATGCTATTCACGAAGAAACAGAATTCTAAAAGTTGATACACAATTGCCATTAGTCTCTCATAGTTTTCAGCATATAAAAGTTGTCTGTCCGACATCAACTTTCATCGCAGTCCAATAAAAAAGGGGTTCCTTTCCTCTCCGGATCCATCTTCATTGGACTCACATCTATTTGTTTCAAGAAATAACTGTAGTCCTTCTCTTCTCCCGTCCCGAAAATATACTTAAAGGGTCCAAATGGCACCTGTGATGAGCTCTCAGCTCCACTCGAAGCATGACACAAAATCATGTTCAGGGTAACCTCCTCAACATCCACACACCACACATCAACACTAGAGGAATGGAAATCTTTCACTATTACAGAGAACACCTCCTACTACTCATCTTTACTCCAGCAGCAGCCATCTGCATCCTGCAACTCACATGCTTGGCCGTCTCTATCCTTCCCTACAGTATGCATCCAAGGCAACACTATTAATGCTTTCATGGCTCCCCGTTGTGGTTGTGGTGAACACGCAGGTGGTCTACATTGGCAAAATCGAGGGATCCTCGATGCGTCCAACGCTAAACCCATCATCACTCACCCAGGACTGGGTACTTCTGTGGAAACTCGGAGCCAAATCACCTCAGAACATACATCTGGACGATGTCATCCTGTTCAGATCACCAGAAAACCCACAGAAGGTGCTATGTAAGCGTGTCAAGGGAATCCAGGGCGACACAATCAAAACGAGGTACCCGTATCCTAGAGAACTAACCACCGTGCCGAGAGCTCACCTGTGGGTTGAAGGTGACAATATTCACTCAATTGATAGCAACAAGTTTGGACCGATTAGTTGTGGGTTGGTTTTAGGGAAGGCAACAAAAATTATTTGGCCACCACAGAGGTTCGGGGATATTCAAACAAGTGGAAGGGATGCGAGGGTCCATTCTGGAATGGATTAACGTCTATAGAGCATATATCAAGATATACTGAGCAAACAATGGAGTTGAAAGCAGCTAACAGTTACTCATTTCTTCTATTGTGATAACGTAACGTATTACTTAATCAAAGCGTCTTGCATCTAACCCGGCTTTTTTCGTGATCACTGGTAGACCAAACCAACGAAAAAAGTGAAAAATTTGTCGACGACAGTACTGTTGAACGTTCAAAATCTATCCCAACCAAGTTTACTATACAAAAATGTCCATTGAAGAAATCCCACAAGGTGCTGAAGTCTCTATCTTCTCCAAGAACGAAAAGAAGGCCCGTCAAGCCATTGCCAAGTTGAATTTGAGAAAGGTTGAAGGTATTTCTCGTGTCACTTTCAAGAAGAGAGGTAACCAAATTTACGCCATTGACCAACCAGATGTCTTCAAGTCTGCCGCTGGTACCTACATCGTCTTCGGTGAGGCCAAGTTAGAGGACTTGACTCAAAGACTACAAGAGGCCCAAGCCCAAGCTGATGCTTCTGGTGAGGCTCCAAAGGACCCGGCCTCCATCACTGCTGACTTGCAAGCTGCCTCTTTGGAGGACAAGATCGAGGAGGTCGAGGAGGAAGGTGAAGTTGACGAATCTGGTGTTGACGCTGAAGACTTGAATGTTGTTGTTGAGCAAGCTGGTGTCTCTAGAGCCAAGGCTGTTGCTGCTTTGAAGAAGCACGATGGTGACATTGTCAACGCCATCATGGAGTTGTCTGCTTAAGTTTAAGCAGCTCTCAGTAACTAAATACATAGGCTGTTTATTGACTGGATGATTTTGTAATTTTCGTATTTTCATTGCTATGTGAAGGACGGTATTAGCCATCCTTGTTGTCTCATAGTGGCCCATCCACATCGTCTAAAGAAATCAGAATAACCACATTATCACCTCTCTGATTGAATAAGAAGCTTTTGGATTACTATTTTTCAGTGCTGAGCTCTTCGCTAACTTGGACCTTGGTGTTGGGGCCAACTTTGGTATTGTCATTCTCAACTTTTTCCACACCAGGCAGCGACTTAACACCATCATTACCATTAATACCAGCAGCTGAACTATCTCTCCCACAATTTGGGCACACATATCTCACCTCCTCTGGTTTCAGGCCTGGTGGCGCAAGCCCGTTATGCTGCCCACATGCACAAATCAAAGCATACCTGTGCTCGGGACCCAAATCACCTCCAATGGATTCAATCACTCCATTCAGCCAGCCAAGTGAGGCTCTATTCTCGGCAGTGGACGACTCTAGATCACTCTGCTTCTCCAGTTGTTCGATGAGTTCTCTCTTCTTGGCAATTTCCGCGTCCATCTCCCTTTGCAAGGCCTTCTGGTCAACACCATCACTGAAGCGCGCCAGTAGTGCCAACGTTGCATCATATTTGGTCTTTTGTTTGATCTCATTGATCTTGTCCTCATGTTGATGTTGCAGGATCCCCAGTTTGTGCTCAGCTCTACTAATTCTGTACAGTATCAGCCAGTTGATGAAGCGATACAGGGTATAAATCACCACTGGTAGGCCAACGCTCACCAGCCATTCTCTAAATGACAGTAGAGCAAAAGCGAAGCCTCTTCGTATGAGTATGATTAGCACAATGGCAAAGTATAGCAAAGATGCATGAACCAGGGCAAAATGGCGAACTGTTGCTTTGGAGTTGTTGAGCGACGTGAGTGAGCGTTGCGTCCTGGATATGCGTGTTGAAATTGAGGCTAGTTGATCCTCATAAGAACTAGAGAACCACATTTTGATATTGAGACTTTTTTGATGTTGTAAATTGGAAGCGTGGGATAAACGCTGCTGTTGTGCTGTCCGAATATTGGTTATGATGCACTGAGGTTTTGCTGATTCGCGTTTTATCAACTTCAAGCGCGTTTTTGGTTCAAGGAAGTGTGAAAGATCCTCAATCAAAATATTTTGAGTGTCATTGTTGATCGTCGTCATGTTCTGTGAGCTCAAATACGACCCACAAGCTAACCAGACCTCTTTTGTTACACCGCTAGGCACTGCTGTCCTTGAGATCCAGGGCGATTTACACCTCCCAGACACACTGCCCAGTGGTACAGATATCCATGATCCCGAGAGCATATTCAAAAAGGTACCAACCAATCCCTTTGAAACAGCATCCACAAGCACAGGTGAATCAACGATTGGTATCAAATTTGGTAAACTAGAGCTAGAAGGTAAAAAGGCGATCCTTTTCATTGGAACAACGCAAAGGCTCCTAGGAGAGCTGAAGCCAGTCGAACCACCTTTGGCGTTATTGAAACTTGAGAATGGAGAGGCAAGGATCATGGATGTTATAAAATGGAAAGCCGTTTTTGTGGGCAGACCATTGCCCGTCATGTGAAGTGCAAGTTTATCCCCACTGTAGAGATTGAGGTGTGAGACCAACAAATTTCCCAAAAAAGAAGCTCTCTGTTTCAAGCCGTAATTCTTGATTGAGTCTCAGGCATATATATGTATATATATGTATGTACTTATGCATACGATCAGTAGGCATAGTCCGAACTTATATGATCTTGGTCCTGACTCTGGTTACCGTCCATCGAGTCGCTCAGATTACCTAAAATTAGTTGTGCTCAAAAGGGAGAGTCACCAGTGTAGTACTTACTTCAACTAGTTGAATAATCGAATACCAGTTGTAGTAAGAGTTTCTGATGCGGATGGATGCACGATACCAGGAGGTATACTAGCCCAGTTCTTGCAACTATTACCGTCGGAGTAACCGATTTTTTAAGAATATGTTCCATTTTTAGAATTGAAAACTGAGATCAGAAGCCCAACTCTTATTCCACCCTTATAAATACTTGAGTCTTTCCAATTAACTAGCGTCAAACCTTATATTCTGCTCAGTTACAGTTGCAGGAAGATGAAGCCCGGCTTAGAGCTAGTGCTGTCCTATATTGATGACCACAGGCTTTAACTACGACCATCAGTCCTTCTCGATATTGGTGCCATTTGGTCAAACCTAACTCCAGAAAATGGCTAGGGTCAAGGGTGATCTAGCTGCATATATGTATCTGAGTTTAAAGTGTACTTCATACCTCAGTACTAATTCGATGTCAAGATTATTTTTGATTTACGGCTTACCAGATTTGACACATCAATGCATGAAGTGACAGGACATAAACACCCACACACCGCATTCAAGAATACGGTATAGATCTCGAGGGGCAAAGATCTTTTGCCTTCGTTCAAATCCTAGATCACTTTTAACTACTTAAACTACTGTTGAGTAAACGACAAACTACACCGACCAAATTGCGAGAACTACAAGTGCAAGGAAAAGGGGTATCTATATTTACTAGTTTCCCAGCCAGATCCAATAACAACAGACCCACCTTTATCAAGTACTCTCACATATGAGCAAGCCACTACTTGAGCCCACTTTTCCCACACCACACGAGATGCCCCCACTTATTTTTCTACAAAGGTGGGAAAGAAGAGTATCCAGATTTCTACTGCAGCAATGGAAGTTCTCGAGCACTTCCGTATTCACTCACCCTCCATCGAAATCTGGCGTTTGTGATGATAACCTTCCGACTTTCCTGCCAAGTCCTCTGAGGCAACCAATATTATCAGCATTGACACCAATACCAAGTGTTTCTTCAGAAAAAACTGTGAGTAAGATCATGAGCACAGAAGTCTCCGAAATGAGTCCTCCTAGTTCCCTAAGATTTGGTTTTGAGCCAAGGGCACCAGCGACCCACCTTACGTGGTGAAAGATTAGCAGACAGAGGATGTGGCCAAAAGGAACAGATCGATTCTAGAAGAGGAGTTTTTGATGACGAGTTTAAGAGAGATAACCATCTGACTCGCTTAAGAAGGACCCATATTGCGAAGATTTTAAATGTGCCCGAGTCAACTGTGTCAACTGTAGGTGCATGGTTGGTTGAAAGGAGATACAGCGTTTTTATTAGAAGCGAGTGCTACAAAAAGGAGAACGCATGTAACTTGGATCTCATTGTGCGGACTACACTTGACTCCAAATGAAGTCCCCGCGAGTTCCAATACACATAACCAGGTTGCGATGCTTCATAGATGAAGCTCACATGATTAACACTGGCCTTCGTCGTTGAGGAAACTATTGGAGCCTCAATGAATAAACTTTTGTCCTTTGCTAGCTTTAAAAGCAATTTCAAAGTCTGTCAAGTCATGGAGTCTATATAAAAGAACAGATATTATGATGCGGCTAAGTCGGATAGATTACCTTTTCAGTAAAACTAAACAGTCCAATAGCTCTGGAACCATAGTTTAAGAAAACGACTGCAACATAAGTGAGAAGCAATGGATCCATCCTAGTGCTCTTCGAGAGATCTAGAGAAGATGAATGAGATATGAGATATAGAGTCTGCAGTAGAATACAAAGGAACGTTGATGAAGCATCCCAGATTCCCAATGAATTGATTTATGTACTAGCTTTGGCTTTCAGTTTCAAGAGGTCTTCTTCAACCTTGGCCCCAACTGATTGATCAACCTTTGTAGCACTCCCATCATTGGCATGTCCCTTTTCTTTACTGACGACATTGTTCTGTTCCTTCACTAAATGCTTTCTTTCCCATCCAGTCTTAAACTTGACGTCCTTCAAGATAGGTAAAGGATGTGCTTCAGTATTGAAGACAATGTTCCTTAAATCCCATTTGGCAGTAGCAGATTCTGAGGGCTCTTCTTGGAACAGCAAATACAAGTATTTCAAAGTTTCTGCCATCCAGAATGATTCCATATTGTCACGTTTCTTACCAGTCGTCACATCATCCAACGAGGTGTAACCACCATCAGCCAACTTGCTGTATTTTTCGAAAGATTGGAAAATCTCCCAACCCCACTTCTTGTAGATATCTTCACCAGTAATTTTAGATAAAACATAGATTGACTCGATTGTTTCTGGTCTCTGCAAGTTATGGCGATCGGCAGGCTTGATGATGAAATCCTTTGGGATACTCTTATCAGTGTTAAACACAACGATCTCTGGCGCAAGTCCTGTGGTGGTCTCAACATAAGTTTTGTAACAAGTGTGTGTAATATCACGAGCGAGATTCAAATCCTCTTCACGTGTTGGATCCCACCATTTCTGCTTTCTAGCTTCAGCTAAAGTCAAACCTTCAGTAGCACCAAGTGCAAGCAAGCCACCCATGAAACAAACCAAGTGATCCATCTTATTAGATACCGGTCCACCAATGCCTTGTTCCAATTCACCAAAAAAGGCGAGATTGTTTGGTTCTGAATAGCGAAGCAAATGCTTCTTCATTCCCGCAATGGATTCCTTATACATCTCTTGGTAGACAGGCTCCCTGGTTTGGAGGTATTGCTTCAACAAGTACTCATAATATGAGTCACCTCTGGAGCCTAGTCTAATGAGCTGGCCCTGGTACTTTCCAGTATCTGGGTGGACATATATCGGAACTAGGCCATCTTCTGGGGCGTTGGCATCCAATGTTGCCATGATCTGTGAAACCTTGTCCCAATAAAGAGCTTCGCCAGTTAAGGAAGCCAAGTATTTGAACTCCAGTTGTAATGTGGCAACCTCAGCAGTGGAGCTTGCACCACCATCTGCATGACTGCGCTTTCCTTTACCAGTCTTCAGGTTGACTGATGCATAAGGAAGACCGGATGAAGACTCAAAGGAACCAATTATCTTGTCACCTAGTTTCACAGCCTTTTCCAAATACATCTCCTTACCGGTAAGATAGTGTGCGCTCAGTAAACCACCGAGCATGCGGATTGTCGTCTCAAAGACATTTACATCGTAATCAATGTCGTAATTGAGCTCATTGGCAACCCAACTCTCAGCAACCTTGAGTTCCTCCTCCAAACCCATCAGATGGAGCGTGTCCAACGAGTCAACAATGATCCAGCCTAGAGGCTCTGGGCCCATGTTCTTACCCTTGTGACTTATAGGAAAGTACTCATCCATTCCCCAACCATGTGTTTCGTAGGATTCCCAACTCGACTTCATAGCATCACGGACTCTGTTCTGGGCTGTTGCCCAATCAATTGGCTCGCTGGTGTTATTATAAAAAGATCTCATGAACTGGCCAATGTAGTAACATGAGTAGAAGCCAAAGAGTATTATAGATGCTTTGAACAACATGGCTTTGCGCTTTTCCCACCGTGCAGACTTGGATAACGGGGTGAATGGCTTGTCTTTGTAGAGTGGAAGTGTGGGCTTCTGTGAAAACGTAAATGTATGGTTCTTTCTGCCAAGTCCCAGTGATGCCATCGGAACCAAATGATGTTTGAAGACGATCAATTGGAGTGAAAATGATGGCTTTAATGGTTTAGGCAGCAAACCTGTGTATAATTTTTTGATCACAATGATTTCAGATTTCTGACATGCTGACTAAGATATTATATAAACTTTATCGAAGTCTCGAGTTTCGATCTTTGGATTTTTCACTTGACTCACTAAAAGTCCAAAAAGCGACCATCAACTCCACACGACCTATAGCGAGCACTACTCCGAGATCAAAAATGAGCACTATCCCATCGCAGGAAATTGGTGCTACTATCCCCAACTTCACCCCGCATGCTGTTTCCGTGACACTCCCTACTTGGGAAGCTACTGTCGGCTACGAGAAAGGCGAGGACTGGGTTGTCAGCAAGATGCATTCGGGCTATCCTCGTTTCTTCATCCACTCCAAGATCCAGGAACTATGCACATACTTGGAGGACAGATATGGACGTGAGGGTGAAAGAGTGTTTGTGTTTGGTAGTTACAATGTTGCAAGAAGGTGTCGTGAATTCGTCAAGACTCAAGCCTCCAAGCTAGAAGGTTCATCTATCCCAAACGTTAGAATTCTACAACTGTCCACCATGGGTCCTCAAACCAAAGAAGAGGAGGGCTACAGAAAGGAAGTTAAGATTGCGGTGGTTTTTCTACCTGCATCCCACGGGAAACTGGCCAAGGCATATTGGCAACACTCTGGTGAAGGTATCTCATCACGCATGGGCGAGTACGTTCTCCAAGAGCTTAAGCTCAGTGCTAAAGCTGAGGACTGTGGTACTTTCATCGAGGAGAGATTTGGAAGAAACTTGGATCTAAGATTTGCAGATGAGAGCAAAGTCATCTTGAGAAAGAGAATTGCTGGCAAACTGGGCGATGTTGGTCGTGCTATTGATGAAGCAGATGTGCTTCTATATCCTTCTGGGATGGCATCCATCTTCAACGCACATTTAGCACTACTAAGCACATTGGATACACAGAAAGCTGTTTGTTTCGGATTCCCTTATGTTGATACTTTAAACATTTTGAAGAAGTTTGGTCCTGGTGTCCATTTTTACGGATTTGGTGACGATGATTCCTTGAAAGCTTTGGAGGAGCAGTTGGCATCAGGCGAGAAGATCCTCGGTTTCTTCTGCGAGTGCCCATCCAATCCGTTGCTGCGTACCCCGAACTTGAAGAGAGTTAGAGAACTGGCCGACACTTACAAGTTTCCTATTGTTGTTGATGAAACCGTGGGGAACTTTTTGAACATTGACGTACTGAAGTACGCTGATGTGGTTGTCTCCTCATTGACCAAGGTGTTTTCTGGTGACTCTAATGTTATGGCAGGCTCCCTAGTGTTGAATCCACAATCACCATACTACCAGACCCTCAAGACTTACTTTGCATCCAACTTTGAAGACTTGTTTTGGCCAGAAGATGCCATTTATCTTGAGAGGAACTCACGTGATTTTGAACAGCGTTCATCTAAGGTGAATGCCACTAGTGAAGCAGTTGTTGAGCTATTCCTGTCGAGCCCACTTATCAAAGATGTCTTCTATCCAAAGATTTTAGCTACAAGGCCATACTATGATGACATCAAAACGCCTAACGGTGGTTACGGTGGTTTGATTTCTCTTGTGTTCCATAACCCAGAGCAGGCTAAGGTCTTCTTCAACGAGGCCCTCCTGAGCAAAGGCCCATCCCTGGGTACAAACTTCACCATTGCATGTCCATACACTATTTTGGCGCATTTTGAAGAATTGGAGGAGGTGGAGCAATGGGGTGTTGACCCAAACCTAGTCAGACTGAGTGTTGGCCTTGAGGATAAGGAGGAGTTGATAGGTACCTTGACCAGAGCACTGAATCTGGCCGCTTTGGTTTGATAGACACCAAGAGAGCAAGACGAGGGGGTCGAGAAGGACTACGATACACGAAAGGCGAGTAACACTTCAACAGTTACCCATGATTTTAGATATTCAACTAGGAGCATTCCAACATGACTTACGAATAAGATAACTTATAGAGAGTGGGAAATGTAGGTGTTATCAAGCAGTTGGTCAAAAATTAAACGGCTCAAGAAATAGAGATCCCACGTAGAGAGGTCAAACATTGGCAGAAAAAATACCTTTGCACCACGGTGATAATGAAACCGCTCTGTGCTTATGTGCACCTCAATTTCATTGAAAGGCACCACCAACCTACACCTTTGTGCTTTAAAGTATATTTTGTATTTCATGTCATCACACGTACGAATATCAATCTCTCAAAGATGTATCACTCACAACAAGCAGCGATTTTCAGCACTCCCAAACCATCTCAGATGCTTTCATGCAGGTTATAGTCTCTCTAATCCTTGAACTCAATTGGCTTCTCACCTTTGGCAAATCTTGGGTTTCTTGGATCGTTGACAAACTCTCTGGTGCCCGCGGAGGCCTCGGCAGCCTTACCGACGACCCAGTACACGATGACACCACCGGCAAAAAATGGCCAGTATGGCTTGAAGATAGGAGTAGCGAATCTCTTTAGGGCCATTGTGAAGTAAATTTGCGTTGGCTTTCCAAACTGTTGTTGGTCTTTGAGGGTGATTTTTTCAGTCCGTTTTTTCTCGACAAATGAAAAGCGAACAATTAAATGGTTACCCGGAATAAATTTACCTTCCTAAGCACGTGAAAACATCGATGCTCTCACGTGCACTCTTTTTCGGACTTTCCCGATATACTGATAAGAACACCAGTTTCTCTTTATTGGTTCAAAAAGGGCTTGTTTTCAGTCAGAGTATATAAAGCACTTTGGTCCCACCCAGCGTTTACCTGTTTCCGAACTTTGTTTCCAGGTTTCCACCAATAACACAAGCAAGATGACCCAGATACTTTCGGAGGAAGACTTCAAGACCCAGGTGGTATCACTCTATACTGATGTCATTAATGCGAAACTCGACGGTTCTGTCCTTGCATTTTCTGATGAATGGTTTGCGGAGGCCAACAATCTGATCCAACCACACGCTCCAATATTTGACCCACACAAGTTTGTGTTTGCTGGTAAATGGTACGATGGGTGGGAGACCCGGAGACACAACACTGAAGAGGCTGATTGGGTTGTTTTCAAGTTTGGTGTTTCAAGTGCCAAGTTGATCGCTTGTGAGGTTGACACAGCATACTTCAGTGGAAACCATGCCCCACATATCAGCGTAGAGGCAGCTAATTTGACTGATGATGACTGGAGCAAAGCGACCTGGGAGACTGTCATCGAGAAAATCGAGTGTGGTCCATCTCAACGCCACTTTTTCACTCGTGGTGCCCTCACTGAAGGCGCATACACGCATGCCAGATTGAGGATGTACCCAGATGGTGGTATTGCCAGATTTAGATTATACGGCCAGGTTATTCCGAGCTTCTCCTCGGTGCAAGCCAACCAGATGGTTGATTATGCCAGTGTTAAGTTTGGTGGTGTTGCTGTGGCATGGTCCGATCAGCATTTCGGTACTGCGGGCAATCTTTTGTTGCCTGGTAGAGGTAAAGATATGGGTGATGGCTGGGAGACCAAGCGTTCCAGAACTCCAGGACATGTCGACTGGGCCATCATTAAACTTGGTGCTAAGACCAATATCAAGAAGGTCATCATAGACACTGCGCATTTCAGAGGGAACTTCCCACAAAAAATCACAATTCACGGACTGGATACTGATGTTGATATCCCTGAGGATGATGATGCAGGTTGGGTTGAGCTTGTTGGGGAGAGTAAGACACAGGCGGACAAGGAGCATGAATTTGAAGTTAATAGCAAGGAGAAGTTCACTCATGTGAAGCTGACAATTATTCCGGATGGTGGTGTTAAGAGAGTAAGAGTCCTAGGAACAGCTTTCTAATATAATATTCTTTTGGCATGGACTTTGCGTGTTCTTATGTAGTAGATTCTATTCTGCCATTTGATCACGGGTATGAAATAATCGATGTTGATCTGGGAAACGCAAAACCTCTCTCTTCAAAGCAGGGAGAGACCGCCAAGAAGACCATGTCACAGCTGAGATGCCATTTACTTCAAAGAGTGCCACTACACTCACTTGAACTGCCAGCTAAAGTTAGTGGTTCGGACGTTCTCGACACGCTTGGTCAAGTCGCATCACACAGCCCATACTATGCGAAACAGTTTCTGGAACGATTACTCCAAACCAGCTTGATTGACCCAGATTCGGAAGAATACGACCAATTATACGAGATGATGAGTGAACTTGTACTGGCCAAGCCCAAGCCTGTGACAGAACCTGAGCTGATCACATACACTTTTGACAACGGGACCCAAGTCCATATTCACGAGACACCCAGACTGATCTCGGGGCAAGGAACCACAGGTCTTCGAACATGGGAGGCTGCGTTGTACCTTTCCTCATACCTCATATCGAACCCAGGTATCATTGAGGGCAAGAATGTCCTTGAGTTGGGAGCAGGAACTGGAGTGGTTGGGATCTCTTTAGTGAAATCAGAGAAGACCAAGAAGGTGATTATCACCGATGGTGATTCCCAACTTATTGACAACCTCAATGGGATTCTTCTGTGTAATGGACTCGTATCACAAGAGAGGAATGACTTAGATTGCCATGCTTTATGGTGGGGAAGGGACGTTGTCCCTGAAGAAGTTGATCTTATCGTTGCTGCTGATGTGACTTACGATTCAACGATCATCCCAAGTCTGGTAGACTGCATCAGTGAGGGACTCCACAATGGCGTGGAAAAGGCACTGGTGACTGCCACTGTGAGAAACGAGAGCACAACAAAGGTATTTGAGGAAGAGATTGTTCTGAAAGGGATGAAGTGGAGAATTTTAACCGAGCAGACTAAACCATCTGATCTCAATGGGAAAGGAACGATATGGTATCCAGTTACCAGCCCTGAGATCCGAATCTACAATATTGATTTATAGAAATCACACACAGTTAGCATCGCGCGTTTTGTGTTTGTTTGTTTCGGTCTGGATTTGAAATGTAAACAACACAAGAAAAAAGTAGACACATCTTAATCTGTTCTCAATCTACTCCCTCTCTGACAGCGCTTAAATGAACACAGTACCGGTGTTACAGCCCAGATTGGACAAGGAGAATATTCCAGACCATATCCTTACAGCGTCGCCATCCCGCAAGCCGCAACAATCAGAATCACACCGGCTCCATGCAGAAATAAGACGTCTTCAGAAGCTATACAGCGACGAGGTTGTTCATAACCAGAACGCACTACATGAACAGGAAAGACTCGAGTTAGATCTATTGACAAAGGAGAAGGAACTGCTTACCCAGCAGAAGAAGTATGGTCAGATTGCCGAGTTGAATGTTGAGTTGAACGAGAAGTTGACGCAGGAGGCTCACAGCTTTGAGTTGGAACTCGCGAAGCACAAGGTGCAACTGCAGAAGGCAGCTCAAGAGTTGAAAGAATCAAACACGAGAATACAGGAAAATACCAAAGAACTCAAAAGGAAAGACCAAGAAATTGAAGAATTGAATGACGAGATGAGTGAGTTGTACCGTGAATTAGGGGAAAAGGAGGCTGAACTTGCAGAGTTGAGGGAAACGAGGACAAAGAGTAACACCCACGCATATACCATCCATCCACCTCATTTCCAGAATAGTGACAATGAAGGGCTGGCTAATGATGAATCAGATGATGACCAATATCCTTCCAGGATCAGCAGGGAGGAGGAGGAGGAGGAGAAGCTTCTTCAGGATTCAGATGATGACTTGGATATGGTAAGACCCAACACCACAGAGTCTCTCGCCCAAGAGTTGACAACCGCTTCACATCTGAACAAGTTGGTACTTCGCTACCGTTTTGAGATCAAATCTTTGAAGAATGAAAGGGCACAGCTATTAACATATGTCAACAAATTGTTGAAGAACAAGCCGCGAGAGGACCAGAATGAGGTGTTGAAGGGTAAGTTGGTTGACAGAAAGATACTTAGAATTGCATCTAGCAGCAACGATCAGGATGAACTACAGCGCGATGACCATGTACCTGGCCATATTCGCCTAAGCCAACGCTCGACGAACAGAAGGGTTGTCTCCAATTATGTTGACTTGAAGTCATATTCTAACCAAACATTGAAAACACTGACTGTGCCAGCAGAAACTGGTAACACCAAGAAACCACTACCTGAAGAAATGAAACCGCTGGGCCTGGATGTGGGTCATCGTTTGTATGTGCCTAGTGTTACGAGGCATTTGGAGAAGTTGAGACCAATGCTGATCTTTGGGGTGTTGAAAGGCACACCTGGTCAAGATGTGTTTGAGGTCAAGGAGCCAGATGATGCTGTTAATTGATACTAAGCTTAGGAGCTTTCCATGTCAAATGTCGATACCCATGAAGTACGGTTTCTGATCAGGTGTAAGTCTATTTAGAAGGTTGATTCCGATTCGTTTGCACTCATGTTGGCGTGCTTCTAACCCGATAGAGATATGTAGATCATTTTCTATTCCGTATTGGAGTTGATTCACGCAGTCTCCATCTGTGAATCATCATCGCGTCCTTTTTTTCTCTAGGGCGATGGCCTGATACACTACGGGAGTCGAACAGTACATTAGTTCTGATCAAAATGGAGCCTGTGAAGAGAAAAAGACCACTATCTGCTAAACCAAGCTAAGCAGCGGCAGCAGCGGTACACCAAAAAAACAGAACACACATCCATCAATATAGCTATCACTCGAATAGCCTAGTTCAACCATCTAGCTCAACTACAAAACTGTTTCGACCGACTGGCCCTTGTCAGCTTTTCCTTTGTTCGGTGTTTTTCAATATCCGCTTTCTGGTACACACACTCTCGATACTGCTGCGGATAAATGATATCCGTTTAACCGAGCCGACAGAGAAGAAAAAAATCATACGTTTTTCCACCCCCATCGACTCACTTTTGTCTGCGAAAACACCAAGAAGACGCGTTGAGGCGTATATATAGGTGATGTGAGAGCAGCTTTGTTGATCTTTATTGTTGTTAAAAGGAGATTTTCCTGACAGATAACCACGATCATTACGACCACCACAACATCACCAACCTCCACAACCCACACCAATGGCTCTAAGGAACTACATGTACTACAAGCACGACGACTGTTTGAAAGACAAAATTGCACACGGATTATCTATCGTTATGCCCGCTATTTCCAATGATGAGAAGTGCAGCAAAACAACAGCAACGTCCAACGAGGAACAACAACTGGCATCGAGTCTCGCAAAGCTCGTTGTGGCGAAGAAGAAGAGGCTCACGCCCACTCAGTTGAGGAAACTCGAGAGGGAAAAGGAGACGGCAGTTGCAGCTGCGACAAAAACTGGCGTTCCTGCTGAGGTAGGAGCTAGTTCATGAAAAATGCGTGTTACTATTCTCTTGGATATAGATGAGAGTATCACCTCACTCTAAAAGGATCTTGAGGGCCTAGTGGACTGACTGGACTAAGTACCCTGTTCTGTCAAGTCTGCTGAATTATTTATTGGGTTTCCATCTAAAAAAAGGAATGTGGGGTGGTGGCCTTGTCAATTTGGTGACGGCCACAGGTTACGTGGTTTAAGGGGCGTGGCGCCCTTTTTTGGCTACATATGGACTAGAGGTTCAGGAGTCTGAACTATTTTAATGAATCATGGTATTACAAGTCTTTTGATTGTAGCAGTTTTCAAATTTTGGTTTTTACCTGGACAGCATCCATGTATCTATCCGAGTTTGTAGCTGCGACTATGGTAGGGACTTGTTCCTATATGCGTATCTATGCATACTAACTGATAGAGTATCCGTCCATCTCTTACGTTTTGTCATCATTTGTGAAACTTGTCACATTAGTTCTAATACCTATATACAGAGATATGTACAGACCATCTGACACCCCTCTTTCAGCTCGAAAACGATCCAGACGGGTTCTTAATGATATGCTTTCCTCTCTCCATCTGGAATCACGATGATATTAAAATCAAGGTCCCACAATCCCCCCACACAGGCTCCCAACACTCAAGACACTCGAGACGTCAACACTATGATACAAGAACTGTACCCTAGCCCTCTACCTCAAGAATCCTTAAAGAGCGCAGCAACCCATATGACAGAAGCGGGCGTTTAATCACGTACTGTCTAATAAGATGGATGAACTTTTGGACAAAGTTGAGGAAAGGAAATAAGAGCTGATTCAAAATTAGTTGGTGAAGAAAAGTTTTTATACACGAGAATAAAATGGTGTCTGGGTGTTGAGTCTCAAGATTGTTTTGCACAGGGCTATATAGAAACCTGACCCCTACATCTAGTGTATCCTCTTCACGAGTACTACAAAGTTCTAGAATCAACCAGGATCTTTAAAATTAAATACAATAAACAAAACACAATTAGCAAATGCTTTATAGCTTTATCAAAATTAGATTACAACTTCTCTAATGAACAGGAGCAGGGGCTGCCTCCAATGGTGAGTTTGGCTGTGATTTAGAGATGCTCACTGCCCTAGCCTTCAACGCCTGGGCAAACAGGAGCGCAATTGGCCAGATTGGTGCATCAGCAAGGATTCTGACACCAAGATACAGGGATCTCGAGGAGAGTCTTGCATTCCGGATCACGCGTGCGGTCTCATTAATGTCAGTGTTTGGGTTAACGGCGCGCTTCGCCAGGTCATCATCCAGTGGCTTGACATCCAGGGCACCTTTAGCCTCCATGCGCAGAACTTCGGCATATGTCTTGTTGTTATCAGTCAGTATGAGACAGTTCTCAATTTTCTTGAACACTATCTCTGTTCTAAGCCACAGAGTTCTCTCGTTGGCGTTGAGGAAGCCATGGTTCAGCTGGTGAATGTTGGCTCCATTCTTCTCTATTGAAAGCAAAAACTCGGCAATTATGAGAAGAGAAGTAAAGATGCAGGTGATGAAGAAGACTGGAGTTCTCAGGGACGTCTTTTCGGCATCCTGGTGGATAGAAACGTAATCAATCCACAACTTCACTATATCCAAGGCATAATTCGTAGCATCCTTCAATGCCTCAGGGTCGTCTCTTAGTTTCATCAAGTTGGCATTCATCCCTGTCCAGTCCTTTTGCCAAATCTTTTCGATTATTGAAGTTAGGTTTACACACTTCCGGATTTTGGCCAGTGAAAGCAATGGGAGAATCAATCTGAGGACAGGAGTGCGTTTGTAAATGGCCTGTAAACTTTGTTCATTGTTGAGATAGAAGACACCGCCATTCTTGATGTATAGCGATTCCCAACTCTTGATGAGGCTCTCAATGACTGGTCTAGCGTTCATTCTCCATTTCGTAGCAGCGATGACGCCATTCGTCTCATTCTTCAATGCAACACGCTCCAAGGAAATCTTCTCGTGAATGGAGAGCAGCAAACTCAACAATGTCTTCATCTGAAACTTCTTGTTCAATTGCTCATCGTCATTCAGGATAAAGTTGTTCAATGTTAGATATGACAGACAATTGGTGTAAGAGTCACTGCCATTGGACAACTCGACAAGGGAAAACTTGGAGTCAATTGTGTAGTGGCGTTCATCAAGAACACGATACCATTGTTGATAGTCAGCACTCTGCCACAACTCTTCCCATTTGCAATGGATACCACACTTCAAATCGATTGAGTGTAGAGAGCAATCGAGTCCGATTAGCGTCGTGAACAAGTTAGAAACAAGTAGGATTGTGTGACATGTTCTGATTCTTGTCTGAGCCAGGATGAAATAATTAAAATTCTGTCTCTGAACTTCCTCAGAAACAATCCCTACGTCACTCAAGACAGGAGGTGGTGTCAGGAAGTTCTCTAGCGGATGGTTCAACGCCGTGATTTTTACCAGCTCAATCAAAGAGTTCAAGAACATAGCCATCGTTTGTGTTACACTGAGGTCATTGTTAAAGATACCGATGAAGATGAGCAGCACCATTGACTGGTAAACCCAAATTGGTACAGAGTTGGCCCTACTCGAGTAAGCATCCTTCGAAGCCTGACGCATGTCATTCTTGAAGTTCTTCTTCTCACGCTCCAAGAATTCGTGGATTCTGAAACGGGCAATGTTGAACATGAGCATCGCGTGTGTCGAATGGAAACCGTATAGGGCCCCAACAGCTCCGACAGATAGAAGAAGTGGATAATTTTCGAGAGAGGGCACGAGGGTCTCAAGGTGGATAAACGGGAAATACTTGTCAAACTCAGCTTTGAAGAGATAGACGTACTTGTTGAGCTCATCCAGTGAGGGTAACTGTGAATCAGCAAGCCCATTCAACCTCAGAATCTGTTCCCGGAGTTCATGAGAGAACAGTTTGAGGTCAGATTGGTCTGTTTCGACCTCCTTGTGGAAGAGATCAACTTGTCTTGATCTGAAAAGAGAAGGGATGCCATTGGAGGAGGAAACGCTGGATGGTGAGACAGAAGTGATTGATTGTTGACGGGCCATTGGAGTGCGACCAGGCACAGAACCAGATGGACTGAACTCATTGTCTGGTGAGACTGAAGATGGCAACACTGGAGTTGGACTTTGTTGAGTTGCTTTACGGCCGGTGGTATCGATGTTGGTGGAGTTGATATGGGAGTTGATCTTGATGTTGGTGTTGGTGTTTGGAGGACTGACTCCACCAAAACCAATGCCATTCAGGTTTCTCACACCGCCAAAGTTGGCATCAAACGGTGTTCTGATAAACTCCTCTAGCCAGTCTTCAGGTGATGACCCACCCACCAGACCATCGCCATTATCTGTAGGTATTGTGGATCCAGTGCCGTTTGAGTCAGCGGTGGCAGCGTTGGAGGATACTGCTGTGGATGGATTGGAGGTAATGTCGAGTGGATTGACAGGAGTGTCAGCCGCAGAGTTGTTATCTCTGCGTGGACGTTTCTTTGATGTTGTTGCCGGTAGAAAGGGATTGGTGTCCTCTTTTGGAGTAAATCCATGGGATCCACCAGTGTAAAGGTACTCACTGGTCATAAAGTCAAATCTAGGTGTCTGCGCCTGGCTGTAGTGTCCATTTGGCTGCTGTGCATCGAGACTGAACTCATCAATGTCAAACCCAAGCCCGAGCGATCCCAAGTCTACACTTCCATCATTAGCCATTGGAATATCCCTTGCTGCAAACTGTGGGGTGGCAAACCCAACCTGATGTGGTCCCTCTGGATCGAGAACAGGAGGAAGTTTGGAGCCATCCTTAGTATAAGACAGGGCACTAGAAGCCGAGAAGGAGCTGTGACGAGGCCTCTTTGATTGGTAAGTGCTGAGCGAGTGCTCAGCAGAGAAAATTGATCCCTGTGTATCGATACTCGAAGTAGTCTCCACAGAAGGTGAGTCTTCTTGGTGTTTACCAGCACTGTTCTTTCTCCCACGTTTGAAGACAAAGTCACTTACAATGACGTGATTGTTGACTGTAGGCAGGGAAACCTCCTTGTTGCCATAGTTGGTGATGATACTGCCTTTGACAGTCTCCTTGCCTGTGCCTCCATGGAGTTTCTGTTGGTGTCTCAGAACGAGGTCTCTGCGGGCAAAACAGCGTCCACACTGTGCACACTGAAAAGGTTTTTCATTGGTGTGACTTCTCTCATGACGCTTTAAATGTTCATACCGGGCAAATGCCCTTGTGCAAGTGGTGCAGACATGAGGTCTAGGTTTGTCTGTCTTGATGATGGCCGACTTCTTCGGGATGGGCTCAAAGCCCTGAACAGATTGCTGAATCTGCTTGGGTTGTTTAAGTGGGTCCTTTGGGTTTGAAAGCCCCGTTTGAATCGGAATATGTGCAGTGGATCCCTGGCGCGAGGTGGCTCTCGACGAGTTGGCCGAGCTTCCGCTTAGGGGAGTTTCCTTGCTCATCGTGTGTGTCCGGTTCGAAGAGACTTCTGGAACCTGGTAGGGGCGGGATGCCTTCTGTAACAGTTTGGCGTGCTACGTGTGCTTGCTTTTTGCTGTTGGTTCCAGGAGGAGGGAGAAGAGGAGGAATAGGGATGACAGGAAAGTCTCTCGTTGACTGTCTCACTGGAGTAGCGCGGTTAGTAACGACAGAACGATCAACAGGTTGGTTGGTCGATGATGGGGTTTCGCAAGTCGATCAGTTAGCAGACTGCTTGTATCAAGACTGAAGCAAGGAAAAATATATGGTTTCTTAAAGCTGAATCCGGGATGGAAATGGCGCTAGCTCAACTTCTTTTTTTTTGTTTTGGGATACATGAAAGTCATTTGCAGCTTTCCCGAAAAAGATTTTCCCAGTGTATGTGTACAATTTGAGAAATGTCTGGTAGGGGCCACATGGCTGGGGAAACCCGGTCTCCTACTGGTAGCGCGTCGTCCGGCAGGAAACCTCTCTGTCTGGCAGGCGGGCCCCTTTTGAAGAGCGAGGCGAGAGCCTAGGGGGCGGAGTCCAGTGTGTAGGCGCCCTGTACAAGCGTCGTCCCTACAGCACTTTGTTAAGGGGAGGCTTGTTTCACCTGTGTTCGATGGTATCGCATCCTTCACGGGTACGCCACGTCTCTCGGCCACATGGACCAACAATACCAGGTCACAGGTCACACCGCTTATCTAATGGAGGGGAGCAGGGGGGGGGAGCGCCGAAAAAAAAAAGGAAGCGAGCCCAACACGCTCTGTTGATGGGATGGCCTCTAGGGCCGATCACGGATGTAAGTAGCCGAATAATTATGCAGATAGCACTCCGTGCTGAAAGACATACTGGCCCAACCAAGCTCCGTGGCAGTTGGGCTTCAATTGATTTGTGTGGGCTGGTTTGAGCTGACTCTTTATCATTTGGAAAACAACCAAGAAGCCGACACGGCTCTCTTGGCCAATCTGTACACAATCGCCGCTTTACGAGGCCACATAGAAGGGTCTCTCTTCCTTGTGTTCCCTTCCCCTCCTTCATAGCGTTCTTGATTTGGTCATTTATCTCTCGAACTTTGACAGGTATAATCCGGTGACCGGCCGAACTTTTTCACGGCTTTTCCTGCACTCCTATTGGTTTATCGGCAAATAACTTTCTGGGCGTTCCCCAGATTCTGTGACAATCGAGGATTAAACTTTTGACGCATATGGTAAACTTCCCATTCGGGGCGTTTGCAGAGCTTTTCCCTATTTTTGTAAATATTAGATCTTGGAGTAGTTCCGAGGCAAACTTTAAGATCCGAGGGCGCAGAGTGTAAACAGGATTTTTATCTGTTTGTATCAATTTTTATGTCAAAATAATGCTGTGTACCACCGCAGAACGTAGCACGCAATGAGCGAAGATGACCTTGTTTTAGTGAAGGAGCTTCTTGGCGAAGTTAATGTTCTTGACAGGAACGCCTTTACTGCGGTGATTGATGGTGCGAGTACAGAGATCGATCCAGAATCAGCCGGGTTGGTTATTGTTCTCTACGAACAGCTGGCAAAGTTGTATTCTTTGACTAAGACAGAGAGAGATGCGTGGTACAAGGCAATTGAGCTGTTGTCTAATACCCAAAGTCGAAACGAATGGAAACTAAGATGGCACAAAGTGCTCGTGAATGACGCTCAGAGTACCGAGTTCATCATTGGCTATCTCCAGTTTTTGATCCAGAATGAGGCACTTGATTACGAAGATAGGCTCAAGGAAGTGATTGATCGTTCTTTGAGCTATGACTTTCAGCACAGCCAGGCGCTTTTCCATCTTGGAGTTGATTATATCAAAAATTCAGTCTTGGCTGCACCGCAAGAGTTATTGCTGAAAGACCAGTACATCAAAAGACTCAAGATTAAACACAGACAAATCGATGAAACATTCCAGGAATACTCACAGCTTATATCGCACAAGTTTCCAGAAGAATACGACGAGCACATGTTGCACGCTAGTAAGGTTTACAATACGACAAAGGAAAGCCAACAAGACTGGGAAGTGGCATATGCACAGAGTCATTCAGATAAGAAATCTCAATGGCTGAGCTTGCTGGAACTTGCGGAATCTGTGCCAAAGAAAAAACGAAACTCCAAGGAGCTGCAAGCCATCTTTGAGAATGCAATTGCAGAAGTTGATGATATTGATATCTGGCAGTCGTTTTTGGTGTTGTTTGACGAATATCATGAGAAAGAGGACAACAACTCGGAAATGTTGATGTATCTAAGTCGCTATGTGAAGCATTTCCCTTACAGTCCACAACCATACATCGAAATTCTCAGAGGTATCCCAACGAGGTATGATGCCAGCATCTTCGATAGCATCGAAGGAAGAATGCTAGACTTTTTGGATAGGTGTGATTGTGATTATAGTGAGTGGAAGGAGTTAGCTATAGCACATCTGAGAATAATGTTTGAGATGAGGGACCCAAGGAAGTACATTGATAAGTACTTTGAAAAGGCATTGAGCTGGGAGATGGATCCTTTCCATTCAGTCGAGAGGTTTATAGTGAGGTACCTTGAAAAAATCGGACTTTTTGGCGAAGCCAGGGAACATATTCGTGCCCTCACTCAGGCATACCCTCAGCAGGCAGAAATTTGGCTACTCTCGTACTATTTCGAGAAAGAGAATGGTGACTTTGAATCAGCGTCCAAAGTTTTGAATGTTGCTTTGAACAAATGCGATACCATGGACTGGCCGGAGCGAATCCTTGAAGAATACCAGAGATTTGCGGAATTTAATAACATTGATTACAAAACTATAGTGATTAAGATCAACAGGAAGAAGAAGCAGATTACAAAGGTGAGACTTGAAGAACAGGCTGAAAATGTTGCAGAAGACGGGTCAAGCAACAAGAGAACTTTCGATGATTCAGAGGTTAAAGATAATGACGAGGGTGAAGACAAAATGAAAAAGAGAAAGAAAGACCTATCACGAAACCGAGAACTCTACACGGTAGCAGTCAGTAATGTACCTGATCACATATCCGAGAAGCAACTCCTTCATTTGTTCAAAGATTGTGGTGAGATCAATGAGTTTAAACTCTTCTCCACAGAAGACAAAAGGCAAGCCCAGATGGAGTTCACCAATGAGCAAGATGTACTCAAGGCACTGACTAAAGACTACAAGCGTCTAGGTAATTCCGAACTGCGCGTCCAGAGATTGACAAAGAACACGATCTGGGTCGCTAACTTCCCACCCACATTCACCCAGCTTGACCTTGAGAGACTCTTCTCCCAGTCTGGCCAAGTCATCAGTGTGAGACTCCCATCTCTGAAATTCAATGCCACCAGGCGCTTTTGCTACGTTGGATTTTCCAACAGTGATGCTGCATCCCTTGCCGTTGGTGACTTTAATGGACGTGAGATCGATGGATACAAACTCACTGTGAAAATATCAGACCCAACCTCCAAACAGAATAGAACCGGTGCTGCTGAAGAGGGCAGAGAGGTCTTTGTCGGGAAGCTTGACTTTTATAAAGTAACAGCATTAAAAATGAGAGAACTATTTGAGAAGTTTGGGACCGTGCAGAATGTCCGTTTGCCATTGAGCACTAGAGCGAAGGAGGAGAGGAAACAAAATGACGGATATGGATTCGTGACGTTTGAGAAACCTGAAGAGGCTGTTGCTTCCCTTCAGTTAAACCGTGTGTCATTCGAAGGTCGTGTCATTGAAGTGACAATCTCGAAGAAGAAGAACCAGAAGGAGAAACAGAAGGAGAAGAAGGCATTGCGGGACCACAGAAACTCAGACAATGTAATTGCTTTGAAGGGGTTACCACAAACATCCAACGCTGAGCAGTTGAGGAAGTTCTTTGCGGAATTCGCAGATGTGGAGGACGTCATTTTGGAGCCAAAAGCAAATGGTGCTCTTGTTGTCTTTGCGAGTGCCAAAGAGGCTGGTGAGGTTGCACTTAAAACAGAAGGTGCCAAAATTACCGACTATGAGGTGCAACTGACCACTGTAGCTGAATTGCAGAAGGAGGTCGATATCGGTCCTATTGTGAAACCAACCACCAAAGGCCCAGTGTTGATCCCTTCTTCTTTGAGAAGGAAACCAAAGGAACCTGTGCCAGTGAGCTCCAGAGCTCTTCAAAAGACTTCAACAAACGAAGAAAATGCTGACAAGCAACTTCAAAAAACCAACTCTGATTTTAGAGCCATGCTGTTGGGAAAGAAGGACTAGTGTTTACAGACTTAATTCAATAGTAAAACTAGTGATTAATATACACATTCAGTGATCTATACTTATTCGCTGATCGACTCGTTCAACTCCTTTATCTGGGCCACCAACTTCTCAACTAATGGTGTTCTCATCTTATCCTCACCTTCAAACATCTTTTGCTCCTCCAAGGTCGTTGGTATAACCCTCGAGGTAAGATACTTTGGGTGGGCAAGAAGATGAACCAAAGACTTAGACAGATCCTTCATATCTTTAGCACTATCCAAACCAGGAATGGAGTCAATGGATTCTGGTGATACTGAGGATGTGGTACGACTGTACTCCTGGAACAAGTTTCGCAAGGCCTTTTGGAGCAAAATGATTTGTTCTGTTTCTTGTAGTGCTGGGAAAGTGACGGCAACAGTTTCTTGAGACCAACTCTTGGTGTTGGAGTAGATCTGCTTAGAGAAATAGCTCACAAATCCACTAACCTCCGGCAAAAGTCTCACACCAAACTTACCTAGGAGGATTAAAATGATAGCAAGAAGGCCATTACTCCAGATATTATGAAGCCTTGGTGTAACATGAACGAGAACGTTGCCCTGTTGAATCCTCACTGATAGCGGACTCTCGACCAGCGTAGAGAAAAGACCATTGGAAATTAATTTCTCCGCAGTGGAGTCAACAGAAATCAATTCAGCGATGTAGGTCAGAGAGAGCTCTGCAAAGATGGGTTCTTCATCAACTCTCAAGTTATGGGAATTGGAGTATGTGTTCAAGAGTGCTCTTAACGTGCTGTAGTCAACCAGGTAATTAGTCAAATTCGCTATAAAGAATGCAGGTGGATTTGTGGCAAGTAGACTCTTCACCAAAGATATGATCAAAAACATGTCCTCAATGCGGCCATTGATAGCTGGTGTATTGATATCAGCTTGAACTGCGTCGAGGAGGACAGTAGTTCCCTTAGCGATGACAATCTCAGCAAATTCAGACAATTGCGGAGACAGCTTTTCAGTCACTTTAGGGTCCCCAGATGCAGCATTCAGCGAGTTGGAGACAATTCTGAGCAGCGGTCTGTAAACATCTGACTTATTTGTGGACAAGTTGGACAAGAAATCAACATCAGGCGAGCATAGAAGCTTCAGTGACAACTCGAGAATCTCTCTGTTTTGTAGATCTTCCAACTTCTTTGTGTTTGTGATTAGATACAGGAAGAAAAATGCAAGTTCAACTCTGACCCTGTAGACTTCACTGAAAAGAGACACTGAAGTACCTTCAGAAATGTTCGCCTCTAGTAGCTTTTTGATGATTTTCCAGAATGAGTCATGTGTTTTGTGTCTCTTGGCATACGCAGTCAGTAGTGCACCCCACGACTTAGCCGCACCTGTTTGCGCAGACACATATTGTAGGTTCAATGAGGCTGCTATCACCTCTGATCTATAGCCCTCAGTCAAACCTGAGCCAGTCCAGAATGGATTTTGATTCAAAATATCATCCAAAAGACCCAAATCATAGACAGCACCTTCACCAAAAGTTGTTGTAGTAGTTAAAGGAGTTCGAACGAACTGTCTCAACTTCAAGCTCGGCCATTTCTCTTCAAAGTTTTTATTTAGATTGGCATGCAGGGAAGGGCGATACCCAAATGGTTCGTAAAGTGGCTTGATCAGATCCAAAATATCATTGTTTTGCAAAGCGTCAATGATTGGCTTCGTACCAAGACCATCCTTGGAAGTAAATATGATTAAGGCACAGATTTCTGCAATTCTGGAATTCAATTTGTACGCATAACATCTCTCAATAATAGAAATGTCATTTTTAGGGGCATCACTGCCAAGAGAGGAGAGTTTCTTCACAAGGGTCTCAATGAAATCCTTGTTGCCATTCTCACCTTTATAAGACCAGGAGTTTAGAGCAAAGGCGATGGAGTCAACAAGGTGAATACTCAGAGATGCAGGGTAATAGTCAAGATTCTGCACATCATTTTTCAATGCCCTGAACAGTGATGGCTGCTTCAACGCGTTGTACTCTGAGCCATTGATGAACGTCATTGACAAACCTTTCTGGTTGCCCTGTATTATAGCTGAGAAGAATGAATAAATGTACTTTTTCACCTTAATTTCATCATAGATGAATTCAAGGTCGGTTCTTAGAGATGCTACCAGGACATTGGTGTAGTAGTCACGAAGATGTGATAATAACGATGGTGGCTCACTATTCCAGGGGACGCCTACCAATTGAGTCAGGAGCTGAAGGATGTCACCTCTCAAGGATGTATGCTGGTTGTAGGCCCTCACCAGCTCTGTAGACTTATTGAAGAAATCTCGTTCAAGAGTACACGATTCAGCACCCAGTAGTGATCTGATCGAGATGACTAGTTTAGAAAACTCAAATGAAATCCGAACGCCTTGCGTGAACCAAAATCCAACTCTACCACTAGATTCAAATGTAGATGGTTGCTTAACAACAGATGCAAGGAGTGCAAAAATAGGCTTGATGACTCTAACATCAGGTAACGCAACAGTGAAAGTTTGGAGAATCTTCTTAGCAGAAGAAGCAAGAACATGAGTGACCTTCTTGTCTGGATCTGTATCCAAATCAACGCCATAACTGGAGTACAAAATCTTGGTGAAACTGTCAAGAATCAAGGTGGCAATTTGAAACTTTTGGTGAGGTTGATTATAGTCCCAGTAAATAAAGCTCTCAAACACGTGGATGGCAAATGAGGTAAACCTTGGTAAGACACTCGACTTATGGGTATCCAAGTCCTCACTTCCCACTAAACTGTTAATCACAAGTTCATTGTATAGCTTCAGGCAACTGACAGTGAAGTCAAAGTCACCGCTGGTGGCTTCAACACTTCCCAAGATTATATTGATCAGTCCACCTCTTCCTGTGTGCTCAAGAAGATCTGAGCGTGCCAGATGAGACCAAACAATTTGTGGGTAGGTGTAAACTAATGCAGAAAAAAAGTTGATAATCTTGATCAATACCTGGCTATTTCTCTGGTCCAGTGACTGTTCAAATAGTTTCAGGATGATATCAAGAATGTCACTATCATCAAGGAATGAGGACATTTTTTCAAAAATCTCAGAGATAGTGTCAATGTCAGAGGAGTTGATTGCACTTGTCAACAGATCCAAAATCACTAAGAGCACCTCCGAATCCTCACCATAAAGGGCCAGATTCTGAACAACTCGCCCCAATAATGACCAACCATTATAATCATAGTGGAAAATGATGGCATCAGTGTTTTGATCAGCAGTTGGGATAATCTTACCTTCGGTGTGTGCAGGTAGGAACAAGAGCACATTCTTGTTCTGCTCATATGGTGGATTAATGTAGACTCCGTCTTTCAAAATGATGGTGTCACCCTCAGTGTTATTATCGTAATTAAGGTTCCCACTTGGGATGATGTTCATGTATGTCTTCAAAAAAGAAAGTTCTCTATAGGCAACGCCCCCGTTGATTGTAAGTACTCTCAGATATGGAGTGAGAAGTTCTGGAAACTTGGCACGTGTGATATGAAGTAATCTCTCAGTGTTGGGATTCAGGAAGAACTTCTCAATAAATGTATTTGGGGCCTTTTGCAGCACAGACAAGTACGTCTTGGAAGTCTTATCAGTGAGTTGGATGAACGGCACAGCGGCAATTAGGAAAGAGGCAAACACTGCACTGTGGAAATTGTCATAGGCCAGGACATCGTGGTATTTTTCAATGTGCGTGAAAACATCTAGTTCAGCAGCTTTAGCAGCAAAGGTGTTACTGTGATTGTCAAGATCTGGGAATGCCTTTTCAGAAATCTCTGGAGTGAGGGTGTATACGATGATACTCCACGCGTAAAGCACAATAGAGTCAACTGGTGCATTTGACAAAGATTCATTGATTGCCATCAATGCCACGGGGTCGGTCACATAAGGCGCCATAGAGTCAAAAAAGTCTGTCGTAGTGTTCAAACCAAGAAATTGTAAACTGGCCAGGGATATAAGTCCCTTTATTTCATCGAAGGTCTCAGTCGAAACAAACGATCTGTGATCTTCGAAAAACTTGTTGTGTTCCCAAAATTTGAACCACTTGCAAACATTTGATGATGTAGTGGAGACTTTAATTAAAAGTGAAAGCAATAGTTTCAGAGTCCGAGTGATGGTGGATGCTATTTCTGTTGTGATCAAGTGTCTGTACTTGCTTTCACCACCTTTAGCCAGTTGTGATGTCAGCTGATCTAGCAATTCAATGCAATTAGTGATATAGTCACTGTTTTCCAAAAACTTCTGGGTGTACTTGTCACCAATCACAGGGAACTCCCCATGTGTCAGTATATAACCCGAAATTTCCAGCACCTTTTGCCTCTCTCTCAACACGTTGGATATGTACAAGAAGCGTATATCTTCATGAGTTTCACTCTTAGGATCAGCCTCAGGCGCCCTCCTTGTTGTCAAATACAGCAATCTGAGTGTCTCAACTTTACTGGTTCTGAGAAGTGTGGAAACCTCTAGAGCGTCGTTTTTCAAAGATTCAGTCACCTGGACCTTCATGCCTCTGATCGAGAGCTCATTACTCTGAATTTGCTCACCAGAAACCTCATTGAGATACAGTGGGTTTGTCAAGACTGATGAATTGATTGTCAGGAAGGAATCAAGAGCTTCCAACTGTTGAGGTTCCCTTGAAGTTTGGAGAATAGTCAGCGCCAGATCGAATGACCAATCACAGGGGCCAGCTGATTTGACAGCGTGCGACTTCGCAATATTTGTCAATGACATGCGATATCAATCGGAAGCGTAAACAATAAGAGGCCTGGGTGGCAGTTTTCGTATGTCTCTACGGTTTGTTTACCTTTCGAAGGCACTTTACTTCAAAGTTCTGAGACGAAAAAAATTGTGAGAATTCCGAGGAAAACCGAGACCGGAAGTCATTGATCACCCCCTAACAACAGCTAATACGTCAAACCAGCCTTAGTGTTGACGGTGGTGAACCACGGACTAAAACTAAAACCACGGACTAAAACTAAAGGATAACAGTGACTTGTCACTCTAAAAATATCAGTTTTCGAGACTTTTGATGTTTAGAGTCTGTATTTGGACCCATTCTCACGTCAGTTAATGAAACTACTACCTTGTACTCTGGATTCCTCTTTTCGTGGAATGGCTGCTCAATAGCTGAACAAAATATATTTTAAGAAATGGAAAGTACCCAAAGAGTCTTCGCAAACTGAATAACGCTCTGAATCGAGTTTAGTCGCTCAACGCAGAATGTTCATTTGAGGCTTATCCTGAGAGCTCTTTTTATCAGATAGAGATTTCTCGCGAAAGTTCACAAGAAACTAGATATTAGGTGACATTGACTCAAATTCAAAACCAAGCTAACTGTACATTGTACGTACTGCACCGTCGGCCACTACAATCAGATTGCCTTTTCCAATATGAACATGGGTGTGTTTGTATTCTTAGCAACCAATTTGGGTATTCCTGTCACATTTACCAGAGGTTGAGGAACTAATTCCGAGAAATGAGTGCCCGGAACTCTTCTTGATTCATTTTCAGAGGAGCCTAAGCATGTAATGATTTACATATGTAGACTGTTAAACAGTGACCTTCTTGTTCGTTGAGAATAAGTGAAATAAAATGATTTACCAGCTAGCAAGACTATTGAAATCAAAAGTGCTTAGGGTCGGGAGCATATCACACTTCTCCACTATATCAGAAGGATCTAAATATACCTCAGACTACAAATCATACCTTCAGCTTTCAAATGGTAAACTGTGCTCCTTCTTCCACGACGTTCCCCTCGATCTGAACAAGGACAAAAAGACAGTGAATGTAGTGATTGAGATTCCAAGATGGAGCAATGCCAAGTTTGAAATCAACAAGGAAATACCCTTCAATCCGATCACTCAAGACATCAAGAAAGGCCAACCTCGTTTTGTTAAGAACTTGTTCCCCTTCAAAGGTTACCTTCACAACTATGGTGCTATTCCCCAAACTTGGGATGATCCAACTATTGTTGACAAAGACACTGGGTACAAAGGAGACAATGATCCAATTGATGTTTGTGAAATTGGGTCCACGGTTGCCAGAACTGGTGACGTTTACGAAGCGAAAATCTTGGGATCTCTGGCCTTGATTGATGACGGTGAACTGGATTGGAAGGTCATTGTAATCAACACCCAGGATGAGCTGGCATCAGAATTGAATGATATCAATGACGTCTTCAAAAAATGCCCTGGTCTATTAGAAGCTACAAGAAGCTGGTTTAAGGACTACAAGATTCCAGACGGTAAGAGTGAGAATCAGTTTGGCTTCAATGGTGAGTTTCTGAACGTGCAGAAGACCATCGCAACTATTGAACACTCTCATGAGTCTTGGAAAAAGCTGATCGAAGATAAGGCAATTGGTACGGATATTCCGGTGATTCAAAATACCACATTGAAGTCCACCAAGGGCTTCCAGCCAGATGTGGACATATCTGCAGTCGTTGGCGAAACCAAGGAAGAAGCACCCCTTCCTTCCTCGGTCGATAAGGTGTACTATGTCTAACTGCGCTTAAGGAACATCGTCACTGAACTTGTATATAGAATAGACTTCTTTAGTTGTTGTCTTAGGGGAGCGTTTGTAGATTGTAGATTGTAAGGTAGTCAAGATTTACAGTCATTTAGCATGGTTGATACTTCTGAAGTTTGTCCCATCACAGCACCAGTCTTTGCGGGCGAGACAGCGTATCTCTGCTTCTCTTCTCACATTCAAACTATCTCTTCCAGAAGCTCCTTGAATTTAGAAAATGAAAGTTGAGGGTGATATATAACCTGATCAAAGTATACCTCACTCGCATAAACATGGCTGGTCTTACTCTCATCCTCCTGCTTCTTTAATATGCTAAGATACTTTCATTTCACTCCACTTCTTGACCAAGAACATTTGACAATTCAAAGAAGAGGCCATCAGACATAAGCATAAGAGAAAGGAGTCCTCCACTTAATCACAAAGTTTAGCAAGGCAAGTTCGTACAAGTCGCCTAGAAAAATGTTCTTAGACACCAGCGCTAGCTGCCTATGTTGACAAGTTCTGTCTCGCCATTGGTCAATGTGCGCTGGTTTGAATCCAGTTCTACTCCTTGTGCAGATTTAGATTATCAATTTTGTTTTAACGAACAAGAAATGACGACCTTGCTGGGTGCCAGTGGCTTTTAAAGCTACTTTCCTACCTTTTGCATGTGGTTAATTGACACAACACGACACGTAATCTCTAAGATGCTACGTTGTGCACTGCTGCTTGATGGATGTGGCTAGAGTTCGATTTTGGAATGGAGACGCGTCACGCTGCAGAAGAAGAACAGTCCTATGAGACCGTGTACAGCGATTACCACTGAACGAATATCGGAACAGCAGGATCTTTAGGAGTAGCTAGCAGCCGCCCCTGGAAGAGAACAGACTTAGCTCTGAGTCATTCCTTGTTTAAGAATTTCACCTTTCGTCTTGGGGAATCTAGAGCAGAAAAGCCTCGCTGCAAGATGCAAGATCGCCTGGTTTGGACACTTAATGGAATTTCATCTTATGCCCGTGTTTTTGAATCAAAACAAAATTTTGTTTTGTGAAACACTCTGTTTGTGCTTATCCATCTTCATCGTTCGCAGCCGTTGCAAGCACACGTGTAATGTCCTCAGTGAACGCGACTGAGATCAAATCCACGTCGACCCAACAGGTCACCACGGCCTTAGTGTCAAACAGTGTTTTGTTTGGTGTGTTTTTGGCCATTTTCATCCTTTTCAGACTCAAGTTTCTTCGTATCTACCAACCGAAGTCATCTTTCGACTTGATCAACGACGAGAAGAAACCAGAACCGCTCCCGTCGGGTCTCTGGCAGTGGTTCATACCCCTTTTGAAGAAAAGCGACAACTTTGTGATCAGACAGGCTGGTTTGGATGGCTACTTTTTTATCAGATACTTGATCTTGATTTCAGCTGTTTGCTTCTGCTCACTGCTCGTCTTGTTCCCAATTTTACTTCCAATCAATGCTGTCAATGGATCTGGAGAGACTGGACTTAACAAATTTACTTTTGCCAATGTCGGTGACAGAAGTAAGTACTATGCTCATGCAATCCTCAGTTTGTTCTTCTACCTAGCCATTCTATACGTCATCTACAGAGAGTTGATATATTACACTTCAGTCAGACAGGCTGCATTATCATCTCCAAGATATGGTAAGAAGCTATCCTCAAGGGTCGTTTTGTTTCAAACTGTTCCAGAGCAATATCTCAACGAATCTGAGTTTGCCAAGTTGTTCGATGGAGTTCAAAATGTTTGGATCGCCAGAGGTGCAGTGAATATCGCCGACAAAGTGAAAGAAAGAGACGATTTGGCAAACAAGTTGGAATGTGCTCAAACCAAGTTGTTGAGACTTGCCACTGCTTACAATCTAAAAATGAATAAGAAAGGGAAAGAAGCTAGTATAGGAGAGATTGATACATATCTTGCCAAGAACAGACCAACCCATAAATTGAGGTTTTTGATCGGGAAGAAGGTTGACACCATTGATTATGCCAGAGAGCAATTGCCAAAGTTGAACAAGGAAGTTTACGAGTTACAAGCGAATCACAAAGAGGGCAAACCTATGAACTCTGTATTTGTTGAGTTCGATTCCCAGTACTCTGCCCAGATGGCCTTTCAGTCTGTTTCACATCACACAGCACTACACATGAGTCCTCGTTACATTGGTTTGGCGTCAGGTGATATCTTCTGGCTCAATATGAGAATGTTTTGGTGGGAGAGACTTGTAAGAAAATACGCTGCCGGTGGTGCCATCATTGCTCTATTGATTTTCTGGTCTATTCCTGTTGCATTTGTGGGTATGATTTCGAACTTGACTTACTTGACCAACAAGTTGCCAGGCTTGAAATTCATTTACAATCTTCCAGATCAGTTATTGGGTCTTATCACCTCTCTACTTCCAACTGTACTGTTGGCTGTCTTGATGGCTGTGTTGCCTATATTTATCAGAAGTATGGCCAAACTTGCTGGTGCCCCATCTCTCCAACATGTGGAGCACTTTACCCAGTCATCTTACTTCGCATTCTTGGTTTTCCAAGTGTTTTTGGTCACAACACTTTCCTCATCTGCGGCTTCCACAGTGACACAAATCATTGAAAACCCAACAAGTGTTCTGAACATTTTGTCTGAGAACCTACCAAAGGCCTCTAACTTTTACATCTCTTACATCATTTTGCAGGGATTCACATTGGCATCTGGTGTGTTGGCTCAAATTGTTCCCTTGATTGTCTACTACGTCCTCAGTTTCTTGTTGGACAACACCCCGAGAAAGAAATGGGCCAGATTCACCGGCTTAGGATCTGTTCAGTATGGTACACTCTTCCCAGTGTTCACTAACTTGGCAGTTATCTCTATTACCTATGCCATCATTTCACCATTCGTATTGTTGTTTGCGGCCTTGGGCTTCTTTTTGGCATATGTTGCCTACCTGTACAACTTGACCTATGTTTTTGCAGAAGCTCCAGACTCTAGAGGAGAGCACTACCCAAGAGCCTTGTTCCAGACATTGACAGGCCTTTACTTAGGTCAAATCTGCCTACTGGGTTTGTTTGCCGTCTCCAAGGCATGGGGCCCACTTGCCATTGAGATTGTGATAATTGCGATTACTGTCTTCATCAACCTCAACTTGAATGCTGCGTTCAGCACATTGATCAGTGTAGTACCAATTGACACCATGAAGCCATTGGATGGTAAGTCTGAAACACCTTCATACAACCCAAATGGTAAGCGCTCCCTGAACGCCCCTTCTACAAAGAGATTTTCAGAAAGTTCCAGCTTTGTTAACGCTGCTGTTAACCATATTCCTCTGGAGGATTTGAGTGAGTTGGCACTAGAGAACACCCAGTATGGCTCTAGTGTTCCATTGTTGGCCGATGGGGACACATCTCTGATTCCGCCAGCGCCATTCTGGAAGAGATTTTTCCTACCACACATATATTCTTCCTACAAGGTTGCCAAGACCAGAATCCCTGACATATACAACTTCAGTGCTCCAGATGAATCAGTGGATCCTGACATCATTAAGCATGCATATGACTACCCTGCAGTTAGTGCCAAAACGCCATTCTTGTGGATCCCAAGAGACTCAATGGGATTGTCAACCAGAGAAATTGAGAGTTTCAAAGGGATTATCGATATTAGCGATGAGTCAGCCTCATTCAATGATAAAGGTAAGATCATATGGCATGGTGCTCCTCCTTCATACCAAGAAATTGAGGATTCCGATCGCAAAGATGATGAAGAAGAAGATTCCAGAATCTAGACTGGGCTTCTGTCGCCGAAACTTGACAGTGATTTACTATGTGTGTTACTATGTTTTTGTTTGATGTTGACTAATACAACGCATATCGGTTGTTCCGTATAACTTTAATTCATATATTAGACATTTTCAATTTGTATACAGGTCAAAGTATAGGGGTCACTATAGTTAATCTATAGTAATACTCACACTTCGGTTTGGAGAGACAACAAGATGATAATCTTTATGCAAAGTTATTACCTTGTAACTGACATACTGAATCAGCTTTCGGTTTAAGCTAATGACTAACTGTGGATCGCAAACATACATGTATGCATTCTGACAAAATCCTCTTGACAAAGCCTTGAATCTATTCTTTGAGGGCTTTTAGGTTGTAGTGGGGGAATAATGTTTAAATGTCCTGGTGGAACAGGTTGGTGAACCAGTCAAGAGAACCGTTGATGCCCTGATGAAATGATATTGTAGATATGATGCTTATTGAGCTATTGTAAGCAGGATCGCCCAAGGCCTACAGCCCAACAGAATTTGCCATAAATAAGCTACATGTTACTCTGTCTGAACTGACGTGTATTCGTATACACCAGTTATTATAAATAAATAAATAGGTTTAATAAATAAAATAAATAATGGCTAATAAATAACTACTTGCTGATCTGCTAATCTGCAAATCAGTGGTGAAAGTGGTGAGGAACTCCGCGAACAGTACCATCCTTAACAATAGCACCTTCAACCCAGCCACCAAATTCAATCTTCTTATCCACAGAACTTTGGTACTGTGCCATTCTCTCTTCCATCATTGGTCTAAAGTTCTTGATAAGAGCTTGCACTGGCCAGGCAGCAGCATCGCCCAGTCCACAAATAGAGTGACCCTCCAATCTCTTAGAGACTTCCAAAATCATATCAATCTCCTTTGGTTGAGCGTCACCAATCACAAATCTCTCCATTGTCTTTGACAACCAAGTTGTACCCTCTCGACAAGGAGTACACTGACCACATGACTCGTGCTTATAAAAACGGGACAGTCTTGCGATGGCCTTAATGAGATCAGTGGACTTATCCATCACAATAACAGCACCAGTACCAAGTGAAGAGCCTGCCTCTTTCAAACCGTCATAATCCATTAGCGCCATCTCACATGCCTCTTTGGTCAACGATGGGACAGAACACCCACCAGGAATAACTGCTTGTAGGTTATCCCAGCCGCCTCTGACACCTCCACAGTGCTTTTCAATTAGATCTCTCAGAGGAATAGACATTTCCTCCTCCACAACGCACGGTTTGTTGACATGGCCAGAAATACCAAACAGCTTGGTACCGGTGTTTCTCTCTCTACCCAATCCAGCGAACCACTGAGGACCTCTTCTCAAGATTGTTGGGGCAACTGCAACAGTCTCAACATTAGTGACAGTAGATGGTCTACCGAACAGACCAACAGCAGCAGGGAATGGTGGTTTTAGTCTCGGTTTACCTTGCTTGCCTTCAAGTGATTCGATCAAAGCAGTCTCTTCACCACAAATATAGGCACCCATACCTCTATGAACGTAGACGTCAAAGGAATATCCTGAACCACATGCATCTTTACCGATCAAACCAGCAGCATATGCCTCCTTGATCGCCTTCTCCAGAGCCACATACTCCTCAAAAAACTCTCCACGAATGTAGATGTAGGCAGCAGTGGCATTCATGGCACGACCACTCAACAAGCAGCCTTCAACAAGCTTATGCGGCTCTTTTCTCATGATTTCACGATCTTTACAAGTACCAGGCTCACCTTCATCCGCATTGACAACCACATATCTTGGGCCTTCATTTTTCTCCCAGCCCGGTGGATTCATGAAAGACCACTTCAAACCTGAAGGAAAACCGGCACCACCACGGCCTCTCAGGCCTGATTGCTTCATCTGGTCAATAATCCAAGAATCTCCTTTCATAACGAGTTCCTTGGTCTTGTGCCAGTCACCTCTCTTTTGAGCGCTGGCCAAATCTGCGCCATAATAGCCGTGGAGGTTCTGGAAAATACGATCCTGGTCGCTCAAGCCACCATGAACCCTGTTAGGGTGAGCTTCTGTAACTGTGGCCAGTGTACGCTTCAAAATGCGGGATCTGAGCATCGAAAGCGTTGACTTTTGTACGTTGTTATGATCAACAGCCAACTGAAGGCTCCCTATTTTCAATTCAACTTGGATTGGTGGGGCAAAGAAGGCTCCGCGAAAACTGCCATATACAGCCTTTAAAGTTACCCTGCGTCTTAACTTCTATATTGTTTACATAAGAAATGACAAAGCTGTTACCGCGTAATCACACGATAAGATTCGCGAGTTTGCTTTTTAGGTGCGGACTGTCTTTCCCAATTTGGCTAAGCTATCCTTATCGCGTCGCATCCACTCTTTTGGAAATCCACTTAGTAGAGGAACGATGAGTATAAATTAAGGAAGATTTCATATAAAAAAGTGACCTTGATGTGAACAGTAGCTGCCATATACAAATACTTGCACACCACATTTTGCACATCATTCACTACATAATGTCCTGTTGCTCTAAGTCCAAACAAACCGCATCCTCCTCCAACGCAGCACCAAAGGCCTCAAGCCTGTCGATTGAATCCATTACTGCTCCAGTATCACAGATCATTGCCCGCAGAACAGCCGGTAGTGTGTGCACAGACTGCGGAAGTGCAAGCTGCAAATGTGCTGTTGGTACCTGCCAGTGCACTGTTGACTCCTGTGGCTGCGATATCAAGCTATGATGTTTTAAGTCTGATGAATGTATGCTGGTTTAGATAGATAAATGTATAGCGTTTTGCGAATTATGAGTTTATTAATTTGAAGCCTTGAGTAAATTAAGCATTAGATCAGTGCGTGGACGTTTCTAGATGCGCTGGTGAGTTGATCTGTGTGGGGTCTCCAAAATGACACAAAAATATCCCGATCTGGAAAGATCATACCCAAACCCACAAAGTTATCTCCACATCTGAGGTCAAAGCAAGTTACACTTCTTCACACTTTCAACTTTCATACACCTGTTTGATTGTTTTTGCTGTTTTAGCTGTTTTCATTCGTTTCTATTTGGCTGCTGCTATCTTACCTATTAAGATGGAGTTTATTGAAGATTGGCTAGATAAATACAAGTATGAAGAATCAAGATTGAGTTTAGAAGAGAAAGAGCTGTTGATTAACTCTAGTGGCCGCCACGAAGTGCCCTGGAATGGGCAAATTATTAATTCAGATTCGAGTGATGATGAGTATGACGAACTTCGTATCAGACTTGATCAACGCATGATGAAATCCACCCGATTCAAAGAGATCTCAGTTTCCAACATCATTCAGGACAATTCCAGAAGTGCACCACATGATCCTTACAAAGAAGCACAATGGAACCAGAAGGTGGGACAAAGTGCTCCAATTATTGAGCTTGAGATGATAAGTGACTCTTTGTCCAACAGGTTTTCTCTAATGTTGTTAGAGGACAAGGAGAACGCTACAAGGCCCGCTGGTGCTAAGAACATTGAGAAACTATTTGAACAGCGTGAACGTTTCAAGCTATTCCAGAGAGATGAGGACCAAGACTCTCTCAGTGATAGTTTGATCTTGAATGAGAAGCCAGACTTCAAGAACAGGAAAAGCCCCACCAGCAGGGACTCTCTCATAGTTACACCGGAGTTATTAAACTCCCAAGATGGAAACATTACATTCTACGAAGACTTGAATGAAGTGTCCTGTGCTGATGTGATTCTCCCTAGGGTCTTCCAACATCACCTTTTGAACAAGTCTGTTGTTACTGACAGGAATGAGCTCTTTGTATACTCCAAGAACAGGAGATGCCCTGACTCATCTAGTTCTAAAGATGATAACTTCAGACATCACAAGTACTCAAGATCACGGAAAGTCTGTGGTGTTACTCCATTACAACCACAGTATCTTTGTCGCCTTTGTCCGGGACAGAATTGGGTATCTAGGTTCGACTTCAATACCCATTTGGCATTCTCCCATGGGGTGTTGAGCATTGAAAAGCTTAAGAAGACGTTGTTACTTCCAATTCCCAAGTGTTTATTCATTCTGAGAATAAGGTCTTACCAAACATACTACGTCAAGTGCAGCGCATGTCAAGACTGGTTGAGGTTGGGAAACTCCTTGTCTGTCCAAGACCACAGACAACCTAGAAACCAAGGATTGTACTACAATTACTTCCTACATTATATTCAGCAACATAGAGACAATTAAGAGTTTAATAGACATAAGAACTGATGCTGGGTTGCGTTTAGCATAGGCATAAAATCATATAACTTGCCAGTCATCCACAGCTCTTGACTGTTAATCATGCTGCATTCTTCTCTTAAAGTCATCGTAATCAAATGTTGAAGTGCGGCGGGGAGGATCATAAGGGTCTGCATTCTCTGGAGAATTACAATCAGACTGATTCGAGTGGTAAATTGACGAAGATCTCTGTTTGTGTGCATGTGGGGAAGACTCTGACTTGTTGTCATGGTGGCTATGGGTCAACCCATTCTGACCATACTGAATACACAAGTCATTATCTAACTCCTTTTCATGCGAGAGGTCAATTGAGCCCCGTTGTAGTCTTCTTTTGGAACCCTCGGAGGACCACTTTGACAAATCCACGTCTGATGGTGGCGTCAAATTTGGCGACGCCCCGTTCTGCTCATTCGTCATATCGTAGTCTTTTTTGAATGGAAACTCGGTGCCCTGTTCCTTTGTTGGAGAGATTGGTGGGCTCACCTTTGCGATATGTGCTGATTGGAAGTGGTTCGTGATGAGCGAGGTAAGGTAATTCGAACTAGATCTTCTTTTCATGTGTGGAAAGACTAGTCCAGCCAATGGGTCTGGCGTCTTACATGCTTGTGGAGGATGCTCTGCTGTTAGGCTTTCGGTTGTCTCGTTATGAGGAGACGATTGATGTATGGACATTGTACTTTGTTTTTTTTTTTGTTTGGGGTTTGCTGAAGGGTTTGTGAGTTTTGGCAATCTTGCAGCTTTAAGACACACAAAAATAAGTTATCACGGCTGCTCGGTTGTATAATAATAAATCATGAGATAAAATTCGCGACAGGAAGACACCAATATGCCGGCCATCGGCTTAAATGAAATCCAGAACCTTCTTCTTCAAGACGTAAGCAGGTGTAATTTCATGTTAGGGTAGTGAGCTAACAAGACCACTTCACTACAACCAATTATCAATGCAAAGAGCCCTCTATCATCTAACCAATGTACAAGAACTGAAACAATAACTACAGCATCTTCTTCACCCATCATCTTCTAATCTCACCCTTTCTTTTCAACTCTAAGGCCTTTTTGTAAGGGGGAGCAGTAGGACCTTGAACAGGATCCAAACTAACCCTTGGAACATCAGGGTCCAGTGTGTATGTTGCATCAGAGTCGTAGCTGGACAAATCGCCACATGCAATAAAGGGTGCAACGTTTCTCTTCTCATCAATGTACTCAAGATCGTCTCTAAGTTCATAACGGCCGATGTTGGCACCTTGAAAAAATTCTTCTGTGGAAGTATTCAAGTCCAAAGTTGGTTTCCAGGTCGCACTAGGTTTGTAACCCAAACAGACAATGAAAGCTTCAAGAGATGTACCCCTTGAAGATCTAGGTTTGGCACAAATGACTCTTTCAAACAAATGTCCAAGTTGAGAGTACATAAGGTCGATATCTCTTCCTCTAAAAATCTTAGCAACAAAAGTACCACCTTCCCTTAAGAGGCATGTCGTCAACTGTAATGCAGCCAAAATCAACTGGGCCTGAATGTACTCATCCAAATCGTGCAAACCTGTGACATCTGGGGCCCCATCACTGCATACAAAATCCGCAGGCTCGCCTCCAAATATTTCTAGAATCTTATTGAAGGTCTTTGGATGTGTGATGTCGGCTTGTAAAGTAGTTACACCATTGATTGGGGCCATTGGCTGAAGATCCACAGCGACAATCTTTGGGGGAACTTCTGAATCCTTGTTGTTTTCATACAACTCCCGGGACAACACTTGGGACCAGGATCCAGGTGCTGCACATAAATCAACGACTCTTCTCACACCTTTGAACAGTTGAAACTGGTCATTTAGTTGTAAAAGTTTGAACGCAGAACGAGCTCTCCAGCCTTCCTCTTTGGCCTTTCTTTTGAGCAATGTTAGTGTCTGCTTACCTGAGATGCAACAGCAGACTTACCTGTAGTATAGATCTCTTTTGTCCTTGCTACTTTTGCCCATCCTTGTACCACAACCGGTGCGTAGTCCAAGCTATGTTGTTCTTTAATAGCAGACATCTTTGGCTACATTTTTTCTTGAGCTCATCACGACCACATCACCGATTGGGAAGTCATGACTATTTGGTAGTCATGTGATCTCATATGACTTAATATCTATTTCCGACCAGCCGTCCCGAAAAAATCATCAAAAATCGAAGTGAAAAGTTTGGGAACATCAACCATCAACCGTGCTGCCATTTCATTGCAACTTGCTCCCATGTTCAAGTCCCTAATAGCGAGAAACGCACGCAATGTGCGCTCTCTATCTAATACACGCCAGCTTCTGCGTGGTGCCATCAACCCTAATGTCTCTTCAGAGCTCAAGACACCACAAGCCAACAGCTCCATTGAATACAACCCAAGAGTCCTCACCCCAGAAGTCGTCAATGACACAATCAACTCCCCATTTCCAGTGAATGTTGAGCTAAACTACTATGCACCTCTCCGCCATGAGAAGCGCCATGGTGACTTGGTTGCTGAGGTCCAGTTTAGAGCGTACGATCACGAGAACTTGGACTTCCTAGGCGACTTTGCACTTAGGGCTGCTTATTATCTAGATATCCCAGTTACTGGTGTCTTCCCATTACCAACAAGACGTGAGAGATGGACTGTGATTAGAGCACCTTTTGTTCATGCAAAATCCAAGGAGAATTTCATGAGACTAACCCACAAGAGAGGTATCAGAGCATACGATGCCACACCCGAAGTCATTGATCTATGGGTTTCCTATATTGCCAAGCACGGTAATAGTGGTGTCGGTATTAAAGTGAGTACATACCAGAGAGAACCGGTACATTTGAGCGAAGAACTCGAAGAACTGGATATTTCTAAGCTCGATAATGTCAGTGAAACCGTTGGAGGACAAAACGTCACCAATGCTGCCATCAACAAGAGAGTTGAGGAGATTTTGAGTGATCCTGTTTTCAAAAGGCATTTTGAAGCTGAATCACTGAAGCCAGAGGCAAAGGAGGAAAAGAAAGTAGAAGAGAAGAAAAAGGAGGAAAGCAATTAAAGGCTCCTGGTTCTACAATACACTTGTAAATATATCATTGTTTTTATGAGTCCTTAGTACGTTTATCTACTAAGATAATTTCGCTTGATGTATAGCGTCCCACAACCGCTGAGCAGAGTGAATCCCTACTGTGAATTGTAAGTGTTGTGGTATGTATTATCCAAGTACACCTGGTCATCACCATCATTCAGAGGTTTTATTGAACATGGCTTTCAGTTTTCTTTCTTTCTCCTCCTGAGCTCGCAAAGTCTCCCTATCCGTTTCCAATACTGAAGCATATTTCATATCAGTATAACTGTTGGAATTCTTCACTGTTTCCTCTTTTATCTCTTTTCTATAATTCTCCATATCATGTTCATCGACATTACACCATTTTGCCATGGGCGTGCAGAGTTTGTAACGGTCATTCTCTTGCTTCTCCATGATCACAAACTGACAATGCGGGATGTTCTTCAACGATTCAAATTCCTCATAAGTCCAACGATACCACTTCATCAAGAACACACGGGCCCATATTCCGTGTGTCACCATGACTAGAACTTCAGGAAACTTGTCATTGACGAATTGACGGAACAGGGTCTCATTGAAACCAGCGCAACGATCATAGACATCAGCAGCACTCTCACCGAGTGGAATTCTGTAGAAGAAGTGGCCATAGTGAGCTCTTTCTTTCCATACCTTCTCCATTTCCTCAGCTTCTGACTGGAAGTTCCCGAAATCTTGTTCTCGCATACGTGGCTCCTCGTGGACTTTGTAGTCAACTCCTGAGTCTTTGATTGTATGAAGAATACCATTTAGTGTTTGTCTAGTCCGTTTGTAAGGGGAGGTGTAGAAAAGCACAGAATCATTTTCATTCAGAAGTGATTTGAGCTTGACACCCGCAGCTCTGGCCTGTTCATGGCCTCTAGGAGTCAGGGGAACCTTGTGGTTGGGAATATGTTGGTTTACCGTCTTGTCCTTGTTTCCCTCAGACTCACCGTGGCGAATAAGAATGATAAGCTTATGGATGTTAGTTATCTTGATATATTACCCAGTAGATTCAATAATCTTACTCGTGGTCTTCCCATAGTCGTTTGAAGGTTGTTAGTCGTGGGGTAAAGACGATGCTTGGTAGATCTTTTCCAAGATATCACAAGGTGTCGGTCCGGAACCAAAGTTGTAAATGATTATGTAAGTACTTACATAATTGAAGATGATACTCAATACTTGATATTTGATATTTGATGCTTCTGATCATATATCTTCTAACATCTTGCGTATCTTCTGAACCATCGTGCTGAACCAAAGGATTTTATAACCACTACCAATTTGAAGTGCCTTATTCTATCCTGATTTGCTGACTACTAGGCGAGTCTCGCTAAGGAGGACTTTTGGTACTTCTTTTCTCCGCTATACCTCATCCATCCAGTACAAAGGAACTAAGGTTTCAAAAACATGGAAATCACGAGAGTAGGCCATGAGCTATTGAACAAAAATTTCAACAGCACGAAAAAGTACTAGGCGTACCGTGCTCCCCGGGGAATTAACACTTCTAGAGCCAAAAATATAGAAGTAATGGTGTAGGGTCCTCTGCCTACTTCCAGACATATATCTGCTATATATAACTAGTATACAAATTTCAACACAGCATTGGTTTTCAACACTAACATCATCCACACTCAGGGTCTAATAACACCGTCTGCCAAAAATTGGGCCACAGAACCTTGCTCAATATCCTGCGCACTGTATGCAACTCTACCAATCAATGGCAACAACTCCTTGAAATCAACGTCCTTGGCACTGAATGATGACTGCTGAGTTCCTTGCTGTAGCTTCTTCTTGTTTAATTGGTAATAGTAGTTATTTAGCTCATCAACAGACTCAATCAGTGACTCCAAGTTAGCCAGTTGTGATTGGGTCTTGAGCCCCGTAGATTCAAGAGCAATTGAGTTGTTGAAGTTGTCTTGTTGGAAAGAGGATAAGTATAGGGAAATCAAGTGGTTATTGTGGATGACAACAGGGACCTCTTCAATGGCATTGGTGTGAGTGAGCGAAGATGAGGTAACTCCCTCAATAGAGAAGTCATTCGCAATGAAGCTCTTGATGTATGATTCGCTCAAACGGAAAGCCTTCAAACTGAGAAGACCATACTTGGCTTTCAAAGGCTCATGCACAAGGAGCACACTATTAGCACTGTTCTTCAATTGGTTACTGGCCATTGTTTCGATGATGGACTCAGTAATGAACTCACCAGAAATCCCACTGACATAAAAACCGAGGTATTGTACACTGGATCCAGCCTCTTTCAACTCCTCAATCAAGTCATCCTGGTATTTTACGTTATTTCTAAGCTTATATGGAGATGTGTTGTCAGAAGTATAACTTGGAAATTGGTACGATTGAGTAATTTTCAGAGTATCCCGTTGAATATCCACACCAAGTAGTGGACCAGCGACAGTGTTTGGAACAGAGGTACCGCAATGCTTAGCAATTCTTAGAGCAACACTCGATTCCAGCTGAACAGTGGCTGATGTTGGAGCAGAGTATTCTAGTTTCTTTGACATTTCGACTGGAGTTTCAAGTGCTTGATGGTGACGATGGTTGTTGTTGGTAGTCTTGAAAACTTTTTTTTTGAGTCTACAAACCGAGGGCAAATTAACACCACGACCTCGGATGTATTACTCATCTTTTTGGTTTTTCCTCTTCGTTGTCGTCGTCGTTGAAAGCTAAGAAAAAAAAATAATGAGGAACAACACAACAACATCAAACTAAATCAATTGTTCAGATACCATGTCTGCTGAAGAAATCACTGAACAGGTTGCCAAGTTGTACCTTGATGAGGCCACTGGTGAACAAGTCTCCAAGTCTGAGCTGAAGAAACGTCAAAAGCAGCGTCAAAAGGCAGCTGAGAAGGCTGAAAAGAACAAGAACAAACCAGTCCAGCCACAATCTTCTAAGAAGAAAGATACCTCTTTGCAGGATGTCACTCCTAAACAATATTTTGAGTACAGAGCCAAGCAGATCCAGGAGCTGAAGATCTCCAAGTCTCCAAACCCGTATCCTCATAAGTTCAATGTTTCGATCTCTACGAGAGAGTTCTTGAACAAGTATGCCCACTTGAAAAGAGGTGAGACCTTACCAGACGTTACTGTTTCCATTGGTGGTAGAATCATCACCAAGAGAGAGTCTGGTAACAAACTGAGATTCTACGTCTTGAAGAGTGACGGTGTTCAGATCCAGATCATGGCCCAAGCTCAAGACTCTACTGAGCAAGACTATCAAGAGGCCCATGAGCTATTGAAGAGAGGTGATATCATTGGTGTCACTGGTTACCCAGGTAGAACCGAACCAAAGAAGGGTGGTGAGGGTGAATTGTCTGTCTTTGCGACCTCTGTTCAACTGTTAACCCCATGCTTGCACATGTTGCCAACCGATCACTACGGTTTTAAGGACCAAGAGGCCAGATACAGAAAGCGTTACTTGGATTTGATTGTCAACAGTTCTACTAGAGAGAGATTCATTGTTAGATCTAAGATTATTTCCTACATTAGAAAGTTTCTGGACACCAGAGATTTCATTGAGGTTGAGACACCAATGATGAACGTTATTGCCGGAGGTGCTACTGCTAAGCCATTCATCACTCACCATAACGACCTGGCCATGGATATGTACATGAGAATCGCCCCAGAGTTGTTTTTGAAGGAGTTGGTTGTCGGTGGAATGGACCGTGTCTACGAGATTGGCCGCCAATTCAGAAATGAGGGTATCGACATGACTCACAACCCAGAGTTCACTACATGTGAGTTCTACCAAGCGTTTGCTGATGTCTACGACTTGATGGAGATGACTGAACTCCTCTTTTCCGAGATGGTTAAGGAGATCACTGGTTCTTACGAGATCAAGTACCACCCAGATGGTCCAGAAGGTAAGGAGCTAACCCTGAACTTTGCCAGACCATGGAAGAGAATCAACATGATTGAGGAGCTGGAGAAGACATTTGACGTTAAGTTCCCACCAGGTGATCAACTGCATACTGCTGAAACTGGTGCTTTCTTGAAGCAGATCTTGATCAAGAATAAGCTGGACTGCCCACCACCATTGACCAACGCCAGAATGTTGGACAAGCTAGTTGGTGAGTTGGAAGATACGTGTATCAACCCAACATTTATCTTCGGTCACCCTCAGATGATGTCTCCTTTGGCCAAGTACGACCGTAACATTCCAGGATTGTGTGAAAGATTCGAGGTCTTTGTCGCCACTAAGGAGATTTGCAATGCTTACACTGAGCTGAACGATCCATTTGACCAAAGAGAAAGATTTGAAGAGCAGGCCAGACAGAAGGATCAAGGTGATGATGAAGCTCAATTGGTAGATGAAGTCTTCTGTAATGCTTTGGAGTATGGCCTTCCACCAACTGGTGGTTGGGGTTGTGGTATTGACAGATTGGCTATGTTCTTGACTAACTCCAACACCATCAGAGAGGTTCTCTTGTTCCCAACTTTGAAGCCAGATGACAGTGTCATCCCAGGCAAGGGTGAGACCAAGGAATAGCGTCGTTTTGATTATTAATATAAACATCTAAACCTTATCATATGTCAGCTACCTGCTAAACATTAAACACTCATGTCCTCTCTCTACGTACTCACTACAGCAAGAAACCAGGACTGGGAGAGTGATCTCGGATATAGAAGTAAAAAAATCTCTCGAACGGGGAATTGAACCCCGGTCTACCACGAATTGCAAGGACCCGAAGGTTTCCCGACAAGCGGTGATTCTAGCCACTAAACTATTCGAGACTTGTTTGAAATGAAACCTCGCGGCTTGCTACACCACACTTGTATCGGGCTTCTTAACCTTACCTATTAAAGAAGTTCTACGTCATTGAATACAGAGCCGCCCCACAAAAATCTCGTGTCTTTCCTTATCTCGTCCTCAACGTTCAACGTCGGTCTTTCCAGCCACTGTCCTGACTACAGACACCCAAATGCCCCAGATCACCAGCACCGACTCAGACCAGAGGCTCACCATTGTGAGATACACCACAGGGGATAGCATTGAGTACCTCAACTTCTGGCTTAGAGACAATTGTCAATGTGCTGAATGTTACAACAGTGACACTTACCAGCGTGTTCTGGATACCTTCGCAGTACCACCTAATGTACAACCTGAATCTATCAATGGATCAAATAAAAAGATGACAATCAGGTGGTCTGACGGTCACTCTTCGACTTATACTTCGGAATGGCTCACTCAGCATACTAAGGAGTTCACCGAGGCTCCAGGTGTTGCGATCAAGAAGACCTATCCACATCAGGTTTTCTGGGATAAAGAGACTATCTCTAACAATCTCCCAGTTGTAGATTATCATGATGTTATGGCAAAGTCCTGTCAAGAACTTTACAACAACATTTACAAGTATGGTTTTACCTTCATCAAGAACGTCCCGGTCACCGCAGAGGATACTGAAAAGATGCTCAATTCCATGGGAAATAACATCAGGTATACCCACTATGGTGGCTTCTGGGACTTCACCACCGATCTTGCAATGAAGGACACGGCTTATTCTGAGATTGAGATTCCTTCTCACACAGATGGTACTTACTGGGAGAGCACCCCGTATTTGCAACTATTCCATCTTTTGTTGCACGACGGTGAGGGTGGTGACACTACATTGGTTGATGGATTCAAGTGTGCTAAAGACTTTCAGAGGGAATATCCAGGGCATTACGAACTTCTCAAGAGTCTCAAAATTGACTGCCACTCTCTTGGCGACGTCTACCTCACTCAATCTAAACCTGTTTTCATTCATGATGACAACGACGAGCTTGTTCAGGTCTCTTGGAACAACTGTGACAGATCTACCAATTTCAAGCTCACTGCTAATGAACAGGAAAAGTTCTATTCGGCTATCAGGGCATGGAATGAGTTGATTCATAGGGACGAGAATGTCTTCTTTCAGAAATTGCAACCTGGGACTGCCTTGATCTTTGACAACTGGAGAGCACTCCATGCGAGAATTGGTGTAACCACTGGAAAGAGAAGAATGTGTGGTGCCTATTTCGATAGAGAAGACTTTTATAGTTTCCTAACGCTGCACAACTCCAAGAACCAGACCGAGCTGTTCAACTCCGTGTGATGCAATCATTAGAGGACATGTGCTTCGTGGCGCACCCATACTCGCAGTAATAAAACTCATAGTCACTAGTCTTATTTCTGTCTAACTTAAAATAAACATTCTATACAAACACCCTGCTGTTCTTCAACCATCTCTTATACTTCTTATGGCTGACTTTCTTTCTCATTAATCCTTTGAAAAGTGGTGGCAAGTAGCTGCATATAGTGAGATTTAACAAGGCGATAACAAATATCAAGACCTTGAATCCACCACTAATCTCAGTCAACTGGAATAGATCGAAGAGAAAAGACTTTGGAGATAAGTTCATCAACCAGCCAGATAAGAGAGTGGCAAAACCAATATTTAACAGAAATGGCACATTCTTTACCGCAGGCTCCCTGTAAGGCGGTCCAACTGTCAGAATAATCGCAACAAAAATGTACTGGAAGTTGGAAAAGAAGAACAGAACTGTGTTATCTGATGACTGTACAGCATCGTCACCTGCAGGAACAGGTTTGATGTACCAGTCTTTGGTCTGGACATACTCCCAGATGAAGACCTGGAAGATCAACAATAGTATGATGTTCACTGTTAATGGAATCAACAATTTTGGAGAAACAAGATTGGCACTAGGTCTCTTTGCAACAACTTCGTGATAGGAGTTGGACCAGGACATAAAAATTGCAATTGGCAAAATTAAGAACAGATCAATCCACAAGAACTGGAAGTCACCCAAGTTAGAGCCTCTCTTATACAAAATGGATACTGTAATGAACTGAATGGCAGAGTAGAGTGACATGTACTGGAAACAGCTGAAGCTCGTAACTAAGGATGCGCGTCCTTCTCGAATGACATCCAACACACAGCCAATTTCAAACTTTCTTGAAGTGAACGGGGCAGCCACCGATGCCTCAGCCTCAGACAAGGAAATACCAACATCGGCTGCTTTCAAAGCTCCACAGTCATTGGCACCGTCGCCACAAAAACCAACGGTGTAATCGAGATCTTGCAATTGTTCAACCAATTCGTGTTTTTCATCAGGGGACATACGGGCAAACACGTTGGTCATTAGAAGAATCTTTGTGACATAATCCTCAGAGAATAGGTCCTCCTGGTTCTTCAGAATATACCTGAACACATCGCCAGTGATAGCAAGGCCATAAGACTTGTAGCCATCTGTTGAAGAAACTATCAGTTCCAAGGTTCTGGAGTCTAGCATCAAGCGATTATCATCAATCTCTCTCCATGTTAATGTATCTGTTGCTTCATCAAACGCAGGAATAAACACAAGTTCATCTTTTACTAATCCACATTCTCTACCCACACTCACAGCGGTCAACAAGTTATCACCAGTGCACATCACTGTTCTCAAGTTGGCCTTACTCAATTTTTTTAGTACGTGTGTTGTTGTCGGCTTTAATCTGTTCTCAAAAACAATAAAGCCTAGAAATTCCAAGTCAGATTCAGCTTCTTCCCTAGTTATTTTCTGAGAGTATAACCAAGTGTTCTTCTTCAGTTTTTTACCAGCCAGGGCAATAATTCTGTAACCACTGTGAGTATAATGATGTAACAGTTCCTCGTAGTTGTGTGGAAATGACTTTGGATCACAGATATCTTTGATTACCTCTGGTGCACCCTTAGTTAGCACAGAGAACTGTCCGTCTGGAGATTTTATCACCACACTCATTCTTCTCAGGTGTGAGATAAACTCAAAACTCCTCAAAATACCAAGCAGTTTGTCCCCTTGACCTCTCGGATAGACCACCGATGGAGATAGTCCAACGTTCTCAGGCAACTGACTTTCATCAAATCTTTCCTCGTTCGTTGATGTGAACCCTTTGAATTCCTCCTCGTATTCCCAACCAGTGAACAAAAACATCTTAAAGTCCAGTGGATCACCAATAAGTTCCCCATCAACAACTCTCAAGGAATGACATGCAACCAGTGCTTTCAAAAGCTTATCAGGTACACCATTACTGTGATTCACCAGCTCGCTAAAATGGGACTCTTCATCAACAAAGTGAACACCATACACATCCAGTCCTTCCTCCGTTAAGGTTCCGGTCTTGTCAAAGCACAGAACATCCAGTTTACCTCCGATGTTCACTCTGGTTGGGGAAATGCAGTAGACATCCTTCAATTTTAAACGACTGAGAGCAAAGCTGGTACCAATTGTCAAAGTAGCTGGCAGAGCAGGTGGAACAACAATGGTAATAATATCAAGCGCTCGGAGGACAATGATTCTATATCCAAGGCCCAACTTGATGAAATTGTAGGTACTGAAAATAAAACCAAAAAACGCAATGCAAGTCATAAAACCAATGTACTTGAATGAATCTTCGTAAAATTTGAACCCAGTAGGTTTTGGAAACAACATCGATCTCAAGAGGGAGCCTTTAGTTGTAGAAAACCCCGTCTTAACAACGAGTGCCATAGCTGGCTCATTTGCGGTGTGTCTCACTCTGATAATCTTCGTACCATTATAAAGATATGACTTGGCCAGATTTGCAGAAGTTTGAGAACGGAACGAATCATTTATCAAAGAGTGCAAAGTTGATTCCGTCGCTGGGAGTTTCGACACTGGAACAGATTCACCTGTAAGCATGGACTCATTAACAATACAATCCCCAGACAGTAGCAATGAGTCACACGGGAAAAGAGTCAATGAAGGGTCTGAGACTTCGTAGATGTCACCAGGAACCAAGTCAGTGGAGTCAGTCCCTTTCCAGAACCCATTTCTCCACACTCTCACACTGCAATCAGAACGTGATAAATCCCTGAGTCTATTCATCGTAGATTTGGTCTCAATGAGTGTGTTGAAAATGGAAAAAACAGAAATCAGAAAGATGCAAGCAGCGTAGTAGTAGTACTCGTCAAAGGCCCACAAGACTATTGAGAAAACTTGAAAAACGTAGAAAGGGTGCAACACCTCATCAACCAAAAGACTTGAGATAGACTTTTCTTTCAATTCCAATGAGTTGTCCTGAAACACCAAATATCTGTCCTCGTGGGAATCCTTTGTCAAACCCTCTTTGGAGTGATTTGCCCAATCCAAGTCAACCCAGTTCGTGTTGGTCTTGAAGATGTCTTCGACAGGGGAATAGAACAGCTTGAGATATCTGTATTCAAAAGAAATCAAGATGGGGATATTTGGATTGAAATCCAAATTGATGTCATGCTGTTGGCTGTCGTTGCTTATGCTAATATCATCCAAAATGGGGACATTCATAACAGTAGACAGAGAACGATTATACCACTGGCGCTTAACGTTGATAACGCTTAATTCACCATATTCTGTCTCAACAATGACCCATTCAGCCTTGGCCAATGGTACCTTTTTGCTCGTGAGCGCAAATTTGTAACGTGGTAGCCACCTCAAAACAAGATAAAGGAGGCCAAATGTGGCACAGCAGAGGAGCACATAAATCTTTATTCTTATCGGTGAAGTTTTGTAACCAGCGATACCAAGCACCAAATCTTCTTCAGCAATGTAAAATCTTTGGAAATGTTGACGGGCCTTATGGTCAGGGTAATAATGCTCGTGAAACTCAGGACTCAGTTGTTCATCTCTGTTGCTTGCATTGCGATGTGATTGCCGAGTCTGTTCAGCTTGAAGTTCAGAATCATTATCTGACTCGTAATCCTCATCAGATTCAAGCTGAGGCCTATTGTTAGATACGTCCGAAGGGATACGGTCCCTGTAAGAACTCGGAGCATAGCTTGACAACGAGGATGGTCTTGTCCCTCTATCCAAAGATCCATAGTCATTAATACTCTCTGCTCTGGTGGACATACTCTGTCTTCGAAACAAATCATCATTCTCACTAAGCTCTCTCCCTTGGTGGTCCCAATCAGTATCAAAATCAACAGGATCTTCAGGATTGTCTAAAGTTGCAGCACCATGAGCAGAAATCACATCATCAGTGTCAAAGAATCTGAAATGGGAGCGAGCATCAATGGACCTGGATCTAGAGCGGGCTCTTTTGGCTGACTCAGAAAGAAAGCTCTCACGACTTTGAATCCTGCTTAGGGGAACACTATCAGCATGTCTCCCACGTCGTATGGAACTGGCAGCAGAGCTTGAGACAGATGGAGCGAAGGAATGACGTCTAGGTTCAATGTTGGGATGATGGTGATGGAATGATGTGATTGAAGACGGGATGATTTCAGAGGCAGCACCATCAAACATTTCAGTATTGTTATCATCTAGGTGAGAGGTGAATGTCTGCCGAGTAGCATTTGACGCAAAAGAGTCGCGTCTCAGGGACACTGATCGCCGGGAGACTCCACTGGAGCTTCTGTGTCTGTTGCCTGGCATCTTTGGGGCGTCTTCTCTATTCACCTGCTGCGTTATGGTTGGAGACTTTGAGCTCTTCCTGATAGCCGCCAGTTGGAATTCTTTTTGCCCTAACAAAGCCGACCACCAACAACCGAGATGTGATTATGTAATGCCTGGCGAAATTCGAACTTTCGATATTCCTCACAAGAGGGTTTAAAAAAATTTTCAAAGATTTCCACGGTTTCGTTCTTTATTATCTCTCCATTCCAAAATCAAGTCTCTAAGCTGGCTTGAGGTATGAACAGTCATGAAGAAGCATTGTTGATTCAACCAAGTGCCACGCTCAAAAGAGTAAGTTGATTAAATCCCTACATATTGGAATGACGACAAGCCGGTCAATACAAAGTGCCATTATCTGATGAAACCCATGACAACAACAACTTGAATTTCTTCATCCGAACGTCTAATGTGGAGTAAATCTGCTTTTTAACCCTGATCTCGATTGGCCTTTGTGTTGACGTTTGCTCGTACGTCCTTTAGTGGCTTGAAAATGACCATTCAACTAACAAAGTTTTTTGCAGGAATGTGCTTAGTTCAGTTTTAATTTCTTGTTTGTTGAATACTTTGTTTGTGTAGATGTATATATCGTATTGTTGTCTTTCTGTCTATTGTATAGAGGCTTTGAAAAATAGTTCGAAAGTGCTCTCTCTCTTTATATACATATACTGGAATTATACTGGAATATGTCAGACTAAAAAAGTAATAAAAAATATCTTACCTCATCTCATCTAGAAGTCAAACGCCACCATAAAATGTCCCAAGCTGATACAGCTGCACCACCAGCACTCTGTACAGCGTGTCTCGGTCCTTCATCACACCTCCGACTGATCCGTGAACGAAACGCCCTCGAGTGTAAACTCTGTACGAGGCCCTTCACCGCCTATAAATGGACTTCTGGAGCAGACAACCACTCCCGCAAACACACCACCATATGTCTCACATGTGCTCGTCAAAGGAACTGCTGTCAGTGTTGCCTTCTAGACCTGACCTATGGGATATCCATTCAACTGCGGGACGCAGCCCTGAAAATGGCTGGTATCAACGTTAGTGGCGGAGAGGCAACCAATTTGGTTTCCAAGTTGTACGTCGCTGACAACGAAGCAAAGTTTGATAAGCTGGGAGGTGCAAAACACACAAGTGATGCAGAGAAAGCAAAGGAGGTACTCACGAAGTTAGCATTGTCGTTGAAGGGGAAAGAGGGAGAGAAGCAACAGAAGACAAAGACAGAGAAAGATCTGCCTGAGCATCTCCAGTCTGTTGACATCACCAAGATCTTGTCAAAATTGCCACTAAATGGTTCATTGAGCACAGTACCAGCAGATGGAACTATAAAGAGCTTCTTTGTCTTTGGCATAGATGAGTCATTGCCAGAATACAAGGTCACTGACTTCTTTGAGAAATTTGCACCAGTGAAGGCCATCAACTGCCAGCATGATGCCAGGTGTGCCTATGTGACTTTTATGGAGAGAACCGGTGCAGAGATTGCTGCAAAGGGGATCGTGGGTCAGGGTGAGGACAACGGCTCTAAACCAGCGCTGTTCATTGTGGATAACATCCCAATGCGCTGTTGCTGGGGTAAAGAGAGACCTCTTGGCTCAACTTATGGTGAGAGGGTCAAGTTGGGGTCAGTTGTCGCAAAGGTGATGAGGAAGTTGGCCAAAGAGGATAAACCAAAAGAGATCAAAAAAAGAAGGACTGAACCCATCGAGAGTACACCAGCAAAGAAGAAGAGCAAAGATGATAGTGTAAGTAAACCGGTATATAAATCGCTGGCTAAGGATTTTGAATTGTGATTGGTCTGATCCTTTGTTCTTGAGTAGTAAAAAAAGATTTGTTTACTGAGATCGACGCCTCTCTTTCATAACGCCACCGGGAAAATGTCCAATTACGAAGGTATGTGATAAGTATTCATTGCAGCAACCATCACTGTATATGCCCTAACTCTCCATCCCAGAAGAACACGACATAGCAACTTCGGGTAATCCGTCCACTAATAACACCCCCACTCGTCCACACCAGACCCTCACCCAAGTCCTCGAAGACTTTCACCACCAGACCAACAGCACCATTACATCGCCCATTTCACAATTAGAACAGGCAATTCAACTCATTGAAGAATCAGGCATACGAGAAACCCTTTTGGAGCAACTTGGCAGCTTTACAGGAGACAGCACTCAAGGCATGCCACAGGAATATATCGACTCACTTGAACGGGTGAACAAGAAATCTTTGAAACCAGACATGACTTGTTCGATCTGCACCTCTGATTTCCTCGATGATCCTCATCCTTTGGTTGTGCGCCTGCCCTGTGACGGTAAACATAAGTTTGATCTGGAATGCATTTCACCATGGCTGGCAGTGAAGGGCAGCTGCCCCCTATGCAGAAAGGATCTGTTGAAAAATGAGAAGAAACTCGAAGTGGAAGATAGTGAAGAGGAAGAGGAAGGCTGGGAAATGTATGGATGATTCACCGGTGCTCGAAATAGACTACATTCATGTGTACATAGCACACATGGCTGCCTTATGGACCCCTTAAGTAGTTGCTTCTTAACCAAAATCTACCAAATGAACGGCCTCCAACTTCCATTGAAGAGCTTCTCGTACCTTCTCTCTGCCCATTACTCAAGCCCTGGCAGTCTTCCCTATACACTTTAGAAATCCAACAAGTGAGCACACACCTTGTGAATTGACATTCACGTGACGGCCTACTCATAAGGTGGTGCCAACCCCGGAATTTTTCGTGATCAGACCTGAAAAACGAAAAATTATTGCCCTTGCTCCCTTTTGCACCACCTTTCAACAGCAGAAAAGCAGAATCAATTGAAAAATGGTAAGCCGTTAACAACTTCAAGTCACACTGATTGTGTCCAGTACTAACAGTGGTATTACAGGCCAGAAAATTCTTTGTCGGTGGTAACCTCAAGCTAAATGGTACCAAAGCCTCCATCACTGAGATCGTTGAGAGACTAAACACAGCTTCTCTAGACCCAAACACTGAGGTCGTCATCGCTCCACCATCCACTTACTTAGACCTTGCTGTTTCCTTGAACAAGAACCCACAAGTTGAAATCTCTGCCCAGAATGCTTACGTTAAGGGTTCTGGTGCCTTCACTGGTGAGATCTCCGTTGAGCAGATCAAAGACGTCGGCGCTACCTGGGTCCTTTTGGGTCATTCTGAGAGAAGAACCCTGTTTGGTGAATCTGACGAGTTTGTTGCCGAAAAGACCAAGTTTGCCCTAGACCAAGGTCTAAAGGTTATCCTTGCCATTGGTGAGACTTTAGAGGAGAGACAGGCTGGTATCACTGACTCCATCAACCAGAGACAATTAACTGCGGTCATCAAGCTCATTGATGACTGGTCCAAGGTTGTTATTGCCTACGAGCCAGTCTGGGCCATTGGCACTGGTTTGGCAGCCACCCCAGAGGATGCCCAAGAGACCCACAAGAACATCAGAGACTTTTTGAGAAAGGAGTTGGGCGACAAGGTTGCTGACGAGACTAGAATCTTGTATGGTGGTTCTGCTAATGGTAAGAATGCCCCAACTTTCAAGGACAAGGCTGATGTTGATGGTTTCTTGGTTGGTGGTGCTTCTTTGAAGGCTGAATTCGTTGACATTATCAACTCTAGACAGTAAGTCACAGGATGAATTATTTAGCTTCGATTTGGAAGTAATGATTGAAGAAGCTTCGTGAGGGGTGCATCTGTAGCTATCCCATTCTACGCTCATCTCGACTCTAAAGTTCGGTTCCCCTGTTGTCCGAGGTAGACCTGAGACATGAGTACATAAACTACTGTGACCAAACTTATCTCCCCACAGTTTGCCCCTGAGCTGTAACCACCGTTAGTGCTGACTCTAGAGACTAGTTACATGATGGTTACAACTTCAAAATGGAAATGTTATCAATGACGTAAATCCAAATACCGTATACAATGGTCTCTCTCTTTCTTTCGAACTATTCGTTCAAAGGGGTTAAAGTCAAGGGGGTCATGGGTACGTCACTGGCCACCGGGTCCAAGAATGGCGACATATTCCCGGTCATAATTTGTGGTGTCTGGAGTTGTAAGGTGCTCTGACTCGAGTTGTTCCTCACGAGTCCAGGAAATGCATGTCCTCTAGACTGCAATGATGCGGGCAGTTGTTGGTTTGCAAGGTAAAAGTGTGAGGGGGAGTTCGTGAGTGATGTTGGACCCAGGCTTGGTGTTGCTGGCGATGCAAAGTCTGTAATAATGTTGATCGGTGGTGTCTGAGTTGAGCTCCTGCGGTGTTGCTGCTGTGTGTAAAAGTTTACAGCAGAAGGATGACGCTGCTGATGAAATGAAGAGACTCTGGAGTGTGAAAAGGATGAGTTTCTGGAGAGTGAATGCCTCTGCTTTCGATCTGGGGTGTTGTTGTTATTTATGTGGTTATGGTTCTCCAGCTGTTCTCTCGACAGCGACAGAAGTGAGATCGTGGAGAGTGAGCGGAGCATCTCGCCATTTCCGGTGTCTGCTGAAGTCGCCAGGATTTGAGGTGATTCAAGGTCGTCAAAGACAGCCACTTCGTCATCTGCGATATTGCTAGCGTTGATAACGAGTGGTCTGCATGCTGTTGTAGAGGAGGATGAGGTGCGGTGTGGTGATCTTCTGTGTTCTTTAAGAGATAGCTGCTTGAGCTCGCGTGCAATCTCCTTTGGAAGCATGCTGGCCTTGGACATCGAGCTGTGGTGATGCTTGGTGTGGGAATGCCCTTTAAGTGAAAATTCCAAATGATAACAATCTTTTTTTTGTTGTGATACAAGTTTGCGGGTGGCCGGAATTGAATTAGGGAGTTATCACCGAGGGTTGGGAGTTATACCTGTTTCACTGCTAATGAATGCTAGGGAGATAGATATAACAAGAAGCTTTGAGGATTGTTTTCTAGTAATTTTAACCACAACCCCTCATTATAATCAGTCTCTTATGTTCTTGCTACTTGTATCCTGATACAGCGCAGCTTTGTGCGAATCTAGGCCACATATGGCTCATCTGCACAACCTCCTAAACCCCCTTTACGCAAAAACAATTCAACTGGGCACAATCGCACGATTGGCAGTAGTCGAAATTTAAAGAGCGCGGAACATGATTATCTTGATGCTTCACAGCCCTCAATTTCGAATGTGCACTGTCTTTATACCTAAAAATAAATACGGCTAATTGCATTAGCTTCTTGGCCGTTCTATCCGAACCTTTCAACTGTAGTTGGTTATTACATATCCCTTATACATATATATCACATATACAGTAAGTCTACAGTTCATGTCTAAAAACCAGCGCCATGTATTCACAATAAAACCAAATAAACCAAAAACAAGCCCATAACCCAATTCATGACATAACAACGAAGTGAAACAGTAACAAACCACCCACGCTTACTTAGGAGCAAAAGTTCTTCTCTTTCTCACCTTTGGATTCTGGTGTGTTCTGTAGTGTTGCATGCAATTGTCGTGTCTTGCAAAACGAGCGTCGCAGGAAGGGAAAGGGCACTCGTGCTTACGCTCACCAGTATGAATTCTAGCATGTCTTGCCAGATGGCCAGATGTCGTAAAGAACTTATCACATGTTTTACATTTGTACTTGCGTGGATTCTTGCTCTCCCTCTTGATCATCTCCTCAAGTGTAGATGAAGCATCTGCAGACTGTGGTCTACCAGGGACTTCTTGCTGATGCAGTTGTGGTTGGATATGCTGTTGAAATGGCGCCTGAGGGTATGGGTTGTATAATGCTTGTGGTTGTGGCTGTTGAAGGTGTTGAGGTGCCTGGACAGTAACTGGTGGTGGCGAGTAGCCCGATTGTGATGGTGATGACAAGCATGAGAGACTAGAAACCGATCTCCCTGGGTGCTCCAATTGATAGCGTTGCTGTTCGGTAATGTAGGCAACTGGGCTGTGGGAGTCCCGTGTCATGGCTGGAAAGGCAACATGTAGGTGGGTAGCAGTAGACCTTGGGGCCGGTGCTTGCAGAGCGGCGCTAATGTGCTGTTCTTGAGCTTGTGACTGTGCCTGTGTTTGTGCCTTCTCGCCACCAGCATTAACCAAGTTGAGAATAGACGAGATTGGGGGTAGCGATACAGGATGGTTGTGAAGCATGATGTGTGGTTGTAATGTTGCTGTCTGCATTGGAGAAGCTCCTTGTGGTTGCACTTGAATCAATACAATGCGAAAGCGCAATGATGGGAATCCTAGTTTTCCCAGAGGAGATTTGGTTGTATTTATATGGCAAATTTCAAAGAAAACACCGCAGCCTCCTTTTTTGGCGAAAATGGCGAAATCATTTTGTGCTCAAGCAAAGTGTCAGCAACCTGTTGCCAAGCCGACCCTGAAAACCCTGACCGACATGTTCTCCCTCTAATCATCTAATAGAAAAGGAAAAGCAAAAAGACCAGGACTTTTCGGGACTACTGAAGATTCAACAAGACCAAGTGGGTCTAATGTAGTGGTCTGGACTATGAACAGCGACTCGGTCCCTCCTCAGCTCCCTTAGGTGGTCACCTTATCCCTGAATCGGCTTCCATTGCCGTTGATTCTAGGGGCGCGGCTACCTTTTGGGGGGCCCTTTGCAAATTGGCGAAAACTGAATATCCCTCCCTCCTTTCTAATCTACAGGTCAACAGCGTTCCAAACCTGGAAACCAGTACGCGCTGTCGTACTTGAGAGCTTGAGACGCTTAATAAATAGGAACCGTGTGATCATCCACATCCAATCTGTTTAAACAGTTATTAAAGATAATCATGGGAACCTGAAATATTACTCGAGTTCAAGGCAACAGGCGAAAAAAGGGTCTTATCAAATCTCGATTCTCCATTGAATGTCATCATCGGCGAATAGTTTTTGTTCAGGAAAAACTAGATAGTGTCTAGGATGGATGCCGTCATAATAATCCCAGATGGGCTTCCTAATGCCTTTTTGCTATCCGGATATCATGTTTCATGGATCACGATTGGCCGCTGCGCAGGAAGTATTGGAATGAGCACTAATGGGATCAATAGTTGCTGAGAAGTTTAACACCTCAAAAATGCCCTGTGGCTGGTGTGGTCATTGGACAGTCCGGAGACTAGTTTTAGCAAACAGGTTGAAGTCTACAAATCCTGTGGTTTCCTCCTCTAACGCATCTTGACCCTAGACTGTTGAGCTTTGAGACCTTGTGGTCTTCTTGTCTTGAAGCTGCATTTTCTGATTTGTCTCTTTTCTCGTTCCTTCCTCTTTAGAACTATTTCGCCAAATTGGCAGAGTTCTAAAATAGCGGGAATCTTATATAGGGGTCCTCGCCAAGCCTCTATAACAAAATAATACGTCCGCCTATGCCCATCCCGGCACCCAAGGAACCCTTACTCGAGCCAAGGATTTTGTCAAGCCAGGATTCTTCTATTATTCTCCTTGATATCTATTGGGACTTTGGTAGAATGCAATAGTTTTCACTGAACGCCTGAGAGCTTACATTAAGGTCTGACCAATAGGCCCCACGAGGATGCGTCAAGACGGAATTCCAAGTTCGGAGCAAGGGTGCCATGCCGCAATCGCCGTAACTTTCAAGTTTAATGACGTGTTGAAAATCCCCTTAGTCTAAGCGTTCTAATTTTCAGCGTAACGAGCTTATGCACTTACTCGCTAGTTAATTTTACGGTTTGGACACCCGGTTAATACCATTGGCAGTTGCAGCGTACAGGTACGATTATATGATTAGCGCGTATGAAAGGTTTCAGTTCAGGACAGGTGTACTCACTAGCTGATTCAGATATACTACGGTCCGAAAGCGCGAATCGCGAAGACAAAACTTGCTCATCAGAAGGGCTGTCTTCTTGCAACTTGCAAGTATAGCAGACAGGGTTCGCTATGTGAACTGGTCCAGAAGATTTACGACAGTAGCAACTCTTGTAGTAAGTAGACAACAGGTCGAAAACTTCAACATCCGCTAAATGAAAATTCTATTTGCTAAAAATAGTGTTTTTTGTCAGTATGCCTTTACTATCTATCAAGAGCCACCTGATGCCAGTTCATATTATACCAGCGCAGTAGAGATTTGTGACTAATGTACAATAGTGAGTGGACCGTAAGGACCCGCATAATTTCAGGTCTACGTTTGTCTTCGGACAAACTAGTGTGTGAACTTTTCTTATGTCCCTTCCAGCTCAATGCTACAATGAAACTCAAGATTGTAGTGTGTCATCAATAATAATTATTAATGAGATTAATCAGTTATTGAGTACAGCTTCCAAATCCAGAAGTTTTCTCTATTAGGAAGTTTCAAGGGAACTCAGATTGTCTTCGTTCCGCTAACGCAGGTCTAACCACAGATGACACCTCAGGTTACTATATCTGCGATATAAGGATCCTTAGACTTGTTTGCAAGATATCCAAGTCTTCTCCCTATTGCTAGCACTGGCTAAATATTCATGGTAGCCGCATGTTAAACAGGCATTAATCCACTAGCACTGTCCCTTACTCAGCCATAACGCTTCACGAACTATAATGCGCACCTTTTTGTTAGTAATCTTATTTTCAAAAATATGACCTCGTAACAGATTCCCTAATAGGTATATCCGTCCTGACTATATCGGGTGTGATGTAAGTAGGTTTCTAAAATCGATCATTTAAGTTTCTGAATTTTTGTTACCTCTCCAGCTGAATGGTAACCACCAGTTGGAAGACTTGAGGTTGGATTATCACCTTTTTTTATAGGTGGTAATTCTTGGTCGAAGAGCTATGATTCAGCTATCGCAAGATCATGATAAATCCAGTAGTTCTCCCATAACCATATTTCGGGAGCAGAAAGAGATATCTTCCTCGGGCTGAAAGTACTCAAAAACGAAACTCGTAAGCACTGTTCAAGTCACACGTACAATTGTGGCTATCGTAATTTCAAGAACTTTTTATTAATGTGAAATTTCAAAAAATATTGACCAAGACCCTTTTCCAAGCCAAACCAGAGCCCTCCTTTTTAGCAAATACAATATATTCTTCTTGGATACAGATTAGTTTTCTCTCCATTGGTTACCACACTTGACACACTTCAAGAACGTAGTCATAGGCTCATCGGCAGATCTAATCTGTAGTTGGAAAAAGTAGGCCTTATCATTACCACAGGAATCCACAGGACACTGTGTCGTGGTCTGATCAACGTTATCCCAGGCACCATCACCACCTAGAACATCATCGATGTCCTTTCTAGGAAGCACCTTTCTGTCAAAGACCTCAATACCTGAGATGGGGAACTCGTAGGGGCAGGTGGGGCAGTTCAGTCTATTGATACCTGAGTTGGCTGGAGCAATCAGCAGCATATTGGAGCAGTTGGGGCAAAACGAGAGCATTGTAGTAAGAAGCAAGGAAGGAGCGAGCAAGGAGAGGCAAATATTTCAAATACAGATCTATTAGCTGTTAGTTGAGGAGAAAAATATTGAGGTAGTCTACCCTCGGAAATATCCCGATGAGGGTAGATCAACAGGTCGTAACTGTCTTATATAAAGAATCGGAATCAAAACAGTCAATAAGACGACCCATCTCTCTAAAGTAGAGCATAAACTGCCGAAGATTCCTGAGGAAATGGGTGATCGGGTGGATGCAGTTGGACTTATGACTGATAAGACTGGAGAATTCCCCGTGAAGACTGAAGACAAAGCCCCAGGAGCCGTTGGTTCTATTACCACTAATGGAGTGAGGAGATCTACACGTACTCGAAGCGCACCCTCGAGACAAGAACATCCCAATCTGCCTCAAAAAGTTTTGGAATTGGAGCATGAAATCAAGGTTGAGAATTCTGAATCTGCTGTTCCAGCAACGCCCAGAGCGAGAGCGGGCCCTGTGAAGAAGATTGTGGATGATTCAGCTGAAAGTAGTAGTGATGATCTTGCCTCGTATCATGACTCTGAAGGTAGCAGCTCATCAGAAGAGTCTGATATTGGGTACAGGCCCACTGGAACTCCTCTTAAGGAACGACCAGCGAAGGGAAGGGGGGGAAGGCCGAGAAAGCATACTAAATTGGAGAAGGAGGAACCTGAGAGCGTAACCAAGTTTGTCCACCTTACAAGTTCATCCAAGGGCTGGACATACCTTACTGCTGCAAGAAGGCAGATTCAATCAGAGAAAAAGGACTTTGTTCTTTTGTCAGATGCTTTCCAGAGCCCCAAGAAGCAAAAGGAAGGTATCCTGTTATTGTCGAAGACTCCATCACCTTCAAAAAGAGGCGTTCTTTCTCTATCACCAATGAAGAGAACTCCACAATCTGGTCATGCTGGGTCGCCTCGAAAGCTGCAAAGAATGAAACTACAAGACAGATCAGCTAGGAGAAAGGCTAATAGGACCCTCTATTCCAGGCTGGTGGACGCTGGTATGGACGATAATCACATTGATGAGGAAAGAATCTCAATTGCAGAAAAAATCGCTTTTGAATCTAGAAGTAACCAGAGCAGTGTCCAATCAACACCATTTAATTCCCCAAGAAAGCAACTGAAACCGTTTGACCTACCTACACATGATGCAAACTTTATCGCTACACCTTTACCAACGCAAAAGTCTGACCAAGAATTTTTCGAAGGAAAATACCAGGATAAGGCACTCTTCCTTGATGGCCCAGAAGGATTCTTTGAACAGCATATTGCTAGGATCAGACCATCACATAATTCCATGGTTCAGGCTCCACACTTGGACTATGACGAATTCAATAGTTTTGTGTTGTTCAGTGGATTCTTGCATTATCATCAAAAGGTTGAGTTGAGTGAGAGATACAAACAAATGTGGCACCAGTATCTATTTGAGCTGAAACAAGGGTTCAATTTAGTGTTTTATGGCGTTGGCTCAAAGAGAACGTTGTTGCTAGAGTTTGTGGAGGATTATCTACTGGATCAGATAGACGTTCCTGTGGTTGTAATCAATGGATACAACCCAGCAGTGAAGTTTGGAGAAGTCTTGAGTCAGATTGTGAGTGTATTAGACCTGAAGCAAAAGATTCCTAAAAGACACAATGAAACTCTCGATTTCTTGATAGAGTACTTCAAAACAAAAGTTGATCAGCCACTGCTGATCCTGTTGATCCACAACATTGACGGTGAGTCCTTCAGAGATGAGAAAACACAAGACTATCTGGCGAAACTTGCTGCAATAGAACAATTTCTTCTGATTGCCTCAATCGACCATATCAATGCCCCTTTGCTTTGGGACTCGATGAGGTTATCCAAGTTCAACTTTGTCTGGCACAATGCTACCACATTCCAGGACTACACCACGGAGATCTCTTTCAGGGATCCACTTCTTCTTGGCCAGACACAGAAATCTGGTGGCTCTCAAGGTGCCAAGTATGTGCTCTCATCCCTGACGCACAGTTCCAAGGGATTGTATCGAATTCTGGCGACTCAACAATTACGAAACATGCAGGAGGCACTGAAAGAGAAGCAAATGTCCCAGAGCACAACGGTGTTAAAGGGCCACCTGAAATACGGTCTGGAATTCCCACAACTCTTCAGACTCTGTGTGGAAGAGTTCATCACATCGAACGAGGTTAACTTTAGAACGATGTTGATGGAGTTTGTTGAGCATAAAATGTGTGTTTTGACACGAGACCAACCCGGTACCGAGATAGTGTTTATTCCGTACTCCTATGATGAGATCCAACAGTTGCTGACAGAGGAACTCGGGACAAGTTGATACAGGTGGCTTGAGAATGGGTATAAGACCAGCAACTAAGAATTAGTAAGTCTAGTCTAGTTTAAGACCCTGTCTTTTCACACATCGAAGGTCATATCTCCGCCAAATCCGTCCCGTTTTGGATTGGAGTTTTTGGTTGTACAAAAAATTGACGATTAGGGAGGCTAAGCACTTTCAATTGTAACTACGCTAAAGTTCCCCAGTAGAAAGAACACCCCAACACCCTCAATGCAGAAGCTTGCACCGGGCACAAAGCTCAAGATTGGTGCTCATGAAGCTGAGATCACAGCCTACCTTGCAGAAGGTGGTTTTGCTCATATTTACACTGTCCAGTACTCGCCACCACCATCAGAACAGGACAACAACAGCAAGAACAACAACAAGCATGTTGGTGTGCTGAAACGTGTCGTTGTGCACAGCAAGGCGGATCTCAACACATTGAGGAAAGAAGTTGAAGCTATGCAGAAGTTGTCCTATAGCGAACATGTTGTTCGGCTGTTTGACTCCAACGCCCAGAAGCTGGAGGATGGAACATATGAAGTGTTGCTTTTGATGGAATACTGCTCAAACAAATCACTTCTTGACTACATGAATCTACATCTCAAGACCAAGCTCAGCTTTGAACAGATTACCAAAATCATGTACCAGATATCCCTCGCAGTGTACGCCATGCATTCACTCAAATTGATTCACAGGGACCTAAAGATTGAGAATGTCCTCATTGATTCTGAGTACAACTTCAAATTGGCTGACTTTGGGTCTACGTCAGGGCTAATTTCCCCACCAACTACACAGGAGGAGTTTCAAGCGATTGCCAACGACATCATCCACAACACTACCCCACAGTACAGGGCTCCCGAGATGATTGATCTTTATAAGAACATTCCAATCGATGAGAAGTCTGACATATGGGCTCTTGGAGTGTTCTTGTACAAGCTGTTGTACTATACCACTCCTTTTGAAACACAGGGAGAACTCTCAATTCTACATGGTTACTATCAGTTCCCTTCTCAGCCAAAGTATCCCTCCAAACTCATCAACCTCATCATAATTATGCTCCAAGTCAATCCTCAGTTGAGACCGAACATCTACCAAGTCATCACAGAGATATGCAAAATGATTGACAAGCCTGTTCCAGTGGATGACTTTTATGGAGCTGGTCCGTATAATTTTGATGCTTATAATTCGCATCAACAACAACTGCAGGCACAACAGCAACAACAACAGCAACAACAGCTACAATTGCAGGAACACCAGTACTTACAACAACAGAGATATATGGAAGAGCAAAAGAGACTGCATGAGCTGCAAGCACAGGAGATCGTCCAGGAAAAGACGAATTCGAAATCACCAACACCAGAGACCGATGACAATAAGTACCTCAGTGAACAACCACACTTATTGACGTACTCTTCCAAATCAAGTTTTAGTGACCTGCAGAAGCTGCCCATGAATACACTAATTGACGAAGGAGACGATGACACACAACTTGCGAACGACGATACAGAGGAAATTACTGATCCCACGTTGACAAATGTTGAAGAGAGGTTCCCAGACCTCGGCGACTTAGATGAGAATATTGTGGAACAGAGATATCCAAAGGTTCCATCGCCGGATCAGGTACCTGCTCCTTTGGCACTCGGTAAAGGAGAGGAGCCAGCTTCTGTGTATCCTTCCAGGGCACAGTCTATGAAAGCAAGCATTTCTGACCCAAATCCTGAAAACCTAGGGCTGAAGATGGCACATACAGAGGCCTGGACGGACCTAGACTTTGCAAGAGTCACAACTGACTTAAATGTTGAAGGCGTGTTTCGTCTGGAATCTGCACAGAAGAAAGAGAAAAAGGAGAAATCGCAACCCCAACAACAACGTCAGTCTTCCGTTTTACAAACACAATCCGTTGACACTTCATCTTCAATTTTTCCTGAGCAGAAAGAAGTTGTGGGACCGCTTCCAACCTTTGAAAAGAGACCATTCTTATTAAAGAAGAACAGTTTTGATGCACTATTTGAGTTTGACGATGAAAATTCACCGTCTATATCTGAACTACAGCAAACTTCAAATCAAGTTTCAAGAAATCCATTCACATCGGCGAAAGGTCAAACTCAAGCCAATCAGCCCTCTATCAACTCTCAAAAACAGAATATTGAGGTCATGAAGCAAGATTTGATGCCAGATAGATCAGGGAGTAACCCGTGGGCGCAGTACCAAACTCACCAACACAGCTCACAACCAGTTTTGCAGAATCAGTATGCTCCACATGGTCTTATCCCTGTAAAGCCTATTGTGAACCATGCTCATTTTGTTGAGCCAAGACAGGGTAGTTACCCCCAACCGGTGACACCTTCATCCCAACAGCAGCAAGCTCCAATGGAACAACCAATACCACAATTACCCACCCGTCCGCTCGATGACCGGGCTCCGCCTTTGCCTCGTCGCCCTCAAGATCTTTTAGTTAGTGGACCTCCTCGGGCGATCTCACCATCCATCGCTGTCGCACAAGAGGTCAATTTGATTGACCCACAGGACTTCCAGATGAAGACGTCAAGACCACAACTTAATCTGGATCTGCTTGACCTTGTCGTGTCGTCCTCACCAACTTTACAGCCATCAAACAGAGAGAAAAAGGGAGAAGATACCTTGGAGACCAGGGAGAACGATGACACAGACACGGACTCGGATGGTGGTTTGAAAGTTGAGGAGCTGAAAATGGTGAAACCAAAGAAGAGGCCTAGTGTGTCCAGCACTGGTCGTCGCTCCTTGGAGTTGCAAAAACTGAATTTAGACCTACAGGAAATGGATCTTGGTTCAAAGAGTGCTGAGCGTGACGATGCCGTTCTTGACGATGATCTCGACAGACAAGGTCGCCGTAGCTCAGGGGATAGGCTTCGAAGATCACAGAGCTTGAGACTACCAAGCTCGGTGATCAACTCAAGATCGAGCTCTAAGTTGAGGAAACCAAGTGATGATGTTACCACTAAGAGGAGGTCATTCTTAGGATTCTGAGTACTACACAGGATTCAATCTATGTGTTTCTCATAAATAAACCTAATTCATATATATAGTTGCATCATTACTCTAAAGCCATTAATTCAATCCCGACCACAACATTACATCGCATTCACAACCACCTCTAGTGTCTTCAAGCTCAACCCTTCAGCCCGTAGTTCGCCAGCATGCTCTTGAAATCGTCACCAGTTAGATAGTAGTAGCCTCGGTTGATCAAGTAAAACAGACTGGTTGGGAGATAGGTGAATATGGCGTAGATGCTAAAGGTGAAGACAACGAGGAAGAAAGAATGCAGAACGAAGGCCTCCTCTGACTTCATGAGGTAGTACGGAAGGTGAACATAGTAGGCCCAATACACCTGCATAATCTGATTCTTTATCTTCGTGACAACAAAATTTGAGTTTTTATCGCGCTCCTCATTGGTCGGATAGTACTCAAATGTGCCAGCCATTCTATCAAGTGCGCTTTTTTGGTCCTATCCAGTGATAATGAATCCCTTGTTGGTGATTGTTGTTGTTTCTCCTTTATTTTGGAAAGAAGTATGGGTGGTGCGCGATTTCGCGAATCTTTGAGCCTCGTGTGTTTCATGGTAGGGTAACCAACTCACTAGATTATCATCGGAGCTGTTGGAGAGTCAAATAGGGGTTTCAACTCTACGAGTTCTGCATTCTTGAGCTACTGGTAGCTGCAGCCTATGAAGTTCTCTCTTATGGCTCTTTGAAATTCCTTTAGTCCAAGAGTAGACAATCTGCTCCACAACTTGTGAGGACCTACGAATATGTCCTAATTCCCGAAATGATCGCCGCAGCTTGTTGAAATGAAGTGAATAACTCAACAACAACAGAGATCTCCACGAACAATGGCGAAGAAGAAGCTTGCTACGACCAGACTAACGGCTCCTGATACGTTCCCATCAGATCTGAGGTACACAGCACCATTTTCACCACCAGTAACTCAGGTATCTACACAGATCATCACTATCTCACACTTTTTTGACAAGAAGTTCTGTAATGACCTTCTAGCCAAGCTATACACATTGGAGCTGACCACGACCCCACTGGTTAAATCCAAAGACTACGCTGCCCGTGTCAATGACAGGCTTTTGATAGGTGACGAACAGGCCGCTGCTAATTTATGGGAACATCTGCAAGAAGTGCTGATGGATGAATTCACTGACAATGCCATCCGTGCCGAATTTGCTTCAGCGAAAGGGCTCAACCCTCAGCTACGACTTTATAGGTACACCAAGGGTCACTACTTTGGACAACATTACGATGATAGCGTTAAAGTCGGGACAGGGAGGACCAAGTGGACGCTTCTCATTTACCTAACGGGAGGGGATGAGCTTATTGGCGGTGACACTGTCTTTCATGACGACATGGACGTTGAGAACGGGAAAGGCAAAGAAATAAGAGTGCACCCTGAGAAAGGGATGGCGTTGCTACACAGACATGGAGATTTGTGTCTATTGCACGAGGCTGAGATGGTGAAGGAAGGTGCCAAGTGGGTTCTACGAAGTGATGTGTGGTTCTGATAGCTACACCATGGTTTTATCGACAACCACTGAAAGATTCTTCCCTGGCAACCAAAGGATGGTACGGTTTCCCCAAGAAGTGCAGAAATTCGCATACCGTCTGTTCAAATGACCTTCGTAATCACAATCATCTGTTGCGTATTGTCCTTTTTTTTTGAGGTCTCCATTGGATGATTAAAGTGTAGCTTGAGATTCAGTACTAGGCATGCTGCCCTGCTTCAGCCTGTTTTGAAAAATGTAGATGAACTCACTCTTCTCTTCGGTAATTAAAGCACTGACTTGTTCACTCTTCTCCACCTTTGGTCAGTATCTTGCCGTCTTTCGCTCTTAGCATGATTATCAAAGGTTATGAAAAAGACTGAGTCAATGATGAAACCCATCGCAACTTTGGTGGAAAAAGATTCTGGAGTCTTGACGATTCTCTCTCAAGACCTTTGTTTGAATCTTCGCATCTATTCACCAGGGTTCTCTCTAAGTTGTATTTACTCATCCCCAGATTTACAGCTGGCTATGTTCAGTTCAACAGTGCAAATAGCCCCCTACAAATCAGTCCCAAGTTTGAGAAAGATTTCTCATTTAACAAGCAGAAAAAAGACTACGTCATGTTTAGAATACCAATTCCTGTGATCATACGCAAAGAGAGACACTGTTAGACAAGATTCCAATGGTTTAAATAACAATTCGTTAAGACGAGATGTTGTGGGCCCGTTGCAGTGCAGCCAAAAACTGAAACTGCATTCTTGAAGAGATCTATTTTCCTCTTCTTCAAGGCATTGCCTGTATGCCTCATAGTATCCGTCTTAAATGCTGATGTGATCTAATGGCATCGAATCGTAACTATTTCTTATCTCCAAAAGAGCATGTTACCACCACCATCATCACCGTCCGATTGTAGAGCTAGGTGACATGACCACGCTTCCTCTTGTAAAAGTCACAGAGAACTATTTATTCATAGTCAGCGTCACGTGCATCAATAAATGGCACCTTCCCACTTTGGCTTAGGACTTGTGATTTCTGGGCAGACCACTTTAAGCTTAAAATTCTCGATCGACAGATTTCCACAACGGTTTGTCGGGGATTAAAAAAAAATGAAGCCACATTTACCTTAGCAGAAATACTTAAAGTGGAAATAAGCAGCTGGTGATCTTGACTCTTTAAGCTGTACACAGCCAATCGATCATATCTCACCAAATCTCAATATGTCCTTCCAGAAAGACACGCCAAATGCTCCAATCAGAGAACGCATGGAGGCTCTCGTGCGTCGCAAGCAAAAGGAAATCACGCAGGGCCTTGAAAGTCTTGAGCCAAACGGTGTCAAGTTCCACGCTGACGAGTGGTCCCGTGGAGAGGGCCTCGGTGGCGGTATCTCTATGGTTCTTGAAAAGGGTGACACGTTCGAGAAGGGTGGAGTCAACATCTCCGTTGTCTATGGCAAACTCCCACCAGCTGCAGTGGAGAGAATGAGGGCCGATCACAAAAACCTCAAGTCCCTGGATGACGGAATGGTGCCCTTCTATGCCTGTGGTTTGAGTATGGTCATCCACCCAAATAATCCACACGCTCCAACAACACATTTGAACTACCGATACTTTGAGACCTGGAACCCAGACGGCACACCACAGACCTGGTGGTTTGGCGGTGGTGCTGATTTAACCCCATCGTACCTCTACGAGGAGGATGCTAAGCTGTTCCATTCGGAACACAAGAAGGCCTTGGATAAGCACGATGAGACCCTGTATCCAAAATTCAAAAAGTGGTGCGATGAGTACTTTTACATCAAGCACAGACAGGAGACCCGTGGTATAGGTGGTATCTTCTTTGACGATTTAGATGACAGATCTCCTGAGGTGTTGTTGAAACTAGTGGAAGACTGCTTTGATGCTTTCTTACCTTCTTATGTGCCAACTATTGCTAAGCGTAAGGACCAGGAGTTCACTGAGGAAGAGAAGCAATGGCAGCAAATCAGAAGAGGGAGATATGTTGAGTTCAACTTGGTCCTGGACCGTGGTACGCAGTTTGGTTTGCAAACTCCTGGTTCTCGTATTGAGTCGATTCTGATGTCCCTTCCTGCAACCGCCAGTTGGAAATACTGTCATGAGCCAGAAGCTGGTTCCAGAGAACAGGCGTTAGTTGATGTCTTAAAATCTTCAAGAGAGTGGGTCTAAGAGCTTGTAGATGAGATCTCAAGACACCTCGGGCTAGAGAGCACTATAATGTACATAGTTTAACGAATTTTGTTTCCTGTTGGTTGTGTGTAGAATTGTATCGCACACATCCTACAGTCACCATATGTTATTTGTACTCTATATTCCTAGTCCGACATCTCTATTCATCTTTTCCCTCATCTCCACTACTTTTCCCCTTTTTTGTCTCTCTTCTAACTCTACCAAACAACTTGATTCTCCCATCAGTGACAAAATCAACGATGACCAAAACCCAACTCTCTACCAATGGTAAGTCTGCGTAAAATTCATGGGCAACCTCATTCAACTTGTACAGCTTGGACCAAGCAACGTATGGGAAGTCGTGGTGCTCATTGTGCAACCCAACATTCCAAGTGAACCAGTTCAGTGGACCATAGTATGAATAAGTTTCCAGTGGTGGCACATCTGTGTCCTTGTTATATGAATTTGGAGGCTTGAGTACGTAGTGTTCAGCAATGAAATGGCCAGAGCAAGGATGTAGAGAGCCAGCTAGGAAAGAGCTAAAAATGAAGTAAAGGAGCGAATTCCAGCCCCAGAACTTCACGATGAGGGTATCAACGAGCAATTGGAACGCAACGTTCAACAGATGAATGTAACTAAATGGAATGGATGTGATGAACATTGGTCTCAAAGCATAAAAAAATATCTGAAAAGTGGCAAAGAAGGCCTTTCCTGCAACATTTGAAAGAATCATGGCTTCGAATCTTGTCGGTAAGTCGGTGTCCAGAACATCATCACCGAGGTACTTGTGATGCAGTTGGTGGTAAGGCGTGAAACTCGCAGAGTACGGAATCCCAATGGGGATGTTTGTGAAGATAGCATAAAGCTTGTTGTGCAATGGGAGCTTGAACCCCAAGTTGTGACTCAGTTCATGGATCGCAAGGAACGTATTCTGGTTGGCAGTGGCACCAATGATGTAACTGAAAAGGAAAAACTTCCAACTGAAGAAAGGTGTGTCCTTTAGGTAGTACGCCACGGATAACTGAAGCGATACAACACACACGATGATATACTTCGTGAGTGGCTCTGGTCCACAGAGCTGTGTCACTTCAGGATGAGCCTTGATGATCTCTTTTCGACGCAAAGTGTGTGGTTCGATATGCGATGTCCAGTAGAAGTCATTCAAGGTCTCGATAGGGGAATCGGCTGGTGGTGGTGATGCTGGGATTGGTGTATCTGGCTGCGCACGATGCGTGATTGTGCTCATTGTGGGTCGGTGAACTTTACCTATGTTGAAACTTGAGGAAACGGTAAGTTGAGCTCGTTTAAATCGGGGAGAAGTTGTACAGATCTGAAGTTTTTTTGTAAACACGCGATCTGGGGGTACAGCCCACCTGATCTCATCAGGTGTTCAGCTAGAATGGTTGCGCGTGATTCACAAGCACAGCACTGTAAAGCCTTGAGATTATGTCTAGCTCAATCTAAAGGGTCAAGATAGCCATACTCAATTATTCTACTCCATTCTCCCTCTCTTTGGTAAACTAAACGTGGTGATGAGGCAGAGTTGTCAGGTTTTAGGATTTTACCTATTAAATACATGTATGCAAAAGGTTAAAACTTGACATCACTGACCAGCTGTCCAAACTCCCCTCCCAAGTTCCACTTACCCGGCTGCTTCCCCTCGAACTTCATCGGGAAAAACTCGCGGTAGCCGAAAGAGGGAAAAATTGTTTTGGGAATGGCCACCACCACAACGAAGCTGCGAAGTTTTAAAAGCAAGCAAAAACACCTAGGCAAATGCTTTCTCATTCGCTCAAAGTCACTCGTTGCAGAACTTTTAAAGCTGCTGTCAGAATGTCCACTACTACTGCATCTACCGAGCAAGATGTGCTCTTTGCCAATGTTAATAACACCAAAGTTGTCACCTTGAACAGACCATCCAAGCTCAATGCCCTGAATGAGTCCATGATTTCAAAGCTTCACCCTCGTTATGCAGAATATGCTAAATCCAACATTACAAACCTAATCATACAGAAGAGCGAAGGTCGTGCCTTTTGTGCTGGTGGTGATGTAGCCTCCTGTGTCGAGAACAACCTCGCAGCCAACCCGTTGGACTCTACTAAATTCTTCAAGGAGGAGTACTCCTTAAACTACCTATTGGCAACTTATCCGAAGCCAATCGTTACCTTCCAGGATGGTATCACAATGGGCGGTGGTGTTGGTCTCTCAATCCATACCCCTTTCAGAATTGCGACTGAGAAGACAAGATGGGCCATGCCAGAGATGGACATTGGCTTCTCACCTGATGTTGGTACCACATTTGCTTTAAATAAGGTTGTCAGCTCCCCACTAGGTTGGTACTTGGCCCTCACTGGTGAGATCGTAAATGACTGGGACAATTATTTCAGTGGCTTAGCCACTCATTTTGTTCCATCTGAGCGTCTCCCACAATTAGAGAAGGAGTTGACCAGAGTTGACTTATCACACGGCGATAAGTTCACCATAGTCAACAACATCATTGAAAACTACACAGAACCACTTCCAGAGAACTACCAGTTTGTTCATGGTGTTGAGGAGCTCAAGCTTATTGACGCAGTTTTCCACCCTGAGGCTACCGTCGAATCCGTTTTCGCTGATTTGAGTGCAGCTAACACTCCATTCGCTTCCAAGACCCTCGAAACACTAAAGAAGAAGTCACCACTATCACTGAAGGTTGCCCTTGAGCTCTTACAACGTGGGGCCAAGTCTGATATCCATGATGCCCTAACCAATGAGCTGCACGCAGCCCGTCAATTCATGGTTGACTCTGACTTCAACGAGGGTGTCTCCTCTAAGCTGATCAGAAAGTCCAAAGACGTGCCTAACTGGAAGTTTAAAGCCCCACAGGAGATTTCTGTAAAGGATCTGCTGCCTTTCTTCAAGCGTGAGCCTGGTTTGGCCCTACATGACCACTTTGGTGTCACTTTTAACCAATATCCACATAATTTTGGTTTACCAAAGGAGTCGGAAATTGAAGCCTACATTAAGGGTGAGGCTAAGAGTGTCGATATTCCATTGAGCAGAAACGATGTCATCAAACACTTTGTGCAGATTGAGCCTTACAAGGGTAAGGTTGGGATAGTGAAGTACTTGAACTTTGTGCTCGACACTAAAACTGAGGGTGCCGACAAGGGTTTGAAATGGAAGCTGTAGATGGTAATAATATGAAAGAGGAGTCGAGTTGCTTGTAAATATAAATATCCACGCCAGATTCAGTTCAAATCTGATTGTAAGTAAGCTTCGTAACATTCATTAGTGTGTAGTACATATATACCGGTTACTTGGCATTATTGGCCCCAGTTATGATTCTATTAATCTCCTCTTTTAACTCTGGGAACTCATCACTTATCTTAGCTCCCATATTATCTCTAAGCTCTGTTAATCCAGCAATCTTACCTCTGAGGTATTGATTTGTCCTTCTAGTGGCTTCGACAAATTCTCTGGTATAGACGTCAGGATTTCTCCCATCTTCAATATACTGCAGTACATCTAGTGGAATAGGAACTTTCTCGAGGTCTTTTGATGGCGGGTTTTGCAACTTCTGCAACTCTGACACTGTTTGGTTCAATCGTATCGTGAGTGCATCTCTTGAGTTTTCAGTGCCTTGGAAATCATGAACAATAACACCGAGTTCAATGAAAGACTCGACAATCTTTTCAAGGGATTGCTTAGTCGTGTTGAGTGATCTGTCTATCTGTGGATCAACCATTAAAATGGCGGCTTCGGCTAGCGAGTTAGTACAGAATCAACCCATTCTGCACTTTTGTATTTTCTGTTCTTGACTCTTTTGATTTGAGATTAGTCATCTCTTACGTGATGCTACGCTTTTTTGAACACAATCGTTCTGTGATCATAGAATTGGTGGACTCTGACCAATGTGCTTTAGTACTCACAGTTCAGACTCGGCTACTTGTAAACTGCTAAAGGCGATCTTCGTTCTTCAAAAACTCTGAGCTATCGCTCGTTTTCATTAATGTCGGAAGTACCGACGGAAATTTTTAAAATCTGTTAAGTAGTCAATTAGATTTTTTAGATCAGTGTTGTAGGTGAAAATGAGTAAAGATATATTGTATTTTCTTAAGCTCTTCGATATTTCCTTACTGCACCACTATAATTGCTTCGAAGAGCCATTTTTTTTTCGAAGTGATATATGGGGCGTACCGTGATTTATTTAGCCTTGGTGTAGCCGTAACGGATTTTTCATACCCTAGAATTGTAACTGAATCCTTGTGAAAACTACTAGTCAGTTAAATTAGCCTGATCAGACTTATCAGCAAAATGCTACGATTGCCTTGTTCTCTAAGAGTCAGTTGGCTGCCCGCGAAGATTTTTCAAAATTTAATTGTTTGAAGTGATGTCCGCAAGTGCCACAGCTAACAGTGTTTAGTTAGATCATGCGCTGGATCTCGAAAGGTCTAAACCTATGAGAAAGGTCTAATCTAGAAAGTTCTAAATCTGAGAGAGTGAGAGAGTGAGACGCAATTTATTTACAGATCTGAATTTGAAGATTCAATTGCTCATAATCTTAGCACTAGGGTGAGAGAGAAACTTCAGCAACCAGGTCCGAGTGACAAACTGGGTCTTCCTCTAAAACGAGGCCATGGTCGCAAAAAGTAGATAGATCTGCTAATGGAGCAGGACAAAATGGGTACTGAATTCGGTATTCGGCAGTGAAAAGCCTCAACTGAGCACTGAGAACGGACCTGACTCCTATCACAGACTCATCAGCCACGGTATACCTGTCACATTTACTGATTGTGAACCATTTTCCAGCCTCGACTAAGTGCCACGCCACCTCTACCCAATCGGACCGCCTTCCGAGAGCGCCATAAGCCACACAAGCCACAATGCGCCACATGTAATTCCCGGTTAACTATGTGAAGTGTGGTCCTTACCGTTAAAAAGCCACAATAGGCACAAGCCACAGGTAACCCTTTCCGGGTGAGATTGTGGATAATTTCACGTGACACATAGGTTTTGGAAATAATGTACAGAAACAAGAAAAGTTTTCTTCTTTTTTACTGTTTTCAAGTATTTGTAGACTTGATTCTTGGTTTGATACCCTTGTCGTTGATACACTCTTACTGATTACCACTTATAAGACACTGGTAGTTCCAGTAACATAAAAAAAAGATCTACCGAACCCAAGATTGATTACCAACCATGACGAGTAACAAAGGTGTTAAGGTGCATAACATTAAAGACAAGATCATTCTGTCAGAGGACCACATTGCCTATCTGAACAACACACTATCACAACTTGAGCCCCAAGAGATCATCGAGTGGTCTCTCGTGAACTTTCCAGATTTGTTCCAGACAACAGCGTTTGGTTTGACAGGACTAGTGACTGTTGACATGCTTTCAAAGTCTGAGAAAGGTTCCAACATTGAACTTATCTTTATGGATACCTTGCACCACTTCCCTCAAACCTTGGATTTGATCAAGAGAGTACAGAACCGCTACCCACAGAACAAGGTGAACGTTTATCAACCTCTTGATGCCACTTCGGAGAAAGAGTTTGCTGACAAATATGGGTCGCAGTTATGGGAAACTGATGAGGAGAGATATGATTACCTGGTCAAGGTTGAACCTGCACAGAGAGCGTATGACGAGCTAGGAGTTGTTGCCGTGTTTACAGGAAGAAGAAGATCTCAAGGTGGTGCTAGAAACTCATTGCCAATCATCGAAGTGGATGAGATCGCCAACATTGTGAAGATCAATCCTTTTGCCAACTGGTCATTCAAGCAAGTCCATGATTACATTAAGGAAAATAATGTGCCATACAATGAGTTGCTTGATTTAGGTTACAGATCTGTGGGCGACTATCATTCAACACATCCAGTTGCTGAAGGTGAGGATGAGAGAGCAGGTCGTTGGAAAGGCCGCACAAAAACAGAGTGCGGTATCCATCAAACCAGTAAATTTGCCAAATTTCTTGCAGAGCAGGCTTCTGCTGGCATTGGTGCTAGTTAAAAAAGTCATTAGAATCTTTTACCAGCATAATTATTATTCATGACATATAGAATGAGTTGTAAATTTCATGTGGAACGAGTGGTAGATTTGGACACTTCAACTGAATCAGGTGGCTGTTAGTCAAGAGGGGACTGCTTTCCAAAGTTGGATCTTGGTGGCTGAAACTGATATCTTTTGAGATTCTATACTGCAAGTTGTATAGCACCTCAAAAACAAATTGCGAATATCCTACTTCTGCTTTCAAATTTTAGTAGCTACGGCAATTCCTATTATAAAACAACAACATTATCAATCTGTAACGTTAACAATGTCTTCTGATAAACTATCATAATAACGGCCAAAGGCCAAAAGGTTCCTTAGTCAGCTCGCTATAGCGCTACTGCGCCCCCGTGGTGAGAAAACACACCCAAACACCCCCAGGCGCAGTAATAGCAGGAGATTTCGCGAAGTTTCTAAATTTGAAATCTGGAATCAGAAAAACAAAAGTACAAACGAAAAACAAACAGTGTTCAGTTCCAGATTGTCCCAAACGGTTCAACACTAGTCTCCAAAACCTCAAACACTGTCATATTAGTGTTCCTTGCTGTCATAGGAGTTTACTGAAGGTATGTAATGTTCCGTCTGAAGGCGTTTGAAACCACTGTTTGTGTGCGCTTGGGGTTGTTTTCCTTGTGGTTTTTTTTTGCCCCTCTGTGGTTTGTTTCCGTTGTTCCATTGGCACAAGGTATCGAACTTGTGAAGTTGCTCATGTTGCTCAGGAGTTACGTGAGTCTCACGATGTGGGCAACTAGTACGGTCGCAGTGGATGTAATCTTTTTTTGCCAATTTCTGAGAACGGATTTTATCTGCTTTGTTCTTGAAGATGCGCCTGCAATCAAGAAAGTCAGTATCAACAGAGAGGGACTACTGAACACACTTACTCATTGTCACAGTTTTTCCGGCAATTGGTTTCATATACTGCTCGTTGACCGTTCTTTTACTAACTTTGTTTCAGTTTTGAATTTTCGACAATCATTTTCATTTTTATCCTGTTTTGATTTGATTTGGTTTCAGCCCCATTTATCTTAATCTTATATACCCTCTAACCACTCATATCAAAAGAAATGTCACAACCACTTCCACAAGTCAGAAGAAAGCTTGTCATTGTTGGTGATGGTGCATGTGGTAAGACTTGTTTGTTAATTGTCTTCTCCAAGGGTACTTTCCCAGACATCTACGTTCCGACCGTATTTGACAACTACGTTGCTGATGTTGATTTAGATGGCCGCAGGGTCGAATTGGCTCTATGGGATACTGCTGGCCAAGAAGATTACGATAGATTGAGACCACTATCTTACCCAGACACTAATGTTGTTTTGATTTGTTTCTCTGTTGACCTTCCAGAATCCTTAGCTAATGTGCAGGAAAAGTGGATCTCTGAAGTTTTGCATTTCTGTCAAGGTGTTCCAATAATCTTGGTCGGTTGCAAAGTTGATTTGAGAGACGACCCAGCTACCATTCAGAAGCTACAAGCTGAAGGTTCTCAACCAGTCTCTTCTGCTGAAGGTCAATCCATTGCTGAGAAGATTGGTGCTATAAAGTACATTGAGTGCTCTGCCAAGAAGAACTACAATGTTGACGAAGTTTTCAAGTCAGCAACCAGAGCTTCCTTGGTGGGTCAAGAGAAGAAGCAAAAGAAGAAGTCCGGTAAGAAGTGTACCATTTTGTAAGACGCGTGAGGCTAAAGAGGAAATGTGTCAGCTAAATTTGAGTGAGTAATGAACATTTCTGTTGTTGTTCTTGTTGTTGCCCTGTTGGTGTGAGATTGTGTCACCCTTTTTTGTTTTTACTTCTATTGATTCATTATTACATGTTTGTTGTGTTTTTATCGTTGTACTTGCCCTTGCGCTTATTTGTAGCTATTTGAGTGGTGAATCGAAGAATATACCGTTTGAGTACATACCCGATGTTAGACACGATTGGGGAAAATGTCTAACGTCCGTTTGGCTTTCCCACAAATCTATGAAGTACATACCGTATAAGTGCACAGTTATACGTATTGCCCACTTGAAAACCTATGAATCGACGGCACCAGATCGTAATGGCATTCGTGTTTTTTCTTTTTGACTTGAGTACGAGGGCCATGTCTTATATTTTCCTGCTCAAAGGTGTAGCTAAACCGGTCAATCAAACACGAGTGGCTGTGGTGTCATCCCTGCCATCCCCTTGATCTAGGCCATCAGCTTCGAACTGTTTCAGAACATCATGTGCGTGTGCCTTGAAACAATGCCAACGGTTGATGTCATGTTGGTTAAAGAATAAGGATTTACGATTATCTGTACTCTGGTTGACATAATTACGCGTTTCGAGCATTTCACTTGGCGTGGCGAATCATTCTGGATAAGGGGTGGTTTGGATGTGTCGGTGCTACAACTGAAACATACTGGGAACTTAAAACCTTTCAAGGAGATGAGGTCAACTTGATAAAAAGCATGGGTGTCTGACAATCAGGTGGTGATGGAATCCCGGCGGGAATCAAAGGCCATTACGGCATGATAATTCATGCGTAGTGATGCTTCTCATCATACACCATGTTACAGTGTCCGTTACGCTCTTCAGTTCATAAGGACATTCCTGAGTTTTGAACGTGTGGTTGGAGAATCTAGATCCTGCATCAATTAGCCCTGCCTGTTCACTTCTACCTTTTTAGGGAAGTTCCCTGGCCGGGCCTTTTCTGGAGTGTAGTCTAGGGCTTGCTCCCTTGACTTGAGAATCAAGAATCAAGATTTGTAGCGTACTCTTACAGCTCCCATGCGAGTGGTAAACTTGCTGGTCATCTGAGGTTGCTGTGAGAATCAATGGTTCCGCAAAAGACATGTTCTGATGTACGGTTAATCCCAATTACATGAATAAAGCGGGAACGGTTGCGTGCTGGGGCAGCCACAAGAGACGGGTTTATATACCTCCATTAAGTGGCACTATCATTCTTTTAGCTTCCCTAACAGGACCCCTCCCACTTCCGCGCATCGTAGATCTGTATTGGTGTAAGCCTTGCCTCCGTCATTATTGACTCTGTGAGTGCTTGTAAGGAGAAAAGGCGGAGAGAGTCACTGGTTCGGGTGGTGGTCTAATGAGATGAACAGCTGAGGGTGAAGGACTGTCGTTATGCGAAGTTTTGGAGTGATTGTTCGCCTTCGCAGGCTGCATGGGGCTGGTGAGTAGTGTGTTTGGCTGGATGTCAATACGATATGCGTATATTTTACACGAAGAGAGGTCAACAGCCCGCCAGAGCTGCAGCTGGACCGTTACTGTGGGGAACTTACTAAGACACATTGATGCCCTCCCTCCCCAAATGTAGATTCGATAGCACGGTTGCATTTCAGGTACCAACTTTCAAAAGGCTTTGACCAAAATTCTAGAACCAGATCTGTCCGGACAACTTGCTGAAGATAAGCCCGCCCTCGTGCGAAGATGCAATCAATTGGTATAGGAGAGAAAGGTGTAGATGTGGACATGCTACCTTCTCGGATTGGTCACAAAGTACTGATGCCAGCTACTTGGTACTTGGAGAGGCTTGTCCCATATATTGAATGCATTCACCGATTAGAAAGACTGTGGGGTGTGTATAGCCACTAGGCGATGCGTGAAGCACGAAGCTACCCATATGTGCTGTGCTCGATGTGTGTACTATGGTGCCTTCAGCATTAAGCTCAGACGAAAAACCGTTGAGGGTATAGCCAATTGTAACTTGGCGCTGTATATAGCTCTTTTCCCTTGCTTGAGACCACACAACTTTACGCAAGGGGTTGAAAACTCGATTTGGGTTCTAGAACCTCAGATATTGAATAGGTGAACGCGTAATTGGCTTGTGAAAGATCGACTCGTATCCCTCATGGGCACGTTTCTACACCGATCTGAAAACTTGTCCTCCGAAACTCCTAATGTGTACACACATGATGCATGTCCAGTTATGTTGGCACGGTGATCCTTACAGTCGCATGTGTGTTTATATTGTTAAAGCACCAGTCTGTAGACTGCGCGTTGGGTTCTTGGGCCAGCCCTCCAAAGCCTCATGGGTCCACGCCACACAGATTGAAGGCTGGTAAGAGGGGATGCTAGAACTGAAACCAGGTCGAAATAACAGAGCCGGAAACGAGAAGTTGAGCCAGAATCGCATTCTTCTTTCTCCTTTGCCCGCCCATCAAGGGTTCATTTACATGTCCTTCCTGTTTCGCCCAGGGACCAAAAGGCTTCCCGGTGACCGAACTCCAATCCCCGCTTCACTCCTCCTTCTCGTTATCAAGACGTATGTAGCGTCTTTCATACTGGACGAAATCGTACAATTCTCATGCCAGGTTGGACGCAAAGGGCGCATATATTTGGAATTAGGGTTGTGGATGTTGGGATCGACGTCACTGCTGATGCAACTGTTCTTCGAGAAGCCTACATGGAACTTTACGAAGCATTGCCAACTGTGCACATGAATAACAGACGTAACATCACCATTTCAGCTGCGGAACCGGTCGTGTACATGGCCATCTATTCCATCACCCCATACAACACCGCCCGTATCGATTCTCGTCGTCCTGCTGCAAGTTGGAGGGAGAAGATTACCATATGCAGCTATCGGTACTCTGCAACAATCTGCCCGCTGATGGCGCATCCGCCCGCATAACAGCCTCCAAAACGCATATTGCGCAGCATTTCTTTTTTTGATGATCTTTTTTTTCTTTCAGCGAATAAAAGTTGAGCGGCGTTTGCTCGTTGTTCAGCGATTATGCAGAAAGAGCTTGAATAAAAAAATATCAAATTCTTTATCTCGATAAATATCAAGTTGGATCTCGAAGCTGTAAAAAAGCACAGAACAGTGGTAACACAGACTCAGCACACAACATTTTTCTTTGGACTTTCCTTTAAGGACTTTCGCAAAGACTGTATCCAGCTGTCTTTTCAAGAACAGACAAACCCGAAAGTCATTGCTTCTTTCATCTTTTTTTTTTTTTCCAATCCGAAAACGAGGTATTGACACACCGCATTCATCATCATCATCATCATCATCATCATCACAGTATCATCATTATAATCACCATATAAGGTTGCTGTCCACATGTCTGATTCCCCGAGCCTTAGATCTAGTGGCTCTGGCAGCGCCAGCACGCGGCAAGAGACCCACCCGATCGAGGTTATCGATACTGCTTCTTTAAAGCCAGCAGCACCAGCACCAGCAGCACCAGCAGCAACAGCAGCATCAGCAGCATCAACAACAGCAGCGACTTCACAGGGGCGAGGACTGATACCTTCCAAGAAGGCGGCGTTTGTTCATAAGTTGTACGCTATGCTGACTGACCCTGCACTTACAAGCCTGATCTGGTGGTCTCGAGCTGATGATGACTGTGTCTTTGCCCTTCACCCAGGCACTGAGTTTGCCACTGCACTAACCAACTACTTCAAACACGGTAACGTGAGCAGCTTTGTGAGGCAACTGCACATGTATGGCTTCCACAAGGTGTTTGATGTGAGTGAGAACAGTAGCAGCAGCTCGAAAGCCAAGAAGAACGACGACCTAGTTTGGGAGTTTCGCCACTCAAGTGGGTATTTCTGTAAAGGCGACGAGGCGGGCCTCAACATGATCAAGAGACGCTCGAGCAACAAAAGTGTGGTGCCCGAAGATGAGACGATGCGTTCTGTGTCGCCGTCGAGTGCTATCTCGACCAGCAGTGCGAACAACATATATTATCATCCGCATCCCCAGACTTGTGTCCCAGCGCCACCGCCGCCACTACCCCCCGTACCACACTATGTCACTCATATGATCTATCACCCACAGCTACCACAGCAGCAGTTACCACAGCAGCAGTTACCGCAGCAGCAGCAGCAGCAGCAGCAGCACTACTACTTCCAAGTACCACCAGTATCTTTCTCTCCCCGCGTGTCTTCCCCAGACCTACACAGAACCACAACGGAGATTGCTCAACAGCAGCAAGTCATGACTGCGAAGTCTAACCATTTGCATCATGGAGTGCGTGCGACTGTTTCTGATGTGCTCATGCTGGGTGACACCATTCCAAAGCTCGTTCCTGTGCTCACACATGCCCCTAGAAGTAATGTTGAGAACTTCGGTCAGATTCAACAGAGCTTTGCACAGAGAGCCGAGAGTTACCAGACACAACAGCCAACCCCAGCACCAGTAGCACCAGTGGCACCCGCACCACACAATCCACACCAATACATACAGAGAGCGAACCCTCTCGTTGCTGGCGTACAGCAGCGCCATGAGTCTATTCACTTCTGGGAGAACTCGCTTCAGTACCACCAACAGCACCATAATAACAGACAGGGCTCGCTGCTTGTGGATCCGTTAAACTCATCTCCCCGGGTTTCCACCTCGGGTGGCTCACAGCAGCCAAACCTTGCACGGTCCTCAACGAGCAGTAGCGGAGGCGGTGGTCTCCCACACTTGTATCAGTCACCAATGAATGCTTCTGAGAAGAGAGAGAGTCTCAACAGTTACCTCCAGCAGATATCACCAACTCCACACCAGCCACTACCGCAGCAGTCTCAACCACCGCCACGTTCCATCCCAGAGCACTACACAAGCAACAAGCCGTCCTTTTCCATTCCCAACATTGCACACCTCACTGCCCAGCTAAGACCCAGCGTGATTGAAATGAACAACAGCGCGGGTTCTTCTGGCCCAACATCCAATATCAACTCAGTCTCATCGACAGCGTCAACACACCACACGCTGTACTCAGCACACTCATCAGTGTCGTCCATGTCGTCTCGGGGAAGCTATGGATCATTTTCTGGATTCTTGCTCAGTGATAATCACCATCAGCAACACAATCACCACCCCTCGCAGCATAGGGTGATGAGACACGACTCTGGAGTGGATCCGATCAGGACATTGACCCTTAAAGTGCCGTCGAGTGCTAGCATCAACGATTTAATCACGGAGCACCGTGAAAGAGATCGAGAGGAGCACGCGATCCAGAGACAAAAGGAAGTGGAGATGTGTAGTGGTGATGAAGGGTCTATCAAGACTGTCGTTCCTGACAGCACCTCCGCTTCCTCCAAGCTGTCTGTGAACTCGCTCCTGAGTGCCAACATACCGTCTACGAAGAGAATGACAAGTATTAGTGAGGATGGTGCTGTTGAGGATGTGTTGCCAAAGAGAAAAAGAAGATGAGATCATGGACTTTTTTAATGTCTTCAGTTCGTTAATACCTTTTCTTAATTAATTCCACTTATATTGCGTGCCTGTAGGAATGTCTACTTCTTTTTAATCTTGGAGTCAATCAGGAGGCCAAAGCTCTTTTTTGGGGCAGACCTGACGACACGATCATCGTCACTGCCACTGTCATTGTCACCGTTCGGGTGTGGGTTCTGCTGACGGCGACCCCTCAGGTCTCCACGTGCGGGCTTCTGGTCATGATGGTGGTGTTGTGTTTGCCTCTGTCTGCTCTGAGCACGCAGTTTGTTCTGCAATGCACTGAGTGCCTTAGACGAGGCCGGCTGTGTTTTCATCGTCACCTTATTGTTTTCGAGACCTTTCTTCCTTGTCCCTAGGGAGGTCAGGGATTTTCCTGTCAGGACATAGTCGCCAATAGTAGAAATTTCTGATTCTCCTAAGCGTGAAGATGACAGCGAGAGACCACTAGAGCCACCGATGATGGGTAAAGCGAAGAATTCATGGGCAGAGGAGTCGTTCACTACCGTAGATGTATTGTCCGATGTGGATGGTTTGAGCCAGCTGCTGACGAGCTGGGAGGTGTTGGCTGTCGCAAGTTGAAGCTTGGCCTGTAATGTCTTCTTCTCTCTGATCTCTTTTGCGTGGGACATGGTTAGCTTTGGGGTGATAACTTGTGAGTGTAAAGAAAACACGAAAGAATTTTTGTAGGTACTAGTCTGATATATGTTATGGTAGTTTTCTGTTTACATAAGCGATGAGGTCTCTTGGTCTCTTGAAAATTTTCTGAATCTTTTTTATCTCTTAGAAAGTGTCAACTGCTTTTGAGTGCCCAATCAGTTCCTATTCACAATCATGGTCAAGAAAAGAGGCGCTGCTATTCTCCCAAACAACATCATTCTTTTACAGAACCTTGTTCGCCGTGATCCAGAGTCATACCGTGAAGAATTTCTGCAACAATATGCCCACTATGAATCCCTACGTGATTTGTTTATGTCTAATCCATCAGGCTCGCAAGATGGAAGCGGTGAGTTTGCTGAACTGATCAGCTTTGTCTCCGCTGTTTGCGGCTGCTTCCCTAAAGAGACGAAGCAGTTTCCTGATGAGTTGAAGTCTTTGATTACAAACAACCATAGGGACTTCTCTCCAGATTTGAGAGAGAAGATCATCCAGTGCCTCGTGATGCTCAGAAACAAGGGCGTTATCTCAGCAGAGTCACTCATACAGACAATTTTCCCACTTCTTGCTGCCTATTCTGGTACAGCCAATCTTAACACACACCACTCGAAGCAGCTGAGACGTCAAGTCTACACCACCCTCATCAGTCTTTTGAAGAACGTCAATACTGGTGCTAAAAACCAAAAGATCAACAGGTCAACACAAGCATTACTGTTCAACTTACTGGAGCAGAAGGATTCACAGGGCCTATGGGCCACGAAATTGACGAGAGAATTGTGGAGACGTGGTATTTGGGACGATTCAAGAACGGTTGAGATCATGACACAAGCCACATTGCATCCAGACTCCAAGGTGGCCATCTCTGGTGTCAAGTTCTTTCTTGGTGCCGATAAAGAAAGAGAGGAGAACTTTGAAGACGATTCTGACGAGGATGGATTTGATCTGACTGCGTTGAAGCATCAAATGACGATCAACAAGAAGAGTGGTAAGAGAGCCAAGAAGCTCGATAAAGTGATGAAGGCGATGGATAAGCAAAAGAGCAAACCAAAACAATCTGGTACGTATTTGAACTTTTCTGCCATTCATCTGTTGAGAGATCCACAGGGTTTTGCAGAACAACTATTTGAGTCGCACTTACAAGGTAAGAGTTCAAACAAGTTTGATCTTGAACAAAAGATTGCCCTTATGAACTTGATTTCGAGAATGATAGGTACACATAAGCTGACTGTGTTGGGTATTTATTCTTTCTTCCTCAAGTACCTCACGCCAAAACAACGTGACGTGACACAAGTGATGGCAGCAACAGCACAGGCATCGCACGATTTAGTGCCTCCAGAGACCATTTCTGTTGTCATTAGAAAAATTGCCGATGAGTTTGTGTCTGATGGTGTTGCCCCAGCAGTAGCTGCCGCAGGAATAAACACAATTCGTGAGATTCTGTCGAGAAATCCACTGGCTATTGACGAAACCTTGTTGCAGGACTTGACAGGGTACAAAGGATCCAAGTCCAAACCAGTCAATATTGCAGCCAAGTCATTGATCTCGTTGTATCGTGAAGTGGCTCCTGAGATGCTTAAGCGTAAGGATCGTGGTAAGACTGCGACAATGGAGTTATCTAGTGGTGAGAAAACTGGTCTGCCGCAGTACGGTGTCGATAGTGGTGTCAGTGGTATTCCTGGTATTGAACTTCTTGCACAATGGAGAGATGAGCAAGGTCTTGGTGCGAATGATGGGGAGGATGATGAGGCCAATTGGGAGGATGATGAAGAGGAGGGCAATGGTAGCGATATTGAAGGTGATTGGGTCGATGTGAAGTCTGACGAGGAGTACGATGTTCAGTTCTCTGATGACGAAGAAGTTAAGAAGGAGAATGATGAAGAGAGTGAAGATAATGACTCTGATTTGGATTTATCCGACGAAGACGATGAAGAGATGGTGGATGCATCTGAGGAGTCCAAGGATGCACAGATAGAGAAAATTGTCAAATTGGATGCAGATGCTGCGTTTAGAGAACTTGCATCGACCAGAATCTTGACTCCTGCCGATTTCGCCAAGATCGAAGAGTTGAGAGTGAAGGCTGGTTTCGAGAAGCTGACTGGGAGTAATAGAAACGAAGATTCTGTTGATTCTTCGAAGTTGGTTGGTCCAGTCAAGTACAAGCAACTCCGTGAAGAGAGAATTGCGCAGGCCAAGGAAGGTCGTGAGGACCGTGATAAGTTTGGTTCTCATAAGGGTAAGCGTGAGAATGCTCACTCCACTACGAACAGAGAGAAGGCCAGAAAGAAGAATTTTGTCATGATGATTCACAAGAGAGACGTCCAAGGTAAGGCCAAGAGATCATTAAGAGACAAGCAGAAAGTTTTGAGAGCACATATCACCAAACAGAAGAAGCAGGGTCATTAGAGCGAACAATGAATTTGTACATTACTGAATTTTTCACAAAAACTGGTGTAGAGTGGCTGCTGCTTTCATCCCACGTTGCTATGGCTCTTGCTGTACTGAATAGTCGTCTCATTTATAAGTGCACGGCTGAACTTCATGGAGTTTAGAGCCAACGGTTTTGGCACCTCTGTTTGCAGATCTGTAAAAGAATCAAACGATCGCGCTGGAGTTAAGTGCTACTTCCATTCTACAAGTGTGCACAAGTGAAACAAAAACATAACTCATCTCTTCAAGAGCCAAGAGAATATAGACCTCTCATGCCTGCTATTAGTACATGTGACGACAACACTTATTTGTTAGCCAATTCCACAACTCTCTCAGCAGCACTGTCTAGCTCATTGACGGCGTAGATCTTCAAGCCAGACTCCTCAATCATCTTTGCACCAATCTCCACGTTAGTACCTTGTAGTCTAACAACAATTGGAACCTTGACACCCAAGTTCTTAGTGGCGGCAATCAAACCTTCAGCAACATAGTCACATCTAACAATACCACCGAAAATGTTGACAAAAATACCTGTAACCTTGTCCTCAGAAAGAATCAATTTGAAGGCATTCTCGATAGTTTCAGGAGTGGCACCACCACCACAATCCAAAAAGTTGGCTGGCTTACCACCGTATAGTGTAATGACATCCATGGTGGCCATAGCTAGACCAGCACCATTGACCAAACAGCCAATGTTACCGTCCAACTTGATGAAGTTTAGGTTGGACTTGGATGCTTCGACTTCATCTGGGTCCTCCTGGGTCAAGTCTCTCCAGTTGAAGACCTCTTCCTGACGGTAGGCGGCATTGTCATCGAAGCCAAATTTAGCATCCATGGCCAAAACTTTGTGGTCCTCAGTCTCTGACAATGGGTTGATCTCAATCTGAGTAGAATCACGCTCCATGAAGATCTTGTATAACTTTTGGATGGTGTCTGCTGCCTCCTCTTGGGCCTGTGGGGTGTAGCCCAAAACAGAGGCAACCTTCAAAGCTAGCTCCTTAGTGACACCAGTCTTTAACTCAACTGGGAAAGTGTGGATGGCAGATGGATCCTTTGCGGCCACACCTTCAATGTCCATACCACCTTGGGCAGATGCAACAATTATTGGCTTTTGGGTGGCTCTGTCTAGCAAGATAGCTAGGTAGGCCTCAGTACGGGCATACGCACGCTCAACAACGTAAACAGCAGTTACCTCTTTACCAGCTGGACCAGTTTGCTTGGTAATGATCTTGTGGTGCAAGAACTCCTTGGCTAGTTCCTTAGCCTTCTCTGGAGAGTCAACCATGTGGACACCACCTTGGAAGCCAGTGTCAAAGTGGCCCTTACCACGGCCACCAGTCAATGCCTGCGCCTTGATCACGAGGTCGTTGGTGTTGAGCTTCTTAGCAATCTCGTATGCACCTTCTGGAGTGGTGGCGGCATCACCATTAGGCACACCAACACCATAGGACCGCAAGAGTTCAGCTGAACGGTACTCGTGGATAGATAGGTTTCTCTTCTGGATGACGGAGGTCTGCGAATTGGTGTTAGTGCCGGGACCAATTTGGATATGAAAGGCTTAGGCATGCGCTGAAAGACTACGCACCGTTAAACAAGAACGCCGATAAGCTCATCGCATCAGGCATCGAGAACCCATTCCTAAAGCCCACTGGTAGGTGTTTTAGACCAATACTCACTCTGGCTGCCCTCAAGAGAGCTCTGTTGACGGATTTGAACAGCATTGCGTGTGGATTTGTAGCTGGCGCTTGAATAGAAGAATGGTAAAACTCAACAATTAATTGATTCACAAAAGGCATTGAGGCAGATTTGAAAGTACGTGGGATGGGGAGGAGGTGCCCGCGAATAGTACCCGATACGGGTAGTTCCGGCACCTCGGAAGTGGACACCACGTTATGGTTGCAAGGCTAAACACGCCTGGCTCCCACGAAAAACCGTGCCGTGGGCCGTGAGGAGGGGAGGGTGGGCCGGATTGCCATTCGGGTGTGTTACGTTGTCGCGTGCTTCTGATACGTTCTGGCGTTCTGTCCTTTCTGTACCCCTTCCGGTATTGGTTAGGAGGTGCTATCAATGCTTTTTTTGTTGTGGTTCCCCACAAAGTTGTGGTGGTGTCCTTAGTTATTTATGCCTTGGCTTTTGGTTGGTTGTTTCCCTCTAGAGATGGGGGCCCTTCTACATTTCCACCTAGCCCCTCCCCGATCTGGCACAAAACGACTTACCCTTCAGCCGGGGCCAACGAAGGCTGGTGTTCAGCTGCCAGTAACCCCGCTGCATCGCATTCACGTTGCCTTCCCAGACTGGTTGCGTGGACGATGTGACGCTCTTGCTCTCAACAAACCCTTGATCTATAGGGCGAATGTTATTCACAAACCCGAGATACTCGCTTGGAGCTGCTGACCACCACATCGCAAATGTTATACAGTACACCAAGTTGGCGCTAAGCAACCAGGTAAAAGGGATACACCACTTGTAAAACAGAAAGTTAGTACACATTGCAATTCGGTACTACATTTCTGATATTTGATTCTCTATCATCATTATTCAATTCGAGCAGGATGCTCAGAGTAAGGTATCTATTTGCCTTTCCTTGGCTTACTCACCTTATGATTATTGGTGTCCTTACCATGCTTTCTATTGTTAATCTTTTTCTTTTCTCCAAACCCTTCCTTTTCCATGTCCATCAATGCTTCTCTCTTGGCCTCGCTTACTTTTTGCAGCGAGTCCTTGATGACATTGTTATCACTGACCTTTATGTACTCATTCATCTTTCTCCCAATCCTTTCCTCAATCACAAGGATGCGCTCAACATCCCTTTCCGTCACAAAAGAAATGGACTCACCATCACGGCCTGCACGCGCCGTTCTACCAACACGATGAACAAAGTCATCAGCGTCAGCTGGGATATCGTAATTGATGACAATCGAAACGGATGGGATATCCAGACCTCTTGATGCAACATCCGTGGCAATAAGGACACGGGCAGCACCAGCCTTAAATCTCTGCAGAGAGTTTGTTCTCTCTGATTGTGGCATCTCGGAATGCAGAGAGGTAACTCTCACGTCTAGAGCACGAAGTGTTCTTCTCAGCACTTCAGCGGTGTGAGTTCTGTTAACAAACACGATGGCAGTGGCATCTGCATTGGAAGCATGTGTTAACGTGTTATGCAGGTAGGCTTCTTTCACATAAGATGGTAAGAATATGTAGTTAGTTAACAACTGAGAAGGAATAGCGACATTATCAACTGTTTCCACCTCGTGTAAGAAGACCGGTTTCTTTCCCTCTGGAACAGGCTTGCTCTTTAAAGCACGTACAGAGTCTGTGACAGTGGCAGTGAAAAGGAGGGTCTGTCTGTTATCAGAAGATGGCAGAATGGAAAAACATCTTTCCAGATCTTTGGAGAAGGTATTGCTCAAAAGGCGATCTGCTTCATCCAACACCAAAAACTTCACTCTGCGCAAACCGCAAACTGTATCCTCCCCTGAGTTCAAAATGTGATCTGCTAAACGACCTGGAGTAGCAATAACAAAATGAGGTCTTCCTTGTAGCTTCAACGACTGCTCCACAATGTCCTCACCACCAACAATGACTGCAACCCTGATGTTCATACTAGCCCCCAATGCAGTCAACTGCTCAGCGATCTGAAGCGCTAGCTCACGGGTTGGTGTCAAAATAAGCCCGTAGATACCAGTCGGGTCCTCACTCCACTTGGTTAGGATTGGGGCAGCAAATGCAATGGTCTTACCACTACCTGTTTTAGCACCACCAATACAATCGTGCCCATCGAGAATTTTGGGTATGGTTGCCTTCTGAATTGCTGTGGGTTTAGTAATTTTCATGGCGGATAGTGACTCGCACAGCCATTTGGAGCATCCGAGTTCTTGAAACATGGACATAATGATGAGACCTGGTGATGCTGTAAAAGAAGTAAAGTCGATTGTGTCAGAATCTCGATGAGGTATTGAAATTTTTTCTACAGAACGTGTGTCCCTACCAATTCACTTGTATGTAAATAATGAGCACTAATGCCCAAAAGGCTGAATATATATATTATTAGACTTTATAGGTACTAAACAAATGATAAGAACTCATGAACAAAGTCCTGAAAGGAAATTGTGGCAATTCCATTTCCTTTGACATCAAACTTCTTAAAAATGTTGGTACAACGTAACAACCAGATTAAGCTTTCCACGAACATATCAAATTTCAGAGTCATTGGCTTATTGGCATTAAAGTCACCAAACTTTTGGAAAATGAATAAGACAATATCTGTAGGCAGTCTATAACCAAAGCTTTCTATCGCATTCTGATACTCACCAAAGGATATCTTTTTGTTGGTATCCACGTCAAATTTTTGAAATGTCTTTCTCCAATGCAAAATGTAGTTCCACAAATGATAAAACTCATTGAAACTTAACCCAGTGTTGTCATCCGTATCGAATAGCCTTATCATTAACCTCACTGTGCTTTGTTGGAATAGGGTTCCGTCGTCATTGGTTAATGCAACACCCAGTTCAACTTCATCCAGTTTGCCGTCACGATTTCTATCCACTCTATCGAAAAGCTCCCTTAGCTGATGTTCAAGTATCTGGCTGGCATCCATTCTAAAGTTAGGGTCCTTGGGCAAGTTGGGCAACTTGCCATGCTGCCCATTCTTTGGAGGACTGTATGACTGCGAGGTAGGTCCAATTAAGTGTCCCTGACTGGACATTCTCTGCTGCTTGAACTGTTGAGGCTGAATGGAGATTGGCTGTTGCTGTTGTTGTTGTGGTGGTGGTTGGGGATACGGGTACTGTTGATGCTGGTGAATATATTGCGGTTGTTGATTCTGCACCTGGGGTTGGTATTGACCAGCAAACTGTGGATGCTGGGGTGTTCCGGGATTTGATTGGATGTACTGTAGCTGTTGTTGTTGCTGCTGCTGGGGAGGTCTAATCCCATTTGATCCTACCCTTTGCTGGTGTGGAGGAACAAGTTTAGGCGTACCACTCAAATTAGGATTACTCACTACTCTACCCTGGTTGTTGTACTGTTGAGGATGTAAGGGTGGGTTTCTGGTATAAGAAGATGGTACCAGGGAAGACGCGGATGCATTGGAAGAAGGTGGTTTGCGTGCCTGTTGTTGTTGTTGATGTTGTTGTTGTAGTTGCTGTTGTTGTCGAGCTCCAAAGGCTTCAGACGGAGTAGGGAAGGACTGAAGTCTGTTAGTTGTGGAAAAGCTGCACCGAAGATATCTGACTTACATAGAGGTCGTCTCCACCCATGCTGACTGAGTCCAATGATTGAGCTCTTGGTTTGTGCTGGATCACTACGATGACGTTTGTTGTTTCTGGAGCTCTTGATGAGTTTTTAAAATGATTGTAAAGAGATGGTGTCCGGATGGATTTACCAGCATTGATAAGAAGTTACTGTTCATGGATCTCGACTTGAGGTACGGCCTTGATCAAAGTCTCGGTACTTTTTGCATCTTCAAGTGATGAGAGGAAGGTGATGAGCAAGTAGATTCCGAAGTTGGATTTTCCTTTCGCCTTCAGATGGCGGTTTTAATTATATCGCAGTGGGAATAGCGTGGTAATATGTTTGAATTTTATCTCCAACGAAGGCCAAAGATCTCAAATTACTGAAGCGACTACACATGAGTAAACCTTTTCCTATATTTTACAGATAAATATCCTATGAAGTGAGATACAACATAAAAACCCATCAGTGGCACACCGATTTCGAAAAGTATTGCATCAAGAACTCTTTTCTCTGATGTTCTCCAAAAAACAAAAACAAACAATCATCAATACACACCTCCCCTGGCTTCCATTAGTTCATTATAATTTAAGCCTTCAAAGAGGAAGCTCTTCTCTTCTTAACTTCAGCCTTCTCAGCCTTACGCTCGTGCAAACGTTGAGCCAACAATTGAGCGTACTCAGCAGCAGAATCTCTTTGGGCTTGAGCGTTTCTGATCTTCAAAGCCTTCAAGTGACGCTTTCTTTGTAAAACTTGTGGGGTAACCAATCTTTGGATCTTTGGAGCCTTAGTGTACTTCTTCTCA